>CAUJRU010001133.1:0-199721 GCA_963277665.1 Viscum album
CAATGATCTGCGGCCGTTCAGGAGCACTCTACTGAATGAGACCTAAAAGGAGATGTTTCTGGAAATAAGACGCAACCCCAGTGCGTTTAATGAAAAAAATTAAGGTACACGACATGTACTTATGGAGTAAATAGTGTGTAATTTCCTTTTATGTACACTGAATTAGGAGGCCACCATGTGAAACCTAAATGACCATGTGTGTGGCCATGACACGGCCAGCACACAGCCTCCAGCGGCATCGAAGCACACGGCGTGTACTTAAAAGTACCTTACATGTACATTGAAAATTTCAATATTTTCATCTCTTTCTCAAAAATTACCAGAAAAGGAAAAACATACCTGAAAGGAAGATCTTGGTTCTTACAAAAATCCCCCCTAAATGAAATTTGTCGTTGAATTTCACTAGAGTGCCACAGAAGAAGACACCCCAAACAACTCTTGCCTCTGCGATAGTACATCAGCCTCCCCCTCTCATGTCTCGTCCTGTACACTCCTATGTTGCCACAAAACCCATACCAAAGGAATGGACTGGCCTCGGAGAACCATTGTAATGCAATCGAAAATCCGTATAGGATTATCCTGAAATGATGTATCCACTTCAAGCTCAACATCCTTAGGTTGAAGGAGATGAGACAAGTTTCAAAATTAATATTGTAGCTGATAAACGTGAAAAATTTCATGCATAGCCCAGTACCTATGAGGTAACAACAAGCAATAGGAAAGTGGCCCAACTCTCTCGAACAACTCAAACTGTCTGATTTACCTCAATGAAAGCTTACCTTGTCTCCTAATACTCATGTGCCCCAAACTCGGTGTGACAGGCAGGAAAACCTAATCCCTGACCTCGAACTCCAAAGGTCATCTCCGCTGATCAGCATATGATTTCTGTCGATGCCGTGTATTTTTTATCTTCTCCCGAATCAACTTTATCTACTCTATGGTCTTCTGAACAAGGCAAGGTCCCAAAAAAGCTGCCTCTCCGGTCTCCAGCTAACATAAGGGTGATCGACATGGCCAATCGTACAAGGCCTCAAAAGGTTCCATATGAATAGTCGCTTGAAAACTATTATTGAAGGAAAACTCTACAAGTGGTTTATGATTCTAAAAATAACCCCCAAAATCCCGAATATATGCTCGGAGGATTTCCTTATGCACTTGAATCATACGTTCAGACTATCCACTTGTCTGGGGATGGTATGTTGTACTCAAAAGTACATGTGTACCCAATGCCTTCTGAACCCCCTTCCATATCTGAGATGTAAAACGCACATCCCTTTCAGAAACAATGAAAAATGGAACACCATGAAGATTTATAATGTCTCGGATGCACAACCTCCCTGGCTCATTAAAGCTGATGTTCTCCATGATTGCAAAGAAGTGAGAAACCTTTGTATGTTTGTAAATGACGACCCATAGAACATCATTCCCATGAAGAGACCTTGGCAACCCCATCACGAAATCCATCATGACATTGTTCCACATAAACTTAGAAATGGGTAACTTTTGTAAAAGACCCTGATTCTCGCTCAAATTTACCCAATAGAAGAAGGTAAGATGGTCCTTGTAGTTTAACATAGTTTATTGAATCCACGGAGACCTAAGAAGAAAACTATAGACACGTACATTCTATGGACTATTTTTGGCTATGAAGTGGCCAACATGGATTGATTTTGGATGGGTTTTAATGATATCTAATAGATTTATGTGAATTAAATTTAAAATAATGAGTTTACCCAAGGTTATCGCTCAGGGTGGGTTGGACATATTTTGTTTTTAATGATTTCAATTTCTTAAATTTGAGATGGGTTCATTTAAGGAGATAAAACAACGTCATCACTTAATGTTTTAATGCCTAAACCCTTTAATACTAATCACCTATACACTTGAAGGATCAATGTTTTGAGCACTTCATGGTAAAGGTTCGTATTAGTACTTGAAGTGTGTGGCCTTAAATTCAACAAGGATGATGGAGTTTAAAAATCATCAAATAAAAATCCCAATTAAAGAAGTGATTATACAATAATTTGGTGATAAATAACATCCAATACATCCCCTTGCTACATTCTTGGATCAAACCATAAGTGGGTTAGCCCTCCATTGATCCCATGGTTTGAATGGAAGCGGAAAGTAGACTCATGAGGGAGGAAATGGAGAAGTAAAGAAAACAACAAAAATAAAATGATCACTCCACCGTTGTGTGAATAATTTCACAAGGGGTGGTGTGAATAAATTCACACCTTGATCCAACGGTATAATAGTGATATGAATAACAACAGAATAAGAGTAGAAGAAGAACTTTTATTAAAAAACTAAAGTGAATTGAACAACATATGTGTGAAAGACAAATTTGAGGCAACAAAAATACAGCATACCATTACAATTGAACAAAGCATCCAATATCCTAAATCCTCCAACACCACTGCCTTAAATAGGCATTTTTGAGCCCTTTGGTCGAGCCTCCAATAGTACAAAGCATCTCAATTAATTTTGGTAGGCCATAGGTTGTGGAAAACTTGTGAAATTTGGACTTTTCAACATTTGACCTGAGGTGGCAGCCATCTTTCATCCACCGAACAGAAGCGTTTGTATGAGATTCCAGATGGATAAATCAGAGTAGTCCATAGAAGAAGAAAATGGAGATCCATATTTCTTCTGACCGCCTGTAAAATTGGGTCCCATTGGAGTTGTGGATTCCGAGATATGATCAAATTAGTAGGATGTGTTTCTGGGCCGTAGAATCTGGTCCAGAATTGTATATCTAATTTGGGGCGCCTTAATGACAACCATAGAGTCCGAATTAGCATTGGACACTGAATAGTGATTTGTTTCTAGAAATGGATTCTAGAATCCCATGAAATTAGGGGTTAATTGGGCCTGTATGTTGGGACCCACAGTCTAATCAGTGGGCTGGTGTCCAATCTGCCTTCTCCAGAATTGCTTCCTTTCATTGCCAAATATCTCCATTATCCTCCATGAATTCTCCATCGATCCCTGAATGAAACATGTTCATACTGGAGTGTAGATCATGTTCCAAAAATATCAAATTAAAATATGTATAATCAGATGAATCATTTTGTACTTCAAATGATTTTAAAAAATGTACCACAAAATAGTGCATTTTAAGAAGGTATTACAATCATAATGTGATATGATGTTCAAAGTGTAAAATGAACTAAAATGGTGTTTATGAATAATAAGTAACATGAATATTATATATATTAACAATGAATATTAGCCTCATTTAGTGGCTAATCAGACCTACTAGTCGCTAATGTGCTTTCATTAACTGCTAACAAGTAGAACATCTCATGACAAAACCAGCAACATCTCTCTTCATACCTGGACACCAATAATGGCTGTGAAGATCACGATACATCTTGGTGATAGCAGGATGAACTGCCCGAATTGTGGAATGAAAATCCCAGATCAGCTCCTCGCATATATCTGCTGGATCCCATACACGTTCATGTAATCCCAAGATCTCATCCTTGCTTATGGTCCACCGAGGAATAGGGTCCTATCCTGACACGTTTTTCCGTAAGACTAGGCCTTTAGAATCTGATAGCTTCCACATTCGAACTCGATCAAGAAGTGTAGATGTAACAACTACAGAAGAAAGGAATGTATTCCCCTGTCTGTCATGCACATCTAGATGAATCTCATAGAACAGAGCCATAATCTTCCACTCACTACTTAACTCATGAACTACCTGTAACTGAGTACTCCTACTCAACACATTAGACATTGTGTTTCACTTACCCAGCTTATAGGAAAGCTCAAATTCGAAGGACATAAGGTACTCCAACCACCTTCACTGCCTCAAATTCAAATCACCCTAAGTGAAGATGTACTTGAAACTATTTTGGTTGGTCAAAACCACAAAGTGCTCTCCCAGAAGAAAATGTGTCCAACAACACAAGGCATGAACAATAGCTGCCAACTCTGGATCATGTGTCCGGTAGTTCTTCTCATGTGGCCCTAACTACCGAGACCCATACACAACAACACCATATCCCTACAGAAGATCATCTCCTAGCCTGATACATGAAGCGTCACAGTAAACATTATAGCTATTTCCTGGATCTAGCAAGACTATTATCGGTGCTGAAGTCAACATCCCTTTCTACTCATGAAATGTTGACTCACATTAACTTGACCATAAGAACTTCACACCCTTCTTGGTTAGACCAGTCAGTGGTGCTGCTAAGTGTGAAATGTATCATATGAAGCATTTGTAGCATCTATCCAGCCCTAGAAAACTCCACACCTCAAATATGTTCTTCATATACTCCTAAGAAACTACTACTCTCACATTCTCTCAGTCCACTGATACTCCTATCTATAGCATAACGTGGCCCAAAATGTGAATATGGTCCATCTAAATCTATCACTTTGATAGATTTGCATATAACTAATGCTCACTCAGTGTACTCAAAATGATATCAAGGAGGGTAGCATGGTCATGTCGAGTGTGAGAGTACACCATGATATCATCCACCAAGACCACCAAGAATGTGCCCATGTATGGGTAGAACACATGGTTAATCAGTGCCATGAATACCGCAGGCGCGTTCGTGAGATCGAACGGAAAAACCATATACTCATATAGACCATACCTTCTCTTCGGGGTTGTAAGAGGTATATCTGATGGTCTTAGCTGCAACTGAAGGTGACCCATCTTGCCGTAATATCGGGACTCCACTCGGTCTCTTTGGAACTGCTGCCTCATATGCCTAGCCCTTCAACACTAGTAGAATATCACATGGATACTTGATGATGTGTCGTGCTGCCTCGGATCACTGCACGTAGACTCCCTACAGCACTTCCTACTATTAGATGGTGAAGCACTAAATATGGAAGAGGATCCACCCTAGATGTCAGCACGAGAATCTCTCAAATTACGCTCCGTAATCAGTTCCTAGATGGTGAGGGAAGCGATGGAATTCAACCAGAAGATATTCTCCTATGAGAGAATCTCTCATCTGAGACAATCCTCAAAATTCATTGCCAAGAACAACCCATCTCTACCCTAGAGGGGTGTGATATGCTAAAGATTTGGGAAACTAGAAGAATAATCCAGGATAGAAAGAGTACCATGCTCTTGACTCATGATCTACCGAGCTTGGTCGGCCCTCAGGGTCACTAGATAGAAGTAGTCGTAAAAGACGCGCAGAAACTCCTCCCACACCATAACATATTGGTGACCTGCCTATGAGATCACGTTCCAGAACATCATGGAGGAGTCTCATATCATGTAGGTAGTGAGCTTGACCCTCCTTTCTGGAGGCATCTCCAAATGCTTGAAGATCGCCCGCATGGCATCTAGCCATGACTCTACAGCTTGCGGTCCACCTTCCCCTGAGAAGGTGGGAGGGTGCTACTGCTGGAAAACCCGCATCAAGTATGCAATAGATGTGGCAAAAGGTTACAATCCCATGAAGGTCTTCATCAACCTCAGAAAGCCCTCTCTAAACTATGCATCAGCACTTATGTCAGGTAATACGGCTGGTGCAAAGACTGGCATGATAGGAGGATCTCTGGGAAGTCCCTGATTAGCCATATCTAGTGTCAGATCATAGCCTGACAACTGGTGTACAACTGAAAAACATCTCGGTGCCATGACTCTTCAAGGAAAAACGAACACATTAGTGCACATTATCAAGGAATGAAAACTAAGACTAAAAGAAGTGAACTTGGGGAAAACCATTCAAAATTTACAAAACATGACTACACGTCGTGTATACAGACTACACGACATGTTCCGTTGAGTCATTTACATGGGCGTGTACTTTTGAAAAAACTAGTCATGTAACACCCAAAACACATGGCGTGTTATCCTAACACATTTCATGTACCAGTGTCCTCTTCCCCTTCCTTAGCCTTCTACAGGGTTAAGCCACACGGCTCTCCTAAGACAAAACTACACAGCGTGTTCAAGGTAGACCTGACGTGTACTCAACAAGCATCACCTAGCCCCCGTTGTTAGTGACACGACCTGTTTACACAGGTCACACTACACGGTGTGTTTCAGAAGGACACGACATGTACTAAGATGTCCCAATAGACTGTGTGGATAACAACACAGTCGACTACATGGCTGATACTACACGGTGTGTTCCATGCTAACATAGCAGGTTTGAGATCGGAAAAAACCAACCCGTGTTGTTCATGACATATCTGGGTACTTGGGTCAGACTACACGGAATGTTCAAGTTGGACACAACGTGTATAATAAGAGAATCAACCACCCATGTCGTTAACTACACGGATGGACTCCTAGAATTATGCTACACGGCGTGCACAACAGGTACACGACATATTCCAATAAGGTTTTCCCGATCATGTGTCTCTGCCCACATGGCCTATGACATGGTTAGAGAATACATGGCGTGTATAAAAGGTACATGGTGTATACTTAATAAAAACTGATTTTTCCCAAATAGAAGAACACATATCCTGTAGTCAAAACTACACGACATGTATTCTTTGTTTTTCAAAACATTAATCTTCAGAATCTACTCCGGAGACGAGAAAACAATGAAATGAACACTCAACGTGACAAATTCTAATCCATGTGGGGACATACTCCTTGAGAATCAATGTTTGGCATCTTTAACAAGTTACAAACAAGGTAAACAATCCAATGATCCACCAAATTCCAATCCACGAGGGCCAACAACACCTCAAGAACAAAAATTTTGCATTCATTCATGTAAAACCATACACAATCAATGCTCTAACATGAAGCAGATATTTTTATCAAGGAATATATCTCAACAGCATGAATATTCTACACAATATATACACAAAAACATGCAATTTATAATCCATCCTAGATGACATAGAAAGAATGCATGACATGTGATTTCTAGAAAATTCCTATATGATGCATGAGATGGAATACCCTCATCTCAACGGGTTGCGACAGAAATGAAACCTCAATAACATCAACTGTAACATCACAAAACATGTAAATCACTCACGGTGAAATCAAATCAACTTTAATAATTGAAAAACCATAAAATTTTAAATTAAAAGAGATAGTATGGCTTTTCCCTATACACAAGTTAGCTACTCCCGAGTACAACTTATTACCAAGTACCCATTTCATCCAATCCATGGATATAGGCTCCAAACAGTAAGTCAAGTTAAATAATATCCATTGATACCACTTTGTAATTCCCTAGTTCCAGAAGCCACCTTGAATCACCCCTTACCCGGTTGGTCACATGGCCTCAAGAGCATTTCCCCGAATGCCAGAGGTTGCCGACTAGTAGCGAGGGCCTTAGAGTGATAATGGGAAAATTATTCCCTCATTGGAAGAGTACACAGTGGAAGTACACAAATACATACAATAGTGGAAGTATTAAATACCAAACAACAGTAATAGTGGAAGACTGACAAAGGATACAACATGAGAAAATATAAATATATAAATGATGCATGATACATATATGTCTAGGAAAAGAGCCAAACAAATCACAATGATGGAAAACAATAGGAATAAACCAAAGTGAAAAAGAAATCAGATAAACTCCTCAGCATTGCAAGCCATATCTCACTCTCATGCACTCCATCTCCACAGCAATCATGATCCATATGTCGAAGGGTTCTTTCCCTTATCATTACCAGAAACAATATAATTGGTTTGGGCCCAAAAGCATGACCCAAACTGGGTGTGAGAAAAAGTCCTAGTAGGCAACCACTCGAAGATATCTGCCTAATAGTCAGTGAATATATGGCAGGTAAATATACAGAATGTAGTAAATAGGAAAGTACAAAGTAGCAAACAGTCCAAATTTTCTAGCATATAATTTACAAACAAGTAATTGGAACTAACAAATAACCCTCTCAGTAGTCCTCACAGCCTAACCCATATGGTTCAACCAACAAGTACTAGAAACCCTCCGGGAGGCACACACAGTCTCACTCCTCTGGTTCAGCTATAGAATAGAATCTATGGGTAAGAACTCACTTTAAATTCCCTCTATAGTCTCGTATCATACTAAAGGCACTCTCGGGAAGCACTCAACGACTCATTCCCCACGTGACCCGCGTCGAGGAACTAGAGAAACTTTGAGGAAGCACCCAACGTCAATTCCTCATGTGGTCTCGCATCGTATTATAAAGACACTCTAGAGAATCCCTTACGTCCATTCTTCTTGTGGTCTACTACACTTGGTTCTCACGGCCGATTGTAAGTCAAATAAGAATAGCTCACATATCAGCCATGTTTACCTCAAGAACAACTTGGCTACCATTATACAACATCTCAGTAGGGAATAACAATTGCTGCACCATCCAACAATACTAGGCATGGGAAAACAATAGCTGTCAAAAAGATAAACTAGACCCAAAGGTCTAGACAGCAAAGAACATGCATGGAAAACACTTCAAAATCCTAAAATTAGCACAAAACACGATCAAAATCTTATACTCTAGAATACAAGAAAATAAGACAATCAATAGGTCTAAAACGGTAAACATGCAATAACCCGTTCAATGGAATTTGTGGAATTAGCACATAATACTCAAAGACATTCTACCGAAAGGCACAAACCACCTACCATGATGTTAGGAGATCGATATACTTGAACCAAATGGCTAGAATCGTCATCGAATGTCGAAGACCAACTAAACCGTCTAAAACATTCAACCCATGATAACATGGAAAAGATAAGGAATCGTGAAATGAGGTTCCAGTAAAAGAGAGATCTCACCGATGCGATTCCCAAGCAATCGACGAAGTTCGATTTGGAGAAAGGACGATCTCTCGTGGGTTCATCGAAGATCCATGGACATTTGGAAGCTCTCGGTCAAACGATACCTAAAAGGAGACGTTTATGGTGATTAGTCACGAACCTGGTGTGTTTAATGAAATAAACAAAAGTACACGGCGTGTACTTGCCTTTTATGTACTCCATATTAGGCGGCCTCCAAGTCACCCCTACATGGCTGTGTGTGTGGGCATGACATGGAGAACACACTATGTTCAGCTGGATAAAAGTACATGTCCTGTACTTATAATGTACATGGCGTGTACTTTGAAAATTTCCAGAATTTCATCACTTCCTCAGAAACGACCATTAAAAGGAAAAACATAACTGAAACGAAGATCCAGGTTCTTACAAGACATAAGAATGGATTAATTATGTGATGAGTGGGACCTGTATCTCCCTCTAGTGCATTGGGTAATTATTCAAATCTCATGAGATAGAGATGGCTGGAACGTCAAGTAAAATATGTTTCATTAATCAATGGATGGAATGGCCGGTAAACCCGGTTCCGTAATGGACTTTGTCCACTATGATGGAGAAACTAGAAATGCCATGGATACTGTTGAAATCATATATTGTACTTAATGGTTTTCCATAATTACATGTTTTATTCCCAATATATTTTATAATTTTTGATTTTCCTTTATGATATATGCCTTAAGTAGTGCCAAGATTTATTTCACAACTCAAGATTTTGATGTCTAATGTTTATGTTCATTTTTTGATGTTCAAATGTATATGGTTTGTTTTATTTCATCCATGTTTACCCTTATTGATCATTTGATCTCACCTTTTTTTTGTTTTCTTTTCCCTTGTATATAAATAAATGTTTTATGTAACAATACAGAATGGGAAGATCTTTATGGGAGATGTTGAAGATCTTTCCCCATGATTAGAAGATTATGTTCTATGTTTCCAAAGACACTTAACTAATACGGTCTTTGGGTGTCTATTTTTGTCATTTATTATGTATTCCTCAAAACTAATTTAATGTCAGTGTACATCATGTTTTGGGTCTCTAATGTGGTTATCAGAGAGAAGGATTAGTTAACCTTTCGAAACTATGATGTGAAAACATTAGTGAGATCCCTAGAGATATTTCTATGGTATGTTTAGGGATGTACCTATGGTCAAGTAGAAGTATAGGTTACAATATTATAATTAAGATAACTATCATGAATAACCTAGGATAAAACCTAATATGTTATAGATTGAAGGTAATCCCCCTTTATTATATTGTTATCCTAGAATGATTTTTTCATCTCACACTATTCTTTTTGGGTTTTAGATGGTGGCTAGATCCCAAAGGAACCATGATGATCAATGTAATTGACAATGCAATGATTTTTCTACTAAACAAACAAATGTTATGAGAGATGGAGTGAAAAATCTTATTGCATTTCTTACACAAGCTATGAATCATTCTCAGATTCGAAATGAGCATAGAAGGTAAAAATATTTTATTGAGTCTTTCATGAGGCAACCTCCTCCCTCTTTCAATGTGACTTTGATCCACTTATTTCTGAACAATGGATCAGCACCATTCAAAAGATATTTTCCATTCCTCACTGTTTAGAACATGAAAATTTCATTTTAGATGTTTACCATTTAGAAGTTGAAGCTAACAAGTGGTGGACTCTAATTAAGAATACAAGGCCCCAAGATGAAATTCAATCCATGGAATGAGACAAGTTCATGAACTTGTTTTCTCATAAGTACTTCCCTCGTATTTTCTGAACTATGATGGGAAAGGGGTTCCTTGAGATTAAGAAAAAGGATGATGAATCTGTAGGTATATGCGAGGAAATTTTTACAAGGCCTACAGAGTATGAATCCAGCTTTACTATCCAACCTGAAAGTAATGTTAATCAATTCTTCAGTTGCTTAAAACCATGTCTTTGAAGGGCATTAGTTATTAGAGACTTCAGTTGCTATGAAGAAATTGTGTGTTGTGCTATCAAGGTAGAACTAGAAGATGGTGTTACATATCCATCTCATGGATTTGACAAGAAACAATAGATGGTGTTCATGTAAAAATCTCAATATAATGGTGAAAAAATAAAAAAATTTCGTTATGCTCAAAGTGTGGAAATATGCATGGTTCAGATTGTATTAAAGGAACTAGAAAATGTTGTATGTGTACAAAAGAAGGTCCTTGACCAGCTCTGTGTTGAAGTAATGGGAAAAAGGTTGCTACTGATGTGAATAGAGAAAATACTACAGAGAACGCACCACCAACACATAAAGGCTACAAGTTCAAGGAAATGGAGCATTAAGATAAACAATGCCCAAATCCATGGGTTGATGATGATTGACATAAACAAACCCTTATAGAAAAGGACAAAGGTATGTCACATGCGATCACTATTGGTGATTTTGAATATGACAACTAAGTGGTGGAATGATTAAGTGTTTATGTAACGGGATACCAAAATAATGTTGTGGAATCTCATTTATAGTATCGTGGAATATTTTAATATCTATATATTGATTTATTATGGTTTTCAATAATTTTATGGTACTTGTAACCATAAAAAGTGATTGAAATATTTATGAAAAGAAGATGATATGATCATAATTAAGGGAAAATAATAAAATAATATGTTTGATAGTATCAATGATCTCATGACTGATATAAAGACAATGTGACCTCATGGTTTGAATATATAGAAATTTTGAGATTTTGGTATGTGAAAAGATTTATCTTTTGACTGCATTCATGTTTTCACTAAGGGTCAATGGGTATTCATTTTTCAAGAGAATACATGATTAAGGTATTCCCATGTTTGGAAAGTGACCAACAAAAAGATATATCTTATGATATATGGGGGAAAAATGATGGAATTCACATGATTGGTAAAGACCTCTCTAGTAAAATTATTCATTATACTATGAGTTTGGATTGACGTATTTTAGATAAGCCTAAATATTGGAATGGATTATGTTAAACATCATATAGTATTGCTTAAGGATAGCTAATTATGATATTATTACTGAAATGTTATAATAGTATAGTTTAAAAAAAGGACAACCCGTAGGATGGGTGAAAACACGTCTCATCGTACAAGGATGTGGGAATCGAACCCACAATTGATGTGCGAGAAGACTTTATCGCCTATAACATGCCTACAAGAAGCCCCCCAATAGTAGAAATTAGTTATTTTATTATGTTCTATGATATATGATGTATACATCAATTTTTAGAGCAATATATGATTAATATCTCCAAATATTGACTTATGTATATTGAATAACTTTTTCTATCCTTTTTTTTAGACAAATGGAATGACCCGTCATTCTATCACATAGTCTACAAACACATCATGAGTGGCAAATTCATATTCATTTTATTATGATATGTAGTGGAAATTGTTCATGGAATGAACAATGGTGAGAAATTACCAAAATCAAGTAAGTATTTCTCCAAATTAAAATTTTTCAACATTAGGGAAATGATATTGAAAACCAAATATGTTTTCCTCATAACCTCATATCCGATGAATCAGATGATACCTTATATCATCATAAATTTATGGCTTTGTGATTATTGGATTTTTCATACCCATTTTCTGTACCACTCTCCATTAGAACTTTATGGTTAGATTTCTCTTCAATATCCTTCTTTTTAGTTATGTTCTCTTATGTGGAAACCTAATGATTAGTTAATTTGGGTATCCATTACGTTTCATACTTTACTTTTTAAAATTATGTTTTAGTATTCCTTTTTACGATGTGGGTTTCTATGAAAAAACATTCATGTAGTTAATGATATATAACCCCGACAAATTTCGACTGTGAAATTCATTTTTATGTGGGTAAAATGTAACACCCCAATATTTTATGAGAAATATTCATTTTAAATTAATTTATTACTTTTGTTTTATGCTACACCAAGATTATTTTGCGCTATACACAACATCGTATTAGCTTGTAGTATACGCAACACTATTCTTGGCTTGTGTTGCAGGTAAGAGCGACCTTCCTCAATAGCATGTGTTGTACGAAATACCATGTTTCACAAAACAACGATATATTGTTATGAACTAGCAGTTATGAATATTATTAACTACATTTTGAATTTTATTATATAATAATTCATCTTACACATATTCTATAACATGGTATGAGAAAAAAAATTCGGTTAAAATATTTATTTTTCAAAAAATGCAGTGTCGCCACCATTTGATGGCGCACCCACTTTAATTCAAGTTTTTGACAAATTTATAAGTTCAATTAGACAGAATAAACTTATTCATTTCAATAAGGATATAAAAATTTACTTTGGATAAATGTTTTATATTTTTCTGTTAAATTTCATATTTTGATTAATATTAAAAATACGCTAAATTTTTCTTAAAAACATCATTTTTTATCAAGATAATTTATATGGTTAAATTATAAGATTTAATGGTTTTATATTATAAATAGAATATATTTTTACATTTTAATATATTTTATGACATTATCATTAATTTTACATTGAATTCATATGTAAAAACATTTCCATCTTTGGAAATGTTTTTACTTTTAAAACCATTTTTCTTAACAACGTGAAAATGTTTAATTTAATTACTGAAACAACTTTTTTTATAATTTTGAAAAATTGATTTCATATTTTAATTAAGTAGGTCAAAATTATATTAATAGGTTACTTTTTTTAATATTAGGAATAATAACTACCGTAATTTGTTTTACTACACTTAAAGGTAAATCAGGTTATTAAGGGTAAAAATATGATTACAAAATTACAATAACTCCTTCCAAAATTCTATTGGATTCTTATAAGTCTCCAATATCACCTCAAGGTCAGAATAGATTCATTTCATAGACTTTTATCCATGAAAAGGATGTAATTATTATTAAAACCAAAGAAAGTGACAACATGTCAAACTCTAATATCTTATAAGTGTAATAATTATAATTTAGTGATAGACTTCATAAAACATTGAACATAAATAGTATTCAAAAATATAATAAAACTATCTACATCATGTAGATTTATTTATAATTTTTAAGTTTCAAATAATTATCATTAATGGTGACACAATAGTGATGTAGAAATTATTTTATTGATTGAAATATCAAATATATGGAATTAAAATTATTAAAATAAATAATATATGAACTATTTAATATGATCCAGGAATTTTTAAGATGTATATTACATGTTAGGGATCTATTAAATATATTGGTCCGAATATATATTCGGTGTGGAATTTATTTAAATTCAAATTATTGAATAGAGTCAAAATTGATAGTTTTGATATTTTATAAAAATAACATATTATTAAATTGTATAAACATCACGAAGATATTTAAAAATTATAAATTTTTATTTTTATTTTATACAATGTCATAACCTATCCAATTATGGACAATGAAAATCACATAAGTAAGTAGTTACATCAATTTAGAATTTTGAATCTTATTACCACAAATAAAAATAATTAGATGAAATAATGTAAATCAAAATTACAGGGTTTAAAATAAAATAAAAACAAATAAAAATATTATTGATTGATTTAATTGAAACCCTATCTCATATCATCTTATAATTGAGTCATTTTTAGTTGTTTTTAGGTGGGTTTAGAATTTATTATAAATTAATATTTTTGAGGTTTCCAAAACTGACCCTCTCCTCTCTAATAAAAAGGAACCTCCTCCCTCTCCACTAAACAACATTTTGAGCATTAAATCTTGACCAAAACATGTAAATTTATTTTCTACACTTCCCTAGAATCATACTAGAGATCATTATCTTCTTCAAATACCATCTTTAGTTCCCTAATGTAGAATTAGAAGTGTCGCACAGAAGAAGAGGAAATATCCATTACTGATTCTTTAAAAATTTATTTCTTATTCTACTGCCATTTTTTAGGTATCATTATAAATTAATAACATAAGTATCACTTATATACTTATATGTTGTTATAAATATGAATACCCCATATTTCACTTTCTATCCATCCTATATAAAACGAAATCATCGTGCGTGTGTACGTACAAAATACCATCTCCACGCCGCGGTGTATTCTGTTTTTCCACCACCACCATATTTGGATGGGTATAATGGTGGAAATAATAACTATATAATATTATTAAAATATAATAATAATTTTGAGATATTATATCATCCACCACAATTCCATTCAATAATTATGGGAATGATATCATCGCTCATGCGTACGTACAGATTACAGTCTCCACAATGTGATGAGATTCATTCTAAATTTTTTCCATTCAATAATGATTATAAAGTCTTTATAAAAGTATCCATGAAATATATGACATAATATTGATACTGTATTTTGTATATATATATATATATTCCATTTACTTCCATTCACTTTAATAAGGAAATGAAAACTACGTTCATGCGTACGTACGACCTACCGTCTCCATGAACGGTGTATTTCATTCCATTTATAGATATATTATATATATCTATATGATGAATATATATTATATTTAAATCATGTTTTACATTCATTAAATATTTAATCATGGTCTAAGTAATCATATGAATAATTACATGTCAAAACATGTAATATAAAGGAAACGAATTTATCCAAAACGCTACTTTGACATAGAATTGACAAAAGAACAAGTAATATAATTCCATAAGTGAATCATATATGATATAAAAAATATTATTATGGTTTTATTATAAGTTATTAACTGGTTTATACCCACTATATAGGATTTTTAGACACATACGGAAGAAACTGGACCTACTGTAAGGGAAACTTATTCCAATCTCGTTCTTATCAGAGATTGTTTATTCGTAAGTATTTATTGGGGTTATATTTATCATCCTTGTCCTTGTTTTATAAAAATGTATTTATAATATTTTTACTATTCTTCCTTATATTGATAAAGTCATTTTTATACTTTTTTTCTTTTACCACATGGTATGGAAGGAATCTTTCTTTTTTACCATGCGAGGTACTTTTTGGATTTTCTAGATAAAGTACGACGAGAATATTTTTTTGACATATATGGCATGAATATATTTTTATGGTTTCATAACTCCTTATTTCCATGATGATTCATCTATGAGATTTCAGGATTAGTTTCAAAAAAAATATTTTCGTTCAAAATTTTATGTCATTTTGAGAAAGGAAAATGACTTTAACGAAGAATGGATATTTTCCTCATGAACTGATTTCGGGTTTTTATCAAAATTATTTTCCATCTAGGCTGATATATTGTTATGTTTCTATCTCTATTATTACATTGATATGATTATGTTGGAATTATTTTTTTGATGTCTTTTTATCCTATATGTATTATGTTATGATGGCATGATGATTAAGAATACCATTTTTATTACATGGGTTATTCTATGATATATGATTTATGATTTTGTGGGACACAAAATAATGGTTTCATTATGAGATTGGTGGGACCTATATCTCCCTCAAATTAATTTGGTAATTATTTATATATCATGTGATAAACATGGCTGGAATGACAAATAAATTCCATTTTAGTAATACAGGGTTCTAAATGATGCTAAAACCAGTTCAGTATTGGATGTTGTCCACTACGATGGCCCTTGAAGCAATGCCTTGGATACTATGGAAATCATATCATGTTTTTAATGGTTTTCCACAATTAATTGTTTGATTTCCATTCTATTTAATCATGATTAATGTTCTTTTATGATCTATTCTATATCTACTGCTAAGATTTGTTTCACTACTCACGATTTTGATGATTAAAGTTTATGTTTATGTTTTTAATTTCAAATGTATATGGTTTATTTTATTATATACATGTTTACCCATACCAAGCATTTGAGCCCACCCTTTTAATTTTTTCTTTTCCCTAGGATATAAAATTGGGTTTAGGTATGAAAAAAAGGGAATATATTTATGGGAGATGTTGAAGATCTTTCACCCTGATTATAAGATTATGTTCTGAGTTTCCAAAGACACTAAACTAAAACAGTCATTGGGAGTGTTTTTTAATATATTAAGTATTGCACAAAATTAATGTAATGTCTATGTACATCATGTTTTGGGTCTCTACATAACAGTTTAGGTAATTGATATGTGTTAGGGTGCGGTTTAAGTGAATAATGCACTGCTCTAATTCGATCAATGATATCAAAGGTGTTAATTTTTCTGGGACAAAGATTTCATTTCATAAAAATTATCATGAATATCATCCCTGAATATATGTGGGGTAATAAAAAATCTCTAACTTCAAAATACATATATTTTCAATGATTGTCCAAATACCTTTCTATCAACTGTGATCATCCCTGATTTGATGTTGAATGGTTTGGACATTTTCCAACATTTCCTCACCCATTTTAGGAACCATCTATTTGTGTTCACTAACTTCATCTTAGCATGAATTTGTTCCTTATATATTACAATAATGGGCTTCATATGGATCCATTTCTAATCATGATAGTAATCTATTATTTTAGGAGAATATTACTAGTGGAAAATGTAGATCCCAACCTCCTTTGATGTCTTTTGAGAATGCTCTCAACATCTCCCCGAGTGTCTGAAATCTCTTCCCATATTTCAAATTAGTCTTAGTGTGATACACCTTTCTATATTTCAACTCAGAATTTATAGAATATTATATAATTATTTTAGGGAATGTTTGTAAATCGTTGATATGGATCAGAAAAAGTTCATTAAGGTTATCCATGTAGTGTCACCAAAATTCTAATGTGTATCCATTCAAGATTATATTGTTTGAAGTCCTCTAATATTCTAATGAAATTATTTATCATTGAATGATGATCCACACCAATTAATATAAAATTATTTTATATTTTTAATAATATTAGGTTAAATACAATGTTATGTTATCCAATTTCAATGTGGGTATGGGAAATAGTTTCAACATCCCCTTCATCCATTCAGTCATCCCATGCTTAAATATAATAAATAATGAAATATATATGTCATGATAACCATCTTCATATTATTCCACCAATAGTTTTAATGTATAACATAATAAGTATTTGTTCTCCCTAAAAGGATATTGAAGGTCGATATATGTGAATAATCCAATATCTCATTCTTTAATGATGGATTTTAAGGGTCCCATTGTTATGATGAGAATCATAAAACTTATTACTCCTTAATTATAAAATATAAGGATTTACCATTTGTTATAGAACCTGTATTCTTTTAAATTTCCACAACACCCCTTTGAGATTCCATTATCATCTTAATAAGGGATGGTTGAGCAATCATTGATGAAAATATTGATGATGTTTTATCCTTTTATATTCCTATTATCATCATTTTTATGTCTATGAAGATCATATCCCACTCAATTATCTTCAATAATAAAAGTGTTGGATCCTTTTTATGATGTTCACATTCCAATTTTTATTCATTCCCATGATGGAAGTGGATTGAGAATTAATATTCCATAACCATTTATAACATTTTTCATTTTCACATATTCATATCATTCATTGAAAATATATACTTGTGGCTCATATTATCTGCATTAATATCACACATTTATTCAAATAGTTAATTAAACAACATTTTCAATGAAGGGATTAAATTAACCAACTCCATATCATATACAGGACAGTTTTGTTCATGAAGATTCTACTACATTGGGAAATACTCTATCATGTTGTCAATCTACATTAATATATATCACATTCCCTTCTTCATAGAATCACTGTATACAATTAATATATAAACAAATATGGGTACTGTCTGTACTAGTACCATGATATGACTCTTTCTCCACTCAATGAATGTATCTCCACACTAATTATTAGGTAAAAATACTACCTTTTGAGATAATTTTTATAGTGTGTTTTACATTTGTTGAAATTTTCAGAGAAATCATCATAAATACCTAGATAGTAAAAGGGTACTATAGATATCTATAAAAAATTCATTATACGTTAATTATTAAATTACGTATATCATTTAAAGGTCCATAGATATCTAATTGATTCTGATAATGTTCCTAAATAATGATACTTCCTTCACCTATAACTCACATTTTCTTTAAATTACATAAATCTTATCCATTCATAAGTTCTATAGAAATGTGGTCAGATAATCCTTATGATCCTTCTTATATTTAAGTAATATTGAATATCATCAATAAGGACTACCACAATTTTTTAAAGGTAATCTCTAAAGACTTTATTCATCATCTTCATGAGCATTTATTGAACATTAGTTAGTCTAAATGGAATTACTATAAGATCATAGTTTCCAAACCTTTTTTGGATATAAGTCTTGGTAATACCCTTATTCTTAACCCATATTTTATAATATCCAAAAATAAGTTCCACCATTGAGATGTATTAGAATCCATATTACAAAACAAAAATTTCATCAATCCATTACAGAGGTTACATGGTCATTTTAATGATGTTGTAGAGATCCAGATAATCAATGAAAAGGACCATAGACCCATTTTTCTTTTTGAATGGGAGTACTGGTTCTCCCCAAGGAGATACAATTGTTTTTATGAACCCATAATCCATATTCACCAATAGTTTCATCTTTATCATTATATATTACACATTCATTAATATTAATTTTTTAACATTGGAAAATTCCTAGGTATAATCTTGATTTAAAATTAATGCTATATGCTTGAAGGAAAATGATACAATTTATATGAAAATACAACATCATATTCCCTCAAAATGGGAATGTCTTCAAATTTTATCATTTCTATAGAAAAACTAATTTAGGATAGATAATGTTGTTCAAAAGGAAATAATATTCATTCTTGAGATGAATCTAAGAAATGTTATTATTCATTTTCCTTGCACTTTTATAGAATCGATGGATGAAATGTGATACAATGACTGATTTTCTTATCGATATTTTTTTGTTGTATTTATATAAGGAAATACAATACATATAAAAAATTTCATAAAAATATACTATATAATGTATCACAAAGTTCTATGGGGTGTTGATACATTACATTTTGACATTTGTGGAGTTATATACCTGGGGTGCAATTATTTCACCATTTTTTATTTCATTAATATATCTAAATCCTTCTTGTGTGAAGGTTTTGAATACATTTTTTAAACTTCTAGGATATAAATAATTGTGTTGAACTAGAATCTAAACATAAATTTCCTATTATTGAATGAATATCTAGTATATCTATCATCACATCATTTTAAGGATAATCTATAGTGGTTATCATGGAATTAACTTTCCCTTACTCATTTCATGTTGTCAGCATGGATTTTACATGAGAACATTTTCCTTAGTGAATTGGATTGAAATTTTTTACTTATTCCTTGTATTTGAAACAGTGAATGATTCAATGATGAATTATTGTATAATTCCATTCCTCCATCACATTAGTGGGTGTATCCTTTTGGAAATTTTATTTAGGAACCCTTTATTCCCACAAATAATCCATTTACACATCCACAAAGGAAATTTATAAGTTTCTTATTAACATAATATTGACAATTGGGCTGTTAGAATTTCATACCACCATTATATTTATCCTTCACACCTCAAGAATTAAAAATCACATTTCCCTTGTTATCCTTGTGATACACTTGATATTCATTGATATATATTTGTACAGTTTTGGAATATTTGAAAATTTCCTCATAGTTGTCAAAGTCCTAAATTGAAATAGATTTTAATAAACTTAGTTTTATCCAAAAAACGAAGAAGAAATTTTTTCATTAAATTATATTGAAAATGGAGAAGCAATATCGAGAATGTAATTTCAAATTTTTAACACACACCCCATAGGATTCATCGTATGATTACTTGTGGGAAATTAAAACACATTCCATTTATTTATGGAGTGTGTGATGGAAAAAAATTGATTTTATTTTAATAATTCCTTATTCCCCATAGATTGAAAATCATTCATAGTATTTTTGTTTGTGATAAATGTAATCCACTGATCATCTTCACCACCAATGTGATAAATTAAATTTATTAACCTCTCTTACACGAAGAACTGAATGATGGATACTATATTCTCATTTGAGCTAATCTATTGTTCTGTGACTAAGGGGTCAGATTATCGATTGCATGTCAGCAGGATTTTTCACATAAATGTATCAATTGATTATTTTTATTTCTTATGGTTATTTAGGAATTCCTATTGATTCTGGTTTTGATTCATATCCTGAGTCAAATGAGAGAGTATCATCATAATCATCATGATTCATGGATCCCTTGAGTAGGGAATCTCATATGGGTATTCATGACATTGTTTAGAAAACAGGTTTCTATGTGGTTCAACATGTTTCTAGACATTACCTAGAATTGGGGGAAAATTATGGATGAGTAATTATAAAATATTCAACTCCTTAATATAAACCCAATAACATTAAAGAGGGAATTTATAAATGATATTTATTTCCTCCTCACATGAATATTTAATCATTAATCAATTTTATCCATGATATATTTCATAAAATAAACTCTTATAGTCTTTTTTCCTTTCATAATGGTTAAAAATTATTCTGAATTTAATCAATAATATCCCGGCTAATTTTTATGCAAGGTGTGCAGAAAGGCTCATTATCATTCACTGGGTGATATCCAATTCCATCACCATGCGACCATTTCTAGATTATTACCCCCAAGTACCTATATTACAGAGCCACAACTAAATGTAGTATCTAGAAAGGGGAACACTTTCTTAGAAACTACTTAATCTATACATTCCGATAATTTATTGGATTTTTCATATTTTTTCTATTATCGTTAAGGGCTTTTATAGAGTTTCATAATTGTTATCAAAAAAACATAGACATTCTTTGGATACTAACTATGACAACCCTTTTCATTATTACACATTAACTCATTATTTATTATATAAGAATACAAATAATAAAATCCATAAGATCATGATTCATAGTGTATTTGTGTAATAAAGTACATTACCTAACTACCACAAAATATTGGGGTACATCATTATTATTTAAAATATCTATAACATGTTAGTTATTTTCCATCAGTCTCATCACTACATTGGACAACCTAGGGACACATATATGAAAGTGGTAGCTTTAAATTCCATTAAGGTAATAGACATACCATAAAATATTAAAAGGTTTACATTTTACTCAATATGAATTTAATATGGGACATAAAAAATGTGATAATAAAAAGCAGGAACCATGAACCAAGATGTAGCAAGATAACATAAAGGAATATTGGGAATTTAGAAAAAAATTTAACCATGAAATCATAATCATGGGTCATGTCTCAAATCCAATACATAATAAAATGGTGTTCAAAGTCCCATAATTATTTAAGTTCTCTCCTTATTCATATACATGATGTATTATGATAATGAAACATTACCAAATGCATTGCAGAACAATATAATAATGGGGGAACCCATCACATTCATATCATGTACATAGATAAGTGTGCCACATATATCATAAAACATAAGGATATATTTAATTAATTACAACATAATGATTAATTGTTGTGGTTGACCAAAATGGTAGTCTCTAATAAATTAATGACAGGTACATCTATGTGAATATCTTTGATTGTAAATGGGGATAGATATTCACGACACTATCTAACTAAAAAATATTTTTTATTATAATAAAAAAAACTTTTTTGTAAAAGTGAGAAACCACGTATCTGAATTACAAAATATTGAAACCATAAAATGCAGAACCAAACTAAAGGGACCGCCACTCCCCAGCCAGTACAAAAATATTAAAACCCTCTCCATCGCAAGACCACTCAACATGTTGTCCCGCACACAAATGCAAATGCATGGAATCAATGGAATAGCCATACCCTCTCAATTAAACAATTTCAAATGGAATACACAGGTGACGGGTTAATCTCTGATGCCCATCTGGAGCAGGCCGCTTAGAATATAGGTAGAACACCCCCAAGCTATCGTAAAAAACAAACAGAATATTCTCCAAAATCCCACACACCCCGAACCAACATGTTTCCCAATCTCTCAATAGATTCCACCAATTAAAAAATTCTAAAAATAGTTTTATTGATTTTAAAAGGAAAATATCAAATTTTTTATCAAAATGATAAAAATAAATTTAAAAAAACATATCCAACATTTCTATTGATAAATTATTGTGAATAAAGTAGAGAAAATTCATGAATATTAAATAAAATGAGAGAAACCATTACTAAATATAATTATTCTAATGGATTCATACAATAAATTAAAAAGAAGAATAAATTACTTATCATTATTAAGAAATTATATCGACAGTGGGGGGTCTTTTTAGTTCCATGAAAACAAAACCAATTTATATTTAAAAGGAAAATTATAATGTAGTATTATTAATTGAAAAAATAGTTTTATATCCCCTACCATGTGGGGTGATTCCAAACCATGGGTGGACATTTTTTAGATCTTGTGGGATCATTGGGAGTACACTATATAGTTGATTGTATTTTAAGGACATCCTCCATGGATTTTTACTGAAGGGGAAGCAGATCTTGGGAGGGTTTATTCTGGAAGTGAGAGGAATGTTATTTTTTATTTCCCTAACCTAGGTTTGGGACATTATATAATACTGAACTCAAAAAAAAAACATGCCTTCTATATTTTCCAATATCTTATGAAAAATATAAGTGTATTCTATTATATTATATGTACATGGTCGGAACTCATGAAAAATAAACTTTATTATGTGGAAGTGAGTCTAGTAAATAAATACATGATCTTAAAATAATAAAATACCATATTAGTTTAGTAGAATTTATAAATGAGTTTTGAAGTTAATAAAATTACATAAATATATAACTATATTAATTTGGGAATATTTTTTTCACTGATATCTTTTGTATTATTTTTTTCATCACATTTGGGACTTTATCATGTCAAAATAGAAACTATATTTTATATCATATTTACTTTTTACCCGACAAAAATGATTGACATGAAAAATTATATAAAATTAACCTCTCGGTAAATTCTACATGCTGATTAAAAAAATAATATTTTTATTATCCAAATAAATATATTTATTTTTATATTTTTACATTTCAAACAATAATTCATATTTATTGACAAATACTGGTTTCTTTAACAATAATAGTTTTGAAACCATTATTACAATTACATTTCACATCATAAAAATTATATTATCATTTATATTTATTAAAAATAAATTGACTAATTAATTTTAGTAATATATAAATTATTTTTAAATTTCATTATTTCATCCGAAAAATTTTATTAAATGAAATTTCATTTTACACTAAAATAAATTTTCTGTTTTATTGTATCAAAATGAAAATATTTTATAAAATAATAACCATAAGAAGTAATTATTAACATTATTCTATGTAATATATAATATACATATTCATGGTGTTAGGTTCCAGATAAATTGGCCATTATTACAATAGAAAACACCTTTATGGATTGGATTGTGATGGTGACATATCCATTGGGTGGGTCAGTGTATATTGTTTGTGACGTGATATTGATGGGATTGAAATTATATTGTAAATGGTTTCACTAATGATTTAGTTAATAGATATCATATTGTGATATGTCTAGGAAAATCCCACTGATTCTAACCCCTAGTAAGGTCCAATAAATATGCTTCATAGGGTAAAATCCTATTGGTTATAATAATTATTTAATTTGTAATTGTAAATTGGATTTATTACAACCCGATATTTATAATAATCATATAATCTATTTTTAATTGATATATTATCAATGTTTTTGGTTCCCCACTCTCTTAGAAACCATTATCATATCCAAGACTCATCTTCACTTTCCTCTTTTGTGGAATTCAAAATCAACCCAGCAGATATGGTCATATCCTCCTCTAATGAAAACTTTATTATTATTGTTTCCAAGGATTCATCACACAATCCCCAATTTCAGATTCTATTTGTACTTTCATGGGTATTGTTGTCTTCCTGACAGTGACGGGTCCTTTCTATGACTTTTATAGCTTACTCCTTTCTAATTACATTCTCTTCTAGTTCTTTTTGAGTTACCTAGATTTCTCCACATCCATCCTTGATCATACAACATGACATGACACACAAAACACAATCTTTTTTGGGTGTTTTAGTTCCTCAAATTTTTTATGGATTGTGGCAGTGGGAGTAGGGGTAATACGATATTCTTAGTTTCTATTTCTCTCTCCCTTTTTCTCTCTTGATCTATTCTTGGTTAATTTTTAGGGATTCAATCCAATATTATATTCACATATTTAGTTCATTTTTTCTATACTTTCTTTCTGTTTCATCTCAAAATGTATTTGATTCACTGTATGGTTTTTTGTTCGTTTGTTATGCCTCTTTTGGGATAGCACTGTTTACAGTTTATTTTCAGTTAATGTTCTTTGGTCTACTGGAATTATTTTTTAAAAAGGACTTTTTACCCCTGAACATTTTTCTTCTATAACCCTTCCTTGGATCCAAGTACAATTTCTCTTCTCCAGTTCATTCATGATCTGTGGATCGTCGGAGCTTTAGGAGGTGGCATCCATGCAGTCATCAGTTATCTATGTAATGATGCTCTAGTTTGGATGTTATGTGTGTTTTCGACTAATGGTTTTTCAAATGACCATCTGGCCAATAGTTCCTCTAAAGAGGGATACGTTTGGATGGTGGATTTTGACATGGTTTATGGGTTTTTTGGGTTTTTTGATGCTCTAATTATCATCTTCAGCAATGATATGGAAGAAATGATTTCAAATATATCATAATATTTTCTGATGTTGTTGAACGTATTTATGGAGAGGAAGGTGCTAGTGACAAGGCATATGAGTTTTTAGTCCTCGGGTGGGTCAAGGTGTGGTCTCGATGCAACTAATCGTGACATTTAGAATTTTTTATTATTGTCCATGTGGAATCATTTTTTGACGGTACTAATTTGTGTGGTGGTTGGAAGGAGATGTTGACACATTGATGGATAAGGATGATTGATGATGATAGATAGTGACAGGCTGGCCCGAGCAATCATCCTTGGTTATTCTAGAATATGGTGTTATTTTTTAATTTTAAACATGATTGTAGTTGTTATGTGGGTTCCTTATGGTATTTTGGTTACCCTTAATATATTAAATCATCTTTGAGAAAATCAATAAAAATAAAATTTTTAGTAACACTATGTTATCAATGGTTATGAATCTTAATATTATTTCAAATCTCATTAGATATAATATCCCAATGAAAAACAAATAAGTTCATTATTTTTTTTATAACTATATTACAGAATAGAACATTTTATTCAGTAATAACAATATTTTTCATTTTAAAAATCCATGTCATTTATAGGGTTCCATTCTCTTCTGTTGGTAATTGGTCCATTTAAGGATCTTTTAATGGTCATGGGTGTTTATCCAACAGTTGTTATATTTCCCTAATTTTTAGGTTGATACTTATTTTATTCCCTTAGTGATGTTTTGTTCTGGTTGGAACACCACTTTCTTTATTAGGGTTTAATGTTAGGGTTTGTCATTGCTATGTGGTTGGGAGATGATGATCCAATGATATGGTTCTAGATTCTGGCCATGATGCTCATTATGTGAGGTTGATATTGTAATACATAACATTCTCCATGAATGGTTATTAATGTCAACAATTGAATCCACATCTATAGTTTTGTTGGTTGGACATGATGGTCTAAGCCCAACAAATATTTACTAAACCTGGAATTCCATATCGGTTCTGATATTATCAATGGACATGGTATTTTAAAGATATTTTTATTATAGTGGAAGTGGCATTCCAATCGATTAAATGAGACTGGTGGACATGTTGTTTCACATATATAGATGTAGATGAAGAAAATGTTTTTTTTATTTTTATTTGATAGTGTTTTTGATAGGGCATTCAAAAACCATAGTTTAGGGTTCTGTACATTACATTCTTCATCCATATTATACAGTGCTCGACTCGGTATTCCTCATTTGTAGTTTGGGGTGTTGGACATGGAATTCCACAGCTACATTTTATGGAACCTAAAATGGATTCCTCAGAAATGGTTTAGGGTCATGGACAAGCCATTCCTCATCCACAGTATAGTTTGACAAACATGATGGTCCTCTTTCATTATTTATGGTGTTATACATGGTGTTCCTCGTATATGGATTATGTTGTTAGACATGTAATTCCACATATTTGGTTTATGTTCAAATCTTATGGACTAGGAATTGATTGTATACCAGTTTGTATGAATGTTGGACATACAATCTACATCCAGGGTTTAGCAGCTAGGTTATGTCTTTTGTTATTTGTAGTACATTATCCTGAGATGAGTGCCTTAAATTGACGGTCCTAGGTATTGAGTAATATATATCATTAAATGTCAAGAAAATTGGTATGGAAACATTGAACGTGTCTTTCTTATGTTTTCTGGGATATATGGTTCTATATATGTGTTTCAATTCAAACAAGAATTGGAAAAATTTGGAATGATCGAATGAGGTCTCAGACCTAGGTACCAATTAGAGATTAATTAGAATTTATATTTTTTAGGTTTTTTCTAGGCAGATCATATCACATTGCATGGACTTGTGATAATAGATGATAGAGTCTTCATTGGTGGTATCCTACTGGGATTTTTTCTTACCCCATGTACATGCAACTCGGTGTGAATGGATACCTAATATTTCTATCATCATGAATGCATGATGGATATAGTGTACACTCTAGATTTATTTATCGATAGATTTTCCTAAATGGAATATTTGGACCTGGATACATCAAATCAACAGGATACTAGACACTCAGTATCTGATAAGTATTTTATATGTATATAGATATTGAGGTATTTATATTTTAGTTTTTTTGTATATCTGTAAAGACTATTGAGTGTTTTATGTTATATGCCTAACATGGCAATTTATTATATTACAATATTCTATTTTTTATGGAATGTATAAATTTATATTTTTTTTCTTTCTACATAATCTAATATATATGATGCTGGGATATGTAAATATGGTTATTTACATTGATATGGTGGTATATACTACTCACATTCTGACATTATAATTCATCTACCAGTCAGTAGCCTCTAGAATATGAATAGGTGGGAATAATGTGTTTTGGATAGTTTTCGTAGAGAAATTGTATAGTGTAATCTAGTATGGGACAATAAAACATGAGTTTTTTCATCATACGACACAATATTTTATGAGGACAATTTTCATTATTATAAAACAAAACAAACTATTAGATATTCACAACTGTGATAACCTCATTCTTACAATATATATCCACTAATATCTACTGAATAATAATAGTATGATATATATTATATAACATTTTTTTATATTATCAAAAATTATATTTTATCATATTCTCCCAACTAGAAAAATATGATACTGAAATCATTATTTTAAAATGAATTATTCCCCATGGTTGTTGTTATATTTTTACAATATTTCTTTCGGATCACCTACGTTTTTTTAAAACCTCATATTTATAGCTAGCATCTATTATTGAGTGATTTGTGGGGACCATGATGGTTGGATTGTGTTTTGGGATGCTAAAATTTATTTTATGTCGATAGTATTGTCGTTTTTTAGTTAAGGAAATAAAATTACATCGCTTGGTAAAACTGATGAATACACTGAAAAAATTGTATTCATTAAATAATTCTTATTATTATTAATATATAGATCATATTTAGAAGATGTTTCTGGATGAATAGGTTATTTGAACACACCTGAGATATGGAATGAATGAAAATTTGTAACTAGGTGCTACTTCGTAGTCTACATGGCTCTGACATGATTTTTATGATGCTTTCCTAATTTTCATTTCAAAAGTATCATGTGTTTTTTAAGAAAATATGATTTAATATTTATGATGTTAAGGGTTGAAATGGTGCACCTAATTCTATACATGTTTTATTGGAATGAAATATATTGATATAATATAGGGAATATACAATAATTACTATTGTAATTCATATAATGATGAAGCTGGTATTTAATGTAACCAAAGTCGTCAATCAATATATTCTTATAAGATTTTTTTTTGAATAAGGAATTTGTTGAGATAATATATTTCTGGACTTAGATCATCAAAATAAAAAAAAATTTAATGATGGGATGTTTTTCTTGATCATAATTAGATAAATCATAGATGGTGGTTTTCAATCAAACTGAAATCCAAAATATTTACATCTTCAAATAATGAAATTGAAATGTATTTTAATAAAAAAAGATAATTAAATTGAGTGATACGATATCATTGGTGTAGCATTTTGAAAATATGTACAAGATGTTTAGTTTTTTTAATGAAATTGGTGTATACATTTTAATGAATAAATCATAATGATAGTTGGTTATGGGAATCATAATGAAAATACATTTATTTTCCTTCTAAAATTCAGTAAATAGAAACATACTGATGAAACTATTGATAAACATATTCTTCCATTGTTTGTCATAAATCTAAATTGGAAGATAGTTATTCAGGTGATGTAGAGAAACATATTGAATTATTATCAGTTTTAAAATTTATTGCAAGTGGGTTAAAATAATTTTATTGACCAAATACCATTATCATAATAAAGAAATTGTATTCAGAAATTATAATCACTATCCGAATCAGATTGATGGTTTTTTAGGAACAATTACATGTTTAAGTAGTAAAAGAATGATATGAAAATCAAGGAGAATTGAATATTTAAAAATTTGGTTGAAGAAATTAAAGAGAGTTCCATGATTTAAAAAATAATAAAGACTGAATAAATTTGGTGATATGGGAAAACATTTTTACAATCATGCTTAAATCATTTTGGGTTGTCAATAAAAGGAGTATAATACTTCATTTAGTCTCTAACATTAATTATTCATGAAATACGATAAGGAAGATCCTCAATTTAATAAAGGATAATTTTACAGTTTTTATTTTCTTGAAGAGGTTTTCCAGATAGAATAAATTAACGGGAAGAGAGGAAATGATAATTATAGTTTCCATATTGGGAATGTAAACTTGGATATCCCTACTAAAGAATTAGTATGTTCATATTTGTTTCAAGTGGTATTATTTTAAATTTAATTTTCAATATTAATCAATCAGACATGGGAATCTAAGTGAGAATCATAATGACGTCCAGGAAGATCTTACTATATTCTAGGTAAGAAAGTGAAGAATTGTATTGAAAGATTACATTTTAAAATTTTGATCAAGAAGCACCGTAACATGTTTGGTTCAAGAATTGTATTACATCCTTTTTCCCACATGACGAAATGCATAGTTGTGTTGAACATACTACTATGTGATTATAAAGGAATAACCTACTCATTGTATTCATCAAAAATATGATTTATTTCTAGTGTACTTTGAGGAATTGGATTATTTCTAAACTATACCAAGGACTAGATACTATTGTTTAGTAGTTAACCTTGTCAATTCATATTTTTTAATGGTTTTTTCTTTGTTTTCAATAGATTAATAAATTTGTAACATGAGTAGAAGTCTGTTTCTTAAGAAAGAAAAACATAAAATAAAAAGAAATCCCAAATTTACAACTTCCCCCATCTCAGTGATACAAGAATTCGGGTTGGTAAATCTCAATTGGTATCAGAGTTGAAGGCTCGGATTGTATATTCTTTTTAATGTTTCAAAGAGAATATTTAATGTATAATTTGAATTGTGTGAATAGTAAGGGGATTCGTATCTTCAATGAAAGGAACTATCATATATGGAATGATAGAATCATTCATTATTATAGTCACTAGGGATGATATTCTTGAAACCACAATAGATGGATTTCCTCTCCTTAATGACAATGTTACTCTTAAAACTATCTATATGAACAATTATGATAACAATGGATGATATAAAAAATATTAACTCTAATCAATTTCTAAAAGTGAGTTTTTAAGAGGGAATGGTGCTTCCACTTCCAAAGGAATCTATGATTAGATGAAAAAGGATTTTGGAGGCAATATGTTAGTAAAGATATAAAGTTGAAAATATGGAGTTTTAAGTGTGATTATCTCAATATTGGTGAATAAAATAATGTTTGTGGGTTCATTACTAGGGTAAATGATATAGTCAGCACTATCAGTTTTCTAGGGGAAATTTTGGTCGATTCTATAGTTGTTGAGAATATATTAGCAATCATTATGGACAAGTTTGAATACAATGATTCCCTATTAGAAGATAGTGATCCTTAAAATAAATATCTAGATGATATTTGTAGTAACCTATGAAATTATAAAATGATAATTAAAAAATGTTGTGAAGGGAAAAACGAAAACTAATGGAGATATGTTTTTTAATGATTCCAAGAATGAATAGACTCAGATAGTTCCAGTGAAAGATGATATTTATAACTCTGACTCTGAAAAATAGGTATGTAAAAACCTTGATGAATTGATATCCTTGTTTTATAAATAATTAATTAGATGTACATGTAAATATAAAGGGAATATTCCATTGAAGTGTTTTTAATTTGTAGCTATTGGGAAGTTTTCGACTAATTTTCCCCAAAGACATAATGAAGAGGATAATTATAAAGAATAAAGAAGACCACAAATTTCATGGAATAAAAGGGTTGATATGGATAAATATTTTTCTATGTGAAATATAAAAATTTATTCAATTCTAAATGAAGATTATTTTTTATAAAACGAAGAATAATATAATAGTGAATCTGAATCAGAAAAATATTTTGAAAAATCTTGAGTGAATAGTTTTATTACAATGTTTAATAATGATTAATTCATAAGAATTAGTTATGAAGAATGAGATATAAAATTAGATTTTAATTTTAAATAAAAATTAGAATAAATTATGATGATCCATTGATTACATTAAAAAGTAAATTAGAAAACAAAAAAAATTACCCATTAAACAATAATGATTTTTTCCCAAATGTTAAATTCAAGATGATAGAAAACATTTTTGATATAAAGAAATATATTTAAGAAGAAAATATTCATAATGATCATCATAAATTTATGCTAAAGGAAGATAGAATAAGAGTCGGAACATGTACAATAAAATTATAAAGATGAATATAGGTGTATAAGTAAAAAAATATGTATCTAATATTAGAGAGACTTCTCATAAAGAGAAAACTAGTAAGTATCAATAAAAGTATCCATTAATGGTTGAGAAGTAATATAGGATTTTTCATGAGAAGAAGAAATCTAGTAATGTTATGTATGTGGCCAAAATGAACAAATTGGAGAAAATAGATTTTCCTTAAAATGATTAATCCAAATGATTTTTAAAACATTAGGAGTCCAAAAAAAATTCAATTAATTATATTCATAATAAGGATTAAAAAATGTGATTGAGAATAGAATTTTTGGTGGTCAATAAGGATCTACTAAGAAGGTTTCTGAGAAACATACTCACAAAACAGGTCAATCTGAAATTTTATAGGAAAATAATATTTTAATAGTTACTACTGGTATTGTGGTGGATTCAGACAGAAAGAAAATATGTATTAGTATAACCAACGAAATTATGTTTATTCTACAACTTATGGAAGGAATGGTTTTTGTTGGATTCAGTCATATCAAAAGAAGATGTCTAAACAAAATTTGGAAGAAACCTGTGACTGTTTGTTGGAGAGATAAAAATAGATTCCAACCCATGGAAACTATTTTTGAATTATGTGAACAAACTAAAAATGCTGTAAAGGGTTTTCTTGTTTATTTACCATCAAAACAAAAGAGTCATAACAATTCTCAGAATCTATAGTTATAGAATGATAATCAAAAAGAAAAAGGTTGTAGTGTTTAAACTTATTTGAAAGCTATAAAATGAGAACAAACATTGATTCTTGATAGCGTGTATTCTTCTCATATGATAAGAGACATAATATTTTTTAAGAATATGATTGATATTAAGAAGAAATAGTGAATTTTGGAAATTCTGAATCCCCAATAATTAATGGATTTGGATCATCCATTATTGATAATTAAATGATTAAATCCACGAAATATTTATATCTTAATATTTTGAAACATAGTTTGCAGAGTGTTTCAGAACATTTTGGGAAGCGTAAAAAATTAATCGTAATAAAATATTGGTTTTTATACAAGGTAAGAATATTGTAATATTGTTCCAAGATTCCAACATACAAAAGGAAACTTGTTACAATATGGAAAAATAAAAAACTATTGTTACATGGGTAAGGTGGATGAAAATATATTGTTTAATAAAATACAAGGACACATGTGCCAAAGAAACATTAGCAAAATATCAAAGTGATGTAGTGTACATGACATACATAATATGTTAGGAACAAGATATTTTTCATTCTATACTTCTTAGAAATGAGATATTACAAGCTCCTTACATAAGATATTTCATATTTGTTCAAAACAACCCATGTGACTCATTCGTTCCTATATCCTTCAGCTAATACGAAAATAGTAATCCAATTAAGATAACTGATTAATAGATTTTATTAAGGGTATTAATCAAATTACATATGTTATGTATGTGATTCAAAGGTCAAAAAAAATATAGAAAAATTAAAAGGTGTAGGAGGATAGCTTTGTTGGAATGTGGCTATTTAGTGATGAAGTTTAGAACTGTCAATGGTGTTGAGAATAAAAATGAAAAATTTTAATGTTATCTTGAGAATCATGGAATTTGGAATTTGATAAGATCACCATACCCCTGTCAAAAAGATAGATATTCCAAATATATGAACAGAAGTATGGTTGAAATGGTGAAATTATGTTATGTGAACATGGTCTCACTAATTACTATAGGGGGAAATCCATGAGTAAATTTGGGTATATTCAAAATTTATGTTTGTAGATGCTATGTTTAAATATAAATCCCTATGATGTGTTTTATGTAAAAAATCTCAGTTTTATACAATTAAGAGTTTCTTTTCCCATTCATTATAAAGAAGAAAGGTGGAAACATTGGATAGTTTGAGTAGATCTGTGATGATGGATTCTTTCTTGGCTTTTCTCTTGAATGAAGAGGATACAAATTCTTCAACAATAATATATGAAGAATAGTTGATTCTGTTGAAGTGAAAAATATTTAAAATTCTCTGAAAAAATATTTTCTTATGCTGATTAGGATTTTGAGTAGGGTAAGGATCATTTTATTAACATTTCTAATAAGGATTCCAGTAGTGGATATCCTACCCGAGAAGGAGGATAAAACACATCTATTTCAAGTGATTATTATTGAACATAAATAACTCAACCTATGGTAATGATGCTAGTTGAGGCACGAAAATCATTGGTGGCCACCATAAAAAGGTTCCAACAAGAATAAATTCATAAATATTAAATCATACTCCTTTGTATTAAAATGACAAGACAAATGAATAAAATGAATCTTGTGAGAATTAAGAATTAGTTTAGGATATAAATGATGCTCATTATTAGATAGAAAATAATAAATCATGGGAACTCATACCTATTCTGTATAAAAAAAGTGTTATTGTTACAAATTGGGTTCTCATCACAATATTAATGAATAATGAAAAGTTATAAGGAAAATACAATATTAGAGTGAAAAGGGTACTTAAAAGATTTATTTTATTGAGTATTATGAGACATTTTCTCTAGTGGAATGGTTAGAAATAGTTAATATTATGTTTTCTACTAGTTAAAAATAAAGTTACCAAAATATTCAAATGGGTCTGAAGTCATAATTTCTAAATGGTAATTTTGATGAGGATTTTTACAGTGAACAACCATTTGAATTTTTTTTGGAAAGATGAATGTTATTTTGGTAATCTAAAGAAATAATTGTATGGGTTTAAACAAGATCTGATAACATGGTATTCTAAATAGGATAGTTTCTTTAAGAATATGAGTATACATGAGAGAATATATTATATAAATGTTTGCATGAAAAAAAAATGTAGGAGTTTTTCATCATTATAATTTTTATGATGATGGCATTATCATTTTGAGAATTATTAACAAACTTTTGAATGATTTTCTAAACAGATGGAAATTTTTTTTGAGAGGTCCATTCTAAGAGAAAATAAATACATTCTTGAGTTGTAAATATTATAAATAAAAATACAATTTTCTTTCCCAAGAAAATAATTTTATGGAACTTCTAATTATATTCAATAATGAAAATTAATAATATGTTTTTACACTGATTTTATTAGGAAACATGTTTTCAAAAGATATATAATTCATGAAACATGATCAAAACATGTTGTGAAATCTAATTATAAGTTTTTTATTTTTTACTAACTCAGAACACAGAAAATGTTTTTTCCTTATATGAATGATTTTAGAGTTATCCTATAGAATTAAATTTACATGGTGTAAAAATAATTCTTCGATATACAAATTTAACAAAAAAATTTGGAATCAGGTATGATATCACATAATTTATGGATGTTTTGGGTATTCAAATACTTATTAAGAAGTATATTTTGATGATATATGACCCACATATGGAGAAGTTTTTTTTTATTTTGAAAATATATTTTAGTGGGAATACAAAGAAACATAATTAATTTTTCATACAATGGTTGTAGATGAGTATGTTGTTACCAATAAAGCTACTACCCAACATATGTGGATTAAAACTCAGTTGGAATACATACTTATTGAATTAAATATACCCTTTATCTTAGTATGTGATTATCAATTTGAAATCATCGTTACATGGAATCAGTTACAACATTCTCATTAATAACATTGACATAAAGTAAAAAATCACCAAATAACATGTGGAGAAGAATTAATTGAAGTTGGAGTATGTTACTACTCCGGAAGAAGCTGTAGACATATTCACCAAACCATTAATAAGTATACTTTATATAAATTGAGGTTAAAAAGGGCATCCGACCTCTTTCTCATCATGGTTTAGGTATGTGTTTTTTCCCCTCTCTCATATTATCGTTTGATGGTTCTGTATAGGGGAATAGTTGATTCATTAATATATCCATTTGATATGTGTTAAACTATTTAAGGAAGTTTGTAAATTTTTGGAGTGGTGGATAAGTTGTGATTTTAGCTTGTAAATGTGTGATCTATTCTATATTTTTGTTGGAGTGGATATAAGAAAATTAAATTTATTATAGTGAAGTTGTAAAGGTGGATACAATACGAGGTAGAATTGATATGGAATAAGGTATGAAGAGGAATGATGAGGATGAAAATATATGGAAGAATTCTAAGAAAGAATGGACATAGAATAAATCATAGTAAGTTTATTATGAGCCCCTAATTTTGGACATCATGGCTTTTCAATCCATAATTCTTGTTTCCTAGTATGACTTAGTTCACATAGGCATATAATTTTAGATAATTAGTCCATAGAATAAGGTTACATGTTGTAGTTATTTACAAATCCCGGTTGATAATTAAATCCCAAGTATATATTATTAGGAAGAAGTTGTCTATATGGTGTTATTGGACGATGAAATGAATGTTTTATCTGTAGTATTGTCTTTTTTTTTGTTAAGGAAATAAAATCACTTCACCTTGTAAAACTGGTTATTAGAAAAAAAGTCTTATTTGGTAAATCAAAATCTTACTTCCTAAAAATTCCATCATATTGAGAGTATGGTTTTTGGAAGAAAAGGTTCTTCCAACTCACCTTAGGACCTAAATAAATTTAAAATCAAAATTACTTTATAATTATGAGTCTTCATGAATGCAACATGAATCTAATTTTTATTTTCTAATTTTTATTTAAAAAATATTAGTAGTTTTTTGGATAACATGTGATGAAATAATTATAAAGGTAAATGGGAAAAAATATGATTCTAGTCATATTCAATATTGATTAGAAATAAAGATGTTACTCGATGTTCGTGATATTAAATTAATTTCATTAGAAAGTCAGAAGAAGTGAATGTTGATATTCAAAATAATCAATTTCATGAAATAAATCATGATTAAAAGAAAAACAAATTGAAGAAGGAGTTTATTAAAGTAAAATAATTTAGGCCTTAGTACATCAAATTCAAATTTCATTCAAGGCTAAAGAAGGTTTTCTTGATCAAAATGAGAGAATATAATTGTTATGGTTTTCAATAAAACAAAAAACCAAAAGATTTCTATCTTCAGATAATGATGTGTTTATGTATAATAATCATAAAATATAAATAATTTCAGTGATGAATGATCAGTGGTATCGTATTCTGAATAGAATAAGAATATGATGTTGAATAAGATTCATAAAATCTATTATCTCCATCGAAATAATTAAATCAAAATGCATGTTGGATTGATGAATTTTAATGAGAAGACACTTGTTTTCATTATTATATTTTTTGATGGGAAATGTAATGATGATTCTATTGTTGAAAATATGCCTCCATCGTTTTGAAGAGGTCAAAATTTGAAGATTGCCTTTTAGGGGGTGAATAGAAATGTAATGAAATAAATTCAATCATGATTTGTTTAGAAGTGGTTTAATAAAATAAAAATTTCCAAATACATCTATCATAAAAAAGAAATCATATTTTCAAATAGGAATCAAAATAACAATCTGATTGATGATTTGTTAGAATTTATGACATGTTCGAGAAGACAACGAGATATCTCAAAATAAATATTATTTGAAGAATTTAAAATGTGTTGAAGAAGTCGAATATGGATCTAATATTTAGGTATGATTAATGATTTTGGAAATTTGGTGAAGCATTAAAACTATTCAGAATCCAACTTAATACATTTTGGCATGTATATAAAAGGCAGAAAATACTTTGTGTATTATGTGACTAGTATTATTCACTAAGGAATATATAGAATATCAAAAAATTTTGTAATAATATGTTTCTAGTGTTTGTTATATTGAAGAGGTTTACAATAAAGAAGAAATAAAGGAGAATAGAGAAGATCATAATCAGATTTTCTATATTGGGAAACCAGATTAGGATTTATAAACTGATTAAGTAGTGTGTTTACATTTTATTCAAGTGGTATTATATATAATTTAAATTCTCCATATTGTATAATTGATATAAGGAATTAGAATAGTAAGTGAGACTAACTATTACCATGAATTCTAGGAATTTCATACAATATATTCTGTATGAAATTGAAGAATGATTTCGGTGGATCGAATATTTGAGAGTTGATCAATAAACATCCTAACATGTTGGTAACACAAATTTTATTACTTCATAACTTTCTTGTTCATTCACATGTATGTATGTATTGAACATTTTGGTACATGATTGTTAGGGAATATCCAAATAGTTTCGTTCCACATTAAAGGATTGTTTTATAGTAGATTATTTGGCATTGGATAATTTACAAACTATACAAATGACTAGATACCCTTGTCCACTTGTGATCCTTGAAAATTCTCATGTACCTATGGTTATGGGTTTAATTTTTCATAATAGAGAAATAAATCAATAATATGAGGCAAATGTTCTTCTTAAAAAATGTATCTTAATATAAAATGATATCATTGCTTCACCCCCCCACTCTCTCAGTGATTTTTGAATCCCAGTTGGGTAATATTATTTTCATTTGAAAACTATGTATTTTTGAATGATCAATATAAAACATGACATCCTTCAAAAATTAACAATGAATAGAAAAACATAACTATTTTCCACACTTGGATTTATGTTTCCTTGGACCACACATATCTATATGAACAAAAATGATAAAAATTATTTTCTATTATTTGGCATATATTTCTTCCTTATGATCTTCCCCTTCTATCAATAATCACAAGTTTCAGTGTTATCACAAGTGAGGATGGGGATATCTTCAGCAACATAATTATTCAAAAAATTTAAATAAATTATTTTGATATAAATGGATAAAATTGTTCAATAATTTTGGATTTCATCCTCTTTGGATAGAATTAAATTTTTATCTCCATAAATAATATGGTAATAGATCCCCTACATAGGTTTCCTTATAAAATACCAAGACTATTCATCTTTTAATAATACATGTTTGATATTGAACGTGTACTTCATTCCATGAGAGTGTAAATTGAAATAATCAACCTAAATGTTCATTAAAACCATAATAAAACTAGAAATCCATTCACTTTATTTCATTTCCTCCAATAGATTCCTTTATATAGCCAAAAATGTGTATCCCATACTCGTTGTTGATGTTGAAAAATCCATCCATATCTTATACAACTTAGATTAAAATATATAAATTTCACATCGCATAAGACATAAATTTAATATCTATAATCAATGTTACACACTTATATATTTCTTGTAATGAAATTTTATAAATATTTTTTCACAATATTTCTATTCATGGACCATGATAAGTAAAAATATTTTCTTTATTAAAAATTTTATTTCACCTCTAGCATAATGGATTCGTCGTCATTTGGAAAAACTAAATAAAATAATAGGGATTACCATCCAATATGTAAGAAAATATGACTATTTTCCTCTACATTGGAATTTCTCCTATGTTACCCTATATTTCAACCTTGATGTATAATTGATCTTATTTTGTCCAATCCATTAAAAAATGAGACAATGTTCATTAAAATCATAAGAAAAATAATAATACCATCATTCACATTCATGATGGTCTAGATCCCTAAAATATATTTTATAAATTGATAATTAAAATTGGGTATCACCCAACATAATACAAAAATATGATCTCATATTTGGGGATTAATTATCTAGATTTTTTATATTATGAGTAGTCCTTGGAGCTCGATGAATAACCACCTTATTTTGTAGTGTTTATGGTTGATGATTACCAACATCCATTATCTTCAACTTATTTATATCATTATATTTTAATGATTTTAATCTGATAAATGTTCTACTTGTGGAAAATCCATAACATCATTGAAAAACCCCACACCGACTTATTTAGTAAATGATTGTGTTGTTTCCATAGAACATCTAGATTCCATGTCAGTAGTAAGGAGTGTTTCTTGATCCTCTCACTTCTTGTAACACCTCGACAGCAGATACCCAGATTCAATACATTATTACATAACATTGGCATGATCACAATAGATCATGTCCTGAAAGACTGATCAGTTTAGTAGCTTTGTAAGTACTAGATAGATATATAACTTCCACATTACATTATGAAATGAAATGTTAACATTGTGTCTCCATTGAACACACTAATATTCCATAGCCTATCCCTCCAGGTCGGTCATAATATATTTCCTCGCATCCTAGAAAAAATAAAAAATAAGAAATTAGTGAGCTCAAATACAAAGTAAGGATAACAATATAGCTGAAACTTATCATAAATAAGAATAAACATTTAGGGATATTTATAAGACTTAAATGCAATTCATTTAAACATAAAATTCAGCATAATATTGCAAATATGCATCAGATAATATCATTTACTTAGTCATATGAATATTCTACTAGTCTAATAATCACATGTAATATCAATAGTTAATCTCATAATGATTGCATGAATACTTCCAAACATCTTTACCACAAAGTCAAGGCCTTGTGCCAAGACCCTAAATATAATTTTGTCAAAGGCCTTGTGCCAAGACACTAGTTTGTCCCATGAGACCTACTAACGCATCTAGGGTCTATAGTCGGCCGTGCCTGTCACATACTACATCGAATGAATTCCTAAAATTAAAAGGGTTAAACATAACATAAAAAATCATATTAAACTAACAAATGAAATGTTAATACTTTAAACATAAACTGTAAATGTCAAAAAAAATAGCACATACATATTCAAACATATTATAAAACTATCAATACAATATGGAATATTGTATCATAATAAATCTACTTGAATTAATAATAAAATCCAACAATAGATGTTGACATAGATGAAATCAATACAAAAACAATTGGAGAGAAATATCTCATTCTACTATGATATCATTTCAATGTTTCCGAATTATAAAAGAATTATTTATTTTTAAAATAATCATATAAGATTGTAATTGAATATTCTAATATGATATAATGGTGGAAAATAGACGCTTCAACCTTTTAAGATAAAAAATAGTCTTTCCTTAATTTTTTGAATAGTTCATAATGTACCTTGTTTGGAAAATGACAGAATGATTCCATTTAAAACATTTAATAAAAAGTCAAACAAGGGTATAAATGACATAACCAATAGTCTAGGAAAGGGTAAAAAAATTGAAATACATTTTTATGAAACATGGATGTGGATGGAAAATAATTCCCAGTATATTCATACGTATAAACAACATCGGATAATAAATAGATTGAAAAATTAACCCTTACCTTAAATATTTCCTAAGTCGAGGGTATTTTAACCTCCTGTATAATAGTAAATATTTGTTATTAAATTATAAAAGAACCAAATACATAAATATGATATCATATATGATCATATAATATTTTTTTTGTTAAAAATATTTTAGTAGTATCCTACTTTTGTGTGTTAACTGATTTGTATTCAGTTATATTTATTTTTATGTAAGTCATGTTTATTAAGGATAGTATTTATTTGATTCATATACATAATGATATTATGTTCTTAAAAATTATATTTTAATAATCAAATAAAAATTATTATTGAATGGTTATGTTGGGGAATGAAATCTCATAATGTCATAAATATAGTAACCCATACGTAAGAACGAGCGATGATGTCATTCTACACAATGTCATACAAAAGATTAATTTATGAATCATAATGCATAATTCCAAACATGTAAAATACTTAACATAATTTTAACAGTATATGTATATAATCAATATTCATAAAGAAAATTTCTTTAGGAAGTATTTACACATAAATCTATTATAATTGTTTGTTAGGAACATGTGAATTCTACAAAGAAAATTCCATGGGAGTATCAAAACAGGTGTGCATTAAGGCCCATTGTCATGTACCAAGATACCAAAGGTCTAGTCTGAAACTCCTTGTCGATGTTTTCACTCCTAGGTACATCTGTTCCAGAACCACGTCCACTTATATTATCTAGACATTGATTTATTTCAGGGATAAAACAAAGAATATCTATATTACAATATTTTCCGATCTTCTTCAATACTAATCCTCAAAGCCTATCTTAAGGTAATGTTCTCTTATTTGAGTTTTTCTAAATATAGTTTCAAAATTTTGAACTAAACATCCTCTATTACACACTATAATACCCCGACCTCAATTGCATAGAGATAGTGAAATATTACATAACATTGGCATGATCAGAAGAGGTCATGTCCCAAAAGGCCAATCAATTTAGTATCCTTGGAAGTACTAGATACATACATCAGTATAACATTAAATTATGAAATCAAAAAGATACATAGTTTCTCTATTGAACATAATCATATTCCTTATCTTATCCAAGCATGTCAGTCATAATATACTTCTTCACATTATGGGAAAAATAAAACATAAGAAAGGGGTGAGATCAAATGTTAAGTAATGATAACTATATAGCGGAAACTTATCATAAATAAGAAGAAACATTTTTGGAAATGTATAAGATGAAAAAAAAATATATTTAAACATAAACCTAAGTATGATATGGCCAAGTAAATCAAATAATTCCATTTAAGTATTCACATGGTTATTCTACTAGTTAATAATCACATGTATTATCAATAGCTAATCTCATAATGATGGAATGAATAATGCCATATATCTTAACCGTATTGCAATTCTTTGTTCCAATACCATAAAAAAAATTTAATTGAGGCCTTATGCCTAGATACTAGTTTTTCTCATTATACCTACAAATTCATCAAGGGGAAATAGAATGTCTCACACATCACTTACTATGTAAAATGTTTTCCTCATATGAAAAAGTTGAAACATAACATAACCATTCATATTAAACGAACATACGAAATGTTAAAACTTTAACTCTAAACTGTGAATGACATAATAATAGGCCATCTATAGCCATAAATTTTATGAAACTATTATTAAATATTCAATGTTTTATCATGATTAATCAATATCAATTAAAATTAAAATCCAACAATAGATGTTTACATTGATGAAATCAATACAAAAATTAATTTGAGAGAAATATCTATTGCTACATTGAAATAATTTAAAATTAATATAATTATAAAAGAAAACATTTATTTTTAATATATTCATCTAATAATTTATGTCAATCTTCTAAGGTGTTATAATTTTAAAAAATAGCATCACTATACATATAAGTTAAAAAACATTATTTTCATGATTTGTCAAAAAGGTCATAATGTACCTTGTTTGGAAATCGATAGAAAGATTACTTTCAAATAAATTTATAAAAATTAAAACAAGTGTATAAATATGTTTAACAAATAATCTAGGAAATAGTAAAAATGTTTTAAAATACATTTTTTTGAAACATTAATGTGGATGATAAAAAAGATCCAGCACATGCTTAAATATAAACATCACCGGATAATAAAGAGATTGTAAAATTAACCCTTATCATGTACATTTACTTAGTCAAGGGTACTTTAACCTCATGTATAATAGTAAAATAATTGTTATAAAACTATAAAATAACAACATACATATATATGATATCATATACAATCCTCTAATATTTCATTGTTAATAATATTTCAATTGTATCATTGTTTCGAGTATTAACAAATTCATTTTCCTTTTTATGTTTTGTTACGTATGTCATGTTTATTATTGATATGATGTATTTGATTCATATAAATAATTATATTATGTGCGTAAAAGTTATTTTCTAATCATAAAATAAAAATTATTCTTGAATTGTTACGATGGGGAATGAAATCACATCGCGTCGTGGAGACGGTAAGCCGTATGTAAGCACAAGAAACAATATCAGTCTATTGATAGTGAAATAGTATGTAATTGGATGGTATATTTTTTATAATGAATAGTTAACATGTTATATTTTTTATTTAAATCAATTATACTCAATATTAAACACATAAAAATAATTAGTGTTGAATAACAAAATAGACCACGATGTGGATATGGTAAGTTGTACATACGCACGATTGGTAACTTTGTCCTTCATAGGATAAGTAGAACAATGAATATGGTCATGAAAAATTTATTATAACATCACAATATGTATAAGGTACTGGAGTTATTATTATGGTATGGAAACAAAAAATAGATAAGGAGTGTATGGAAAAAATAAATCTGAAATAGGTGATTAAATAATTACCTCTTCTTATGGTGCTTCCTTTGCGATTTGATAGGATGGCTGCATAGGTTGGATTTATGATCAATGTAAGGAATATAAGATTAATTTTGGGTAATTTGAAGATATTTGGGACGGTTTTGGAAGATCTAAGTTTCATTGGAGGCATTAATTTATGATATGTTGATGTACCCTTTAATAAGAGGGGTGAGGGGGACATTAGGAAAAGCTTGAAATATTTTATTATTATAAAAATATTTTCGGTTTCTAATAGCTAAAAAAGTTTTTATTTTGAGGTTAAAGAGGGTATTGGTCTAAATAATATAAAACAATATGATTTGGACAATTTTAGTTCACCAAATTATCCTTATCTTCTAGATTTATTCCTTAGTTAAATATTTTAACTCTTACCATGACTTCTTGTATTATTACACTATATGGCTAATAAACAAACAATAAAACTTCAAGAAAACCTCAAGTGGTTCATTCATGACATATATAACATTATTTATGTCCTTTGGCCAAAAAATATATATTTATGAACATTACAATATTTAAAAATATAGTATGTGTTTTAAAAACTCATTTATGTTAATTTTGAAACTATTTAGTATTTTGTTTTTGTGGAAGTCATAAAAACATGATTACATCAAACAAAATATGTTGAATAAAACCCTAAAATGTCATATTAACTAATAAATTTATTTTATGGTATTAAAACATTTTAATTATATATATTTTTATATTAATAATATCATTTTTTGAATCATTTGTTAATAATGAAAATATTGCATCATAATTGTGTCATAAATAAATATATTTTGTTATGTCTAAAAATATTAAATAAAATATCATGATTTAGTAAGTAGTTTTAGCATTAAAATTATTATTTACAGTTTAAGAGATCAATTATATAACCTTATATAATAACTTTTATGTGAAATGTATAAGTTTATGTTATATTTTTCTATAAATTTAATTAATACTTATAAAATGTCATTTTCACATCCATGTGGCTTCATGGGGTTCCAAAATCTAACCAATGAATCCCCTGGTCAGACGTTTCTTATCCAATAAAATTAGTACTTGTTTTAGGATAGTTTAACATTATTATAATGTTATTATTCTTACCCTTATTTACTAGATTTACCCTTTAACCATGGTAAATAAATAATTTCTAAAGTTACTATTCATAATGTACAAAAAAAATAAAAGCTACCTATATCATTATTTTGAACCTTTTGATTCCAAATATGGAATCATATTTTCCATATTCAACACACATATGTTGCATTGATTAATTTAAAATTAATTCCTGTTGTCAAAACCAAAAAGCGGGTTCTTAAGAAGTATAAACTATCAAAATATTGACATTTGTTTTTGTACAATTTTAATGTGAAATTACATCCAATGACCTAAATTATATTAAATGATAAAAATATAATGTACTGATAAGTTAAAAAACTAAAACGTGTAATTTATCAGTATAAATTATTTAAAAATAAATAGATGTTTTTAATTAATCTTTAGTAATTTTCACTACTTATTAAAATATGAAAGTTATCAGAAAGATACCAAATATTCACCCTATAATAGTTTTTATATTCAGAATCCAAAAATGAAGTCCATTTTGAAATATTCAATTTATAAAATTTGAAAAGTCGGTATTACTATTTATAATTTATTTTTAAATGGCTAGTTTGATTAGTCATGGTGTACTTGAACATGGAGATGCATACATCGCGAGATATTGAAATATTCTAATAGAAGCATATCATTAAATATCATGGTGTTACATTCTTCCCTCCTTAAAATAATTTCATCCTCAACATTTCAAGAATATGAAGGCATAAAAAGATTCGAGTGGTTATTCATCATATGTTCCTCAGGTTCCCATGTTGCCCCTTCCATTTTATGGTCTCTCCATTGAACATTTACTAGACGAGTCATCTGGTGTCTTAACACATGCTCTCTGGTATCAATAATCATGATAGGATCTTCACAATAAGAAATATATTTTTCATGTTCCATTTCTTAATAGGTCATTAGATGTGTTGGTTCATGCATGTATTTTCTCAACAGTGATATGTGGAACACATCATGGACATTGGAGGGACTTGGTGGAATTTCTAAATGGTAAACTATGACTCCAATTCATTCTAGAATTTAGAACGTTTTGATGTACTTGGGACATAATTTACCCTTCTTACAAAATTGTATAACACCCTTCCATGGATATACCATCATGAAAAAAATGATCTCATAATTAAAATTCCAAATCCTTCCTTCGATTCTCGACATAGTTCTTTTTCCAACGTGGATCTGATTTGATGTGGGTTTTGATTATCTTAACCATTTCCATTATTTCCTCAACATGTTCTGTCTCTATGAGTTTTCTTTCACCCACATCATCCCAATAAGTTGGTGTATGACATCTCTTTCCATATAATGCTTCATATGGTGACATCTGAATACATTAACTGATGATATGGATATATAAAAATTCTAATAGAAGTAAATACTGATCCCTTATACCTTGAAAGTCAAGTGAGAAATATTTCAACGAGTCTTATAAGGATTGAATAGTCTATTCTGATTTTCCATTAGTTTGAGGGTAGTAGGTAGTGCTCAAATAATGTTTAGTGTCTAAAGATTTATGAAATCTTTTATAGAATCGTGATGTAAAGCGGGGATAACGATCCAAAACAATCGATAGGGGTACACAATGAAATATTACAACTACATTAATATATAGTCTTTCAAAACATTTAAATGGTAAATCTTCTCTTATATAATGAAAATTTTCTTATATGGTAAGACGATCGACAATAACCCATATTGCATCATTCCTTCAAATATTCATTGGTAGACCCATGGCAAAGTCCATTGTAATATAATCCCATTTCCACTCAGGTATGTGAATAGGTAGCATGACTCCTCTATGATGTTGTCTTCCAGACTTCACCAGTTGACAAACCATACATTTTGACTCATAATCACCAATCTCCATCTTCATGTTTTACCAAAAAAATTATCCTTCAAATCTCTATACATCTTAGTGCTACTAGAATTTACAGAGAAACTAAATCTACGAGCATCGTCTTAAAATTCGCTTTTTAGATAACGTATGTTGGGAACACAATGTCTCTTCCAAAATTTGAAAATTCAATCTTTATATATGAATTCATTCAATCTCCCATCATTCACATCATTAATTTTCTTTTGAAACTCCTCATTATTAGTCGGTGAACATTTTATCCATTCTAGTAAAGATGGTTTGGAAACCATGGAAAATTTATAGATGTTTCAACCACCATGTTTATTCCCCTATTAATCATTAAATGATCAATAAACAGAGGATCCCTTTCAATTATAATTTTTTTTCAGAATTTCAAGGCATATGCCACCTTATTTTCCTTTCCCACATGGTAGTGTATTGTGAAATTGAAATCCTTGAGTAGTTCAATCCATCACCTCTGCCTCATTTTGAGTTCTTTCTATGAAAAAATATACTTCAAACTCTTTGTATCATTATATATCTCACATTTTTCAACATATAGAGAGTTTCTTCATATCTACATAGCAATGATTGCTTCAAATAAATCATGATCATGATTATGATAATTTTTTCATTAATGTTTTTCTACTTTTAGGAATAGGCAATGACTCTATCATTCTGCATAAGGACGCGACGAAGCCATTTTTTGAAGTATCAATATAAATAACAAACCCATCATTCTCTGATGGTAGAGTCAATATGGGATCATTAACTAATATTCTCTTCAATTATTCACATCATTATTGAAATTATTTTTTCAAAACAATTTAACTACTTTACATGTGATCTTGGTTAATGGGTTATCCAATCCTGTGGAAACACTGATAATAACCTTCTAAACAAATAAAATTTCATACCACATTTATGGTCGTCGGTGGTGACCATTATTGGATTTAACATTACTTCTAAGAATCAATAGATATTTCATCTTTATAGACAATATGGACATGAAAAGGATTATCCTTAAGCCAGAATTCACGCATACTAAACTTACCATATAATTCATTTATTCTAAGAGCCTTTAGAATAGTGCGGAAGGTATTTTCATTATCATCATACATTTTGGAGTATTCTAAGATATCATAAATAAATACCACTACAAATAAATCAATATATTACATGAAAACTCTATTCATTAGACCCCTGAAAATAAGGGATTAATTAGTTATTCAAAAAGGCATAATTGCAAACACATAATTCCTATACATAGATCAAAATGTCATATTTTGATTGTCTTCCTTATTCAAGTACAACTGATGGTATCCATATTGAAGTTCAATCTATGAAAGGTATTGAGATCCATGAATTTGATCAAATAAAAAATTAATTCATGGTAGGGGTAAATGTTTTTATTGTTATAACATTGATGTCCCTGTAGTCAACACAAAACCTCATAGATCCATAATTATTCCTCTCAAAAAGTATAGGGGCTCCCCATGGGAAAAACTAGTGTGAATATATCCATTATTACTCAATTACTCTAGTTGATTATTTAGTTTCACTAATTCCATAACGGTAATTCTATAAGCGGTCTTCATTATGGGATGTGAACCATGATGTATGTTAATGGAAAACTCGATTTCTAGTTCTGGAGGATGTCCTCATAAATACCCTAGAAACACATTAACATATTCTTGCACAATAGTTACATCCTCTATTTGGAAATTTCATTCCCCACCCATAGTTATATGAATACCTTTATAGTGACCCATGATTTACATACATGGACATTATATTACTTTTTGGAAATACTAAATACATAACAAAAACATACACTCAAGGACCGTAATAGTTTAGTGTCTTTGGAAACATGGAACAAAATATTCTAATCATAGTGAACGATCTTTAACATCTCCCATAATGATCATTCCCTTATTTTTACATAACACCTTTATTTATATCCTAGGTAAAATAAAACATAAAAAGGGTGATCTCAAATTCTTAGTAAGGGTATGTGTGGAGAAAATAAAACAAACCATATACATTTGAACTTAAAAACATGAACATAATGTTTAAACATCAAAATCATGAGTTGTGAAATAAATCTTGGCAGTACGTAAGGCATAGACCATAAAGGAATATTAATCATGATATAATAATATGGGAAAACATGTAATTGTGGAAAATAATTAAGTACATTGTATGATTTCCATAGTAGCCAAGTCATTTCTTCCAAGACCATCATAATAGACAAAGTCCACTACTGAACCGGGTTTACTAGTCTTTCTAACCCTATACTACTGACTGGATTTACATTCCATTCCATCCATGTCTATCCCATTAGATATAAATATTTACCCAATTAATTAGAGGGAGATATAGGTCCCACCCATCTCATAATGAAATCATTCTTTCATGTGCCATAAAATAATCACAATCATTCATCATAACCCAATGATTAATTTTGGTTTCATAAACATTATCCCATCAAAACATAATACATATAAAACAAATGGATATCATTTAATCATAAGAAAAATCAAACAATTTAAGAAATAGAGACATTATACTTGAAGCATAATCATACTAAATTATGTCATCTTTGATGGAAAATAGTTGGGATAAAACACTTGAAATGAATTCTTGAGAAAAATATCCTTTCTTTTTGAAAATCATTTTCTTTTCACAAAATGCCATGTAATTTCAAAATAAAAGGATTTTGTTGAAAATAATTATGAAATCATGTAAAATAATCTTCATGAAAATAAGGCATTTTCAATCCATAAAAATCTGTTCATTCCATATCAGTTAAAAAATATTCTTCTCGTACATTTGTTGGAATAGTTAAAAATTACCTCATTTGGTAAACAAAAGAAAGATTCCTTCCATACCTTGTGATAAAAGTCAAAAAAGAGTAAAAATGACTTTAAACATACATGGAGGAATAGTAAACATTTTATGAAAACATTTTTAGAACATATGGACATAGATGATAAACATAGCCCTAGTAAATACTTACGAGTAAACAATCTCAGATAAGAACGAGATTTGAATAAGTATCCATTACCTTATGTCCAATTCTATTATATGTGACTGAGGCTCTGGTATAGTGGGTTTAAAAATATTATTAAATTGTAACAGAACAATAATAATATTTATGGTATAATATATAATTCACTTATGACTTCATCTTACCCGTTCATTTGTCAATTTCATGTTAAAGCCGAGTTTTGGGTAAAATCGTTTCACTTATCGTACGTGTTTGGGCTTGTTGTTCTTGATATTATAATTACATATAAAATTATATACATACTTATAGAACGAAAAACATGATTTATATATCATATATATTCTGGATATATATATTTATATAATATATAGACAAATGAAATGAAATACACTGTTCATGGAGATGGTAGACCATACGTACGCATGAACACTGTTTTCATTTCCTTATTGAATTGTATAGAAGTAAGTAGATGAAATATTTATATATAAATATAGTAGCATTATTATGTAATAAATTTTATAATTATTTATTATATATAATCTTTATAATCATTCTGGAATGGTTAACATGGATAATGAATCTCATCGCGTCGTGGAGACGGTAATCCGTTTATAAGGACGAGTGATGATATTGTTCCCATGATTATTGAATTGTATTGAAGTGGATGATATAATATCTCATAATTATAATCATGTTATAATAATCATATATAGTTATTTTTTACACAATTAAACCCATCCAAGTATGGAGGTGGTGGAAAACAGATTACACCGCGGCGTAGGGATGGTATTCTGTACATACCCACACATAGTGATTTCGTAATCTATAGGATGGATAGAAGTTGAAATTGGTTTCGTTCATATTTATAAAAACATATATGTATATCAGTGATACTAATGATATTACTTTATTATGAAACAATAAAAGAAGTGGAAGTAGAAGAAGAAATGAACTTGAAAAAAAAGGTAAAGGATATTATATCTTCTTCGACACGCCTCTTCGAAACCTCATATTTGGGAAATAAATATGGTCTTTGAAAAAGACCAGGACCACTAGTATGTTTCTAAAAAAGTGGATAAGAGAAATGGTCTAGGTTTGGCTGAGGTTGAAGGCCGAATGTGGTGTGAGGAGGAGAGGAAGGAGGTGCACTTATATAAGAGATGAGATTTGAAACCTAAAAAATATTAATTTATAATAAACTCAAACCCCACTTATGAAAACCAAAAATGACTCAAATATGAATATTAGATTAGATAGTGTTGTAAGCTCATCATCCAAGAATATATAGAAATGTTGGTAATTTATTTTAAACCTTATCAGCTTGATTTATCCTTATTAATCTATTAAATTTTATTTGTGGTAATAATATTCTTAATTTTAAATTGTTATAAATAATTACATATGTTTTGTGAATTTTCCATAATTAGATAATTTATGACCTTTTAGACCATATAAATTTCAATTTATAATTTTTAAATATCTTTGTGAATTTTAAACAATTTTATACTATGATATTTTTATAAAACAACAATATTCACTATTAATTTATTTGAATTTAAATAAAATCCACACATAGGATATATTCGAACAAAATCTTTAGCACAATTATAACATGTCATATTCATCTAGAAAATTTGTGAAGAATATTAATTGGTTCATAGAATATTTATTTTAATATTTTTAATACCATTTGTTTGATATAACTCTTAATGAAATAATAACTACAACATTTTTATATAATTAATTAATATACTAATTTGTTGCATACAAATTAAAAATAAAATTCATTGATGAATATAAATATAATATCATTCATAATAATACTATTACTCGAAATTATCCTCTTAAAATTAAAACATTTAAAATTTTTTATATATAAAATTATGAACGTGTCAACTTTGACATCATTTAAAATAAAACAATATAAATGTCCTAATCTATTTTATATGGCTCCAAATTGTCCCCAAGACAACCATATATTGCTTATGGTATAGATATACTAGACCAAAAAGATTTGGTCAGGTTTTGGGGCCTTTTATGGTTATTATTTCTTAATAAAAACAATATTATTGATTTTTCTCAAAGTAAATAATTTATGCATCATTACATTATAAGCTATTTAGGTAATTTAATACTTCTTAAAAATTACAAAAAAGGTAACATAACAAAGGAAAAAATTTTATATTTCAATTGAGAATTAATAATCTAATTTATATTCCGTATAACCTTATGTTAAAAATACATTAATTATTAACGTTTGAGTGAGGCATATTTCACTTTCCTTTAAATAAAATAAATTAAGGGTCTTAATCACATCCAAGTGGGTTCAAATTGTATCTTTTTCGACCCAAGTATGTTTTAGGAAGATTTATAATCATCCTATTATACTATGACAAGTTTTAGGGTAATTTTATAATATTATATTTACCCTTAATTACCCAATTTACCTTTAACTTTGGTAAATAAATTTTACCATAGTTACTATTCATAGTGCCAAAAATAAAAGGTATCCTATTAATATAATTTAAACCTAATGATTCCAAATATGGAATCCATTTTTCTAAATTAAAATCAGAAAAAATTTCAGAAATTAATATAAAAATAATCCCGTTGTTAAGAAAATGAGTTTTAAAAGCTAAAACACTACAAAAGATTGAAATGATTTTACCAAAGAATTCAATTTAAAATCAATGCTAATGACATAAATTATATTAAATGGTAAAAATATATTCTATTTATAATTTAAAACCATTAAATATTATAAATTATAAATATAAATTTGTATGATGAAAAAAAATTGTTTTTAGTTAAAATATAGAATGTTTTTACTATTCATTAAAATATGATAGTTATCAGAATAATATCAAAATTTTATCCAAAGTAAATTTTAATATCCTAATTCAGAAGAAGAATTTTATTTTGTCAAATTTAACTTATAATCTTTTGAAAAACTACATTTAATATGGGTGCACTATCAAATGGTTGAAAACTGCATTTTTTGACAAATACCTATTTTACCCAAAAAATTTATTTTTTTCTCCTTCCATGTTCTAAAAAATGTGTAAGATGAATTATAATGTTATAAATCTAATAATTTAGTTAATACTATTCATAACGGCATGTTCATAATAATATTATAACAATATATCACTGTTTATTGAAACTCGATATTTCATACTACACACTCTTTCGAGGAAGGTCGTGATTGAGGGTAATACAAGCCATGTTAGGGCTATGTGTAGTGAAAGCGCCTTTTTGTGTTACATATATCATAATCAAAACATATTTCATATATAAATTAAATAAAATCTATACTTAATTTTTCGTAGAATAATTTCTACAAAAAAACTTGAAATAGAGTGTAACATGATACAAGAATAGTGTTACGTATACTGAAAGCTAATATGGTGTTGTGTATAGTACAAGAAAATATTGGGGTAGTGTACAATATAAGACACTAAAGAAATTAAAATGAATATATCACATAAAATATCGGGGTGTTACATTCTTCCACCCTTAAAATTAATTTCACCCTAGAAATTTGTCGGTGTTATAAATTGTTTACAACTTGAAACTTTCCTTCATAGAAACCCGCAACATAAAAATGAATACTAAAACATATATTTAAAAAGTGATTTAAGACACGTAATGGTTACCCAAATTAACTCATCACATTGTTTCCACATAATAGAACATAGGTGAAAATATGGATATGGATGAAAAATATAACCATCAACATCTGATGAAGAGTAGTAGAGGACATGGGTATGAAAAAGCCAACAATCACAAAGCCATAAATTTTTTATGATCTAAGGTACTATCATATTCATTAGATATGAGGGCACTGGGACAAAATTTTTTGTTTTCAAGAACATTTCCCTATAGGTGATTAATTTTTTCTTAAGGATAAATACTTACTTGATTTCAATGTAATGTCGACGTTGGTCATTCCATGAACAATTTCCACTTTCGCTCTTATTTAAATAATTGAAGTTAAATTTTTCATTCTTGAAATGTTAGTAGATCATGTGATAGAATTATAGGTTATCCCATTTATCTCAAAAAGTTATCAAATGTTATTAAATATACATATGTCCTTCTATGGTGAGACTAATTTTATATGATTCCAAAAATGGACGTATACTTCAACTATCATACCGCTTAATAAAATAAAACTAATTTCTAGTAACTATTTCCCTTCTGTAGGCCAGTGGTAAGAAATAAAGGAATGTCGCACTTCGGTTTTGGGTTTGATTCGCGCAACCTTGTCCGATGCGATGGGTTTTCGTCCATCCTACATGTTGTCCTTTTTTCTAAAAATACTCCATTATAAAATTCTAGAAATATCTTCGAAAAAAGGTTCTAGCCTTAAACAATAATATCTAATGTCAAACTTAATCCATTTAAATATTTCGTCTTACCCTAAATACTTCTATCCAATATCATAGTATAAAGTAAACAATGAATACAAATTTCATCTACCGAGCATGTGAAAACCATCATTCATCATACTATATATCTTGTTGGTCGCATTCCAAACATATTAATACCTTATTCATTTATTCTCTTGAAAAATGAATACCCATTTAACCTTATTTAATACAAGAATGATGTTAAAATTTAACTCTTTCCAGATACCAAAATACAAAAAAATCTATATATTCAAATCCTGATATCAATTTTTCTTTTTATATGTCATGAGCTCATGAATACTATGAAAAATATTATTTTCTCCTTATACCTTCATTATTTTCATATCATCTTCTTTCTAAAAATATTTCAATCACTTTTCATGGTTACGAGTACCATAATATTATTGAAAACCACAATAAACCAAGACATAATTATTCCAATATTCCACGATCCTATAAATGAGATACCAAGACATTATTTTGGAATCCAATAACTAAAAAAAATAATCATTCCACCACATCATTTCCATACTCAACATCACCAATTGTGATCACATGTGACTTCCCTTTTTTCCTTTTCCTTAAGTGGTTGTTGATGTCGATCATCATTAACCCTTGGATTAGGGAAATAGTTAACATTATTCTCCATTTCCTTACACTTGTAGCGTTAAAGTGTTGGTGGAGCATTCTCTATAGTCTCTTCACTATTAAAATCACTAGAAACCTTTTTCCCATTACATCGGAACTCAGTTGCTCGGTGACTTACTTCCCCACAATTAAAAAATTTTCTAAACCTTTTAGACAATCTCTGTCATGCTTCATTCCACAAATTAAGAATAATGAAATATTCACCTTGTTTTCCCAATTATTTGGAGATTTTTCCTTGAACTTCATCTTTTGTATCTCTTCAAAACCATGATATGGAAATGTAACACCAACTTCTAGTTCTACCTTGATTGCACAACACACAATTTTTTGGTAGGTGGTGAAGTCTCTTATAGCTAATGCTATTTGAAGACTTGGTTTTAAGCCAATGAAGAATATATCAACATTACATTTAGGTTGGATGATAAATCCATATTCATACCTTGAAAGACTTGTAATATTCACATCATATATACCAAAAGATTCATCGTCTTTTTCTATATTCTCATGGAATTCCTTTTCCATTTTTGTTCAAAGAATACGACGAAAGTACTTAATAAAAAATGTTCTTAAACTCATCCCATTCCATGGATTCGATTTAATCTTGGGGCCTTGTATTCTTAATTAGAGTCCACAGCAGGTCTACATCTCCTTCTAACCGGTAAAAAGACAAAATGACTTTTCCATGCTCTGTACTAAGAAGTATGGAAAATATCTTTTCAATGTTATTGATCCATTGTACAGAACCAAGTGGCTCAGATGACCCATTGAAAGATGGTGGGAATTACCTCATGAAGGACTAAATAGAATATTGTTCATTTATCTACTCATTTAGAAGTCAAGAATGATTCATAGATTGTGTATATAAAGAAATAATATTTTTCACTCCATCTCCCATCACATTGGGTTGTTCAGGAAGACAATCATTGCATTGTCCATTACATTGTTCAACATGGTTTCTTCGGGTTCCGACCATCGTCTAAAACCCAAAAAGAACAGTGTGAGAGGAAAAATTCATGTTGGTAAAACAACATAATAAAGTGGGATTACCTTCAATGTATAACATATTAGGCTTAATTATTAGATCATTACAGTAATTCTAGGACTATAACCTATACGTATACTTATCCTTAGGGACATCCCTATACATACCATAGAAATATCTCTAGGGATTTCACAAAAGATTCTGCATCTTAGTTTCCAAAGGATAACAAAAACATTCCTCTGATACCAATTGTAGTGACCCAAGATTGATGTACATGGACATTAAATTACTTTTTCGGAATAATTAATACATAACCAAAATAGAAACTCAAGGACCGTAACAGTTTAATATCTTTGGAAACATGGAACACAATCTTCTAATAATGGTGAACGATCTTCAACATCTCCCATAAAGATCATTCCCTTTTTTTCCTAAAATCATTTATTATATCCTGGGAAATAGAAAACATAAAATGGGTGAGCTCAAATTCTAGGTAAGGGTATGTATGTAGAAAATAATCAAACCACATACTTTTTAACTTAAAAACACTATCATAATGTTTAAACATCAAAATATTGAGTGTTGAAATAAATCTTGGTAGTACGTAAGCCATAGATCATAAAACAACATTAATAATGATAAAATAGCAAGTGAATAAGACATGTATTTTTGGAAAACCATTAAGAACACGATATGATTTCCATATTATCCAGGTCATTTTTTCCAAGACTATCATAGTGGTCAAAGTCCATTACTGAATTGGGTTTACCAGCCATTCCAGACCTGTATTACTAAACCAGATTTACATATCGTTCCATCCATGTCTATCGTATGATATATAAATTGTTACCCAATGCAATGGAGTGATATATATGTCCCACCCATATCATAATGAAATAATTTTTTCGAGTACCACAAAATAAACATAATCATTCATCATTCCACAATGAATAATATGTGTTTCATAAACATCATCCCATCATATCATAATCCATATAAAACAAATGGATATCATTTAGTCATAAGAAAAATCAAACCATTTAATCAATAGAGACATTATACTTGAAAAATAAAAAAACTAAATAATTTCATCTTATATGGAAAATAGTTTGGAAAAAACACTTGAAATGAATTCTTGAGGAAAATATCCTTACTTTTTCAAAAACATTTTCTTTTCAAAATATACCATGAAATTTTCAATTAAATGGATTTTGTTGAAAATAATCATGAAATCATGTAGACTAATCTTCATAGAAATATGGTGTTTTGAAACCGTACAAATCCATTCATGTCTTATAATTTAAAAAAAGATTCTCCTCTTACATTTGAAGGAAATTTCAAAAGGTTCCTTTTATGGTAATCAATAAAAATATTCCTTCCATACCTTGTGGTCACTTCCAAAAAGGGTAAAAATGAATTTAAACATACATGGAAGAATAGTAGACATTTTATGAGAAAATTTTGAGAACATATGGACATGGATGATAATCATTGCCCCAATAAATACTTATGAATAAACAATCTCATATAATAAAGATATTGGAATAATTATCTCTTACCTTATGTCAAATTTCTTCCATATGTTTCTGAGACTCATGTATAGTGGGTCAAAACATATTATTAATTTGTAACAGAACAACAATAATTTTTATTATATCATATATGATTTACTTATGACATTATCTCACCCGTTCATTTTTCAATTCAATGTTAAACCTCGTTTTGGGTAAAATCATTTCATTTATCACACGTGTTTGGACTTGTGGTTCTTGATATTATTATTACATATATCATGATATAATTACTTCTAGAAAGTAAAATATGATTTATATATCATATATCTTCAAGATATATATGTATATAATAGATAGATAAATTAAATGAAATACACCGTTAATAGAGACGGTAGACGGTACATACGCATGAATGATGTTTTCATTTCCTTATTGAATTGAATGGAAGTAAGTATATGATATTAATATATATATATATATATATATCCAGTAGAATTATAATGTCATATATTTTATTATTATATATTGTATATAAACGTTATAATCATTCTGGAACTTTTAGCATGGAGAATGAGTCTTATCGCGTCGTGGAGATGGTAATCCGTACGTACGCACAAGCGATGATATCATTCCAATAATAACTTAATGGTGGTGGAAAAAAGATTACACCACGACGTGGAGACCGTATGCCGTATGTACGCACGTGCGGTGATTTCGTTTTCCATAGGTTGGATAGAAGGTGAAATATGGTTGGTTCATATTTATAATAATATATCAGTATATGATTGATACTTAAGATATTACTTTATTATGAAACATTAAAAGAAGAGGAAGTAGAAGAAGAAATAAACTTGAAAGAATCGGTAAAGGATATTACCACTTCTTCGACACGGCACTTCTAAACCTCCTCTTAGGGCAATAAATATGGACTTTGAAAATGACCAGGACCTCTAGTATGTTTCTAGGAAAGTGGAAAAAAGAAATGGTAAAGGTATGGCCGAGCATGAAAGAATAAAATGGTGTGAAGATGAGAGGGAGGAGGTTCCCTTTTATAAGAGAAGAGAGTGACACTTTGGGAAATCTCTAAAATATTAATATATAATAAAGACAAACCCCCATAAAAACATCCAATAATGACTCAAATCTGAAGATTATATTCAATAGGTTTTTATTCTTATCAACCAATAAGATTTAAACACATTGGAAATTTATTTTGAACCTTATCAATTTGAATTATCCGTATGTAATCTATTTAATTTTATTTGTTTTATTAATATTCTAAATTTTAAATTGTTATAAATATTTACTTATGTATTGTGAATTTTCCATAATTGGATACTTTATGAAATTTAGATCATATAAATTTCAATTTATAATTTTTAAATATTTTTTTGATTTTTAATCAATTTTATAATATGTTATTTTTACAAAATAACAATAGTCACTATTGATTTGTTTGCAATTAAATAAACTCTACACAGAGGATATATTCGAACCAAAATATGTAATAGACTCCTAAAATGTCATATTCATATAGAAAATTTGTGGATAACATTAATTAGTTCATATAATATTTATTTGAATATTTTTAAAACCATTTGATTGATATTTCTCTTAATGAAATAATTACTACAACATTTATGTATAATTATATAATATACTTATTTGATGCATAAAAATTAATAATATAGTACTATGATGTAGATAAATATAATATATTTCTTAATAATATTTTTACTCGAATTTATCATCTTAAAATAACAACATATAAATTGTTATTTTTATTAAATTTTGAAGGTGACAACTTTGACATCATTTAAATAATAATAATATATATGTCCTAATCTATTTTACGCGGCTCTAAATGGGCCCCAAGCCGACCCTTAGATGATTGTGGTATCGATATACTCATCCAATATGTTTTGGTTAAATGATTGGGACTTCTGATGGGTATTATTACTTTAATAAAAACTATACTATTGATTTTTCACTATGTAAATAATTTCTGCATCATTAATGTATAATCCATTAAGGTAATTAAATATTTCATAAAAATTACAAATAAATAACCATAACAAACAAAAACATTTAACTTTAATATGAATAATTATAATAAAATTTATATTCTGTATAACCATATATTAAAAATACATTAATTATTAATGTTTGAGTGAGATATATTTCACTTTCCTTTAAATAAAATAACTTAAAGGTCTTAATCACATCCAAGTGGGTTCAAATAGATTCCATTTCTACCCAAGTATGTTTTAGAACTATGTGTAATCATCCAATTATATTAAGAGAAGATTTAGGGTAATTTTTTATTATTATATTTACCCTTATTTACCTGATTTAACTTTAACTATGGTAACTAAAATTTACCATAGTTACTATTCATATTGCCCAAAAATAAAAATTAGCATATTAACAAAATTTGGACCTACAGATTCTATATTTTTCCAAATTAAAATCACACAATTTGCAAAAATTATTTTAAAATTAATCCCATTGTTAAGAAAACAAGTTGTTAAAGTTAAAATACTGCAAAAAATTGAAATGATTTTACCTATGAATTCAATGTAAAATAAATTTTAATGACATAGATTATATTAAATTGTAAAATTATATTATATTTATAATTTAAAACCATTAAATTTTATAATTTAACCATATAAATTATTATGATGAAAAAATTAGTTTTTAATTAAAATATAGTGTGTTTTTAATATTCATTAAAATATGATAGTCATCAGAATAATATGAAAATTTTATCAAAATTAAATATTCAAATCCTGATTCCAAAGAATAATTTTATTTTGTCAAATCTAACTTATATACATGTCAAAAATATATTTATAGCGGGTTCTCCATTAAAAGGTGGAAAAACTGTATTTTTTTAAAATTACTTATTTTTCCCGAATTTGTTTTTCTCATACCATGTTATAGATTCTATGTTAGATGATAATAATGTTATAAAATTAATATTATAGTTAATACTATTAATAATGGCTAGTTCATAATAATATTATAACAATATATCGTTGTTTGGTGAAACCCGATATTGCGTACTTCACACGCTATCGAGGAAGGTCGCGGTTGCGTGTAATGCAAGACAAGTCAGGGATGCGTGTAGTTAAAGCTCCATTTGGTGTTGCATATAATATAATCAAAACTTATATCATTTATACATTAAACAAAACCTATATGTAATGTTGTTTAGAATAATTTCTACAAAACGAACATGAAATTTGTTGTAATAAGACACAAGAATAATGTTGCGTATACTGCAAGCCAATATGGTTTTGCGTATAGTACAAGCTAATATTGGTGTAGTGTACGATAGAATACGTCCAATAAATTAAAAATAATATATATCATAAAATCTTGTGGTGTTATATCCTTTCAACCCTATAATTTAATTTAGTAGAGCTTTAGAGGATGGATATAGATAGGAAATAGATGGTGATATTTCTGCTCTAAAGATATTGGATTCTTTATCATCATCAAAAAAATTGACCTCCTTATTCTCACAATAAATTTTCACATCATGGTCTGAATGCCAATTTATACCAAGGATTATATCAAATTAAATATTGTGTATGACAATAAGATCAAAAGATAAATCATGTTTATATTCCATAATGGTAACTGATTTAAAAAGCATTGTTGTTATGATACTCCCCTTATGAGTTGTGACTGAAAAATATTTTGTTCATTATATTTGGAAATATTAAATTTTCTTGGAAAAATGCGATGATATGAAAAAAATATGATTATCCCGAATCAAATAATTCATTAACTAATTTTGCGGAAATAATTAAAATTATCTGCCACCATGCCATTTGAAGATTCAACATCATCAATTGTGATCATCTAATCTTGGAATTCATTTGTTGGCCTTTTATGTGGTATGCTTCCTTGACAATTACGACATTAATTTTCATAATTCCACATTTATTTAGAACTGTATCATTGAACACTGAAAACCAATTTTTCCCCTTGAAATTATATGTTTGGTGGCCTTTTTCTCCACACTAGTAATAAACTATCATTTCCATTAGGCTTGTACCGGGTGATTTCCTCCCAAAATCACTATAGTATAGAAATTAAACTTTTCCCTTATTCCATTTGTTTCATTTTCCATAGAGTTCTGCAGATCTCTTCTTCTATTACTTATCTTTGAAGTCAAAATTCTTAGAGAATTCATTTTCTATTTTAATAGAACAAGAGACAATATCATCGTATGATGAGAAGGATTGTGAGAGTACTGCTCGAGAGAGAACAAGTTTTAAACCATGAATTAATAAACCAATATTACTTATCAGGATACTTATATAATCTGCATCATGCCTTACTAACTTGAAAAGTTAGCCTCATACTTTGCGACATTCTCATCCTCATTTTTTCTCAAACTCATAAATTGCCTTTCTATATCCTCTCGATGTTCATAAGGAATGTATTTTTCTAATAAATTTTAATTAAAAACCCTCCATTATATAATTGATACTTCTTCATCATCCTCGGTATTTTGAATTAATGACCACTATTGATCTATATCTCCTAAGAGGTGACAATGACTTCTTGTTCCCTTTTTCTACTCCCTAAATCATGAAATATTTTCTCAAAGGATCATGTTCATTGCTCATCTACAAATTTATTTTTTGTCCCATTTAATGTCGGTGGATGTTTCCTCCTGAAATGGTCTAAGATTGATCCCCCAGATTGTGGATCAGGGTTCTCCATATGAGTATGGTTATTATTCATAACCTCAATGAGTTATCCAAGTATGGTTATATGGTTTTAAACACTAGTTCCATCAAAATATCTACTATAATTATCTTGATTAAGAGGTAAATCGCTACATATATTTTTTCCATTAATATAGTTTACATTCCTTCCACTAGGAACCACTTTGAAACAATGACATACACTAGATTGGTTTATGAATCACAATGCATAATTCGAAAATTGTAAAATACTTAACACAATTTGAACAGTTTATGCATATAAACCATAATCAAAAGATTGCTTTCATTGGATAAGTATTTAATAATAAATCCTACATAATGGTTTTTAATGAAAATTTGAATTCTCTTTAGCATACCCCCTGGGAATGTCAAACCAGGTGTGCAATAATGCCCATTGTCTTGTACCAGGATACCCCAGCCAAGACCAAAACTATATGTCTATGTTTTCACACCTAGGTACATCTGTTTTAGAACCACATCCAGTTGTTATATCTAGATAAGGATGAATTGTTTAGAAAACCCACAAAATATATATATTACACAAAAATTTGGATATTCTTCTATACTAATACTCAAAGTATATCTCAGGGTAATGTTCTCTAATCAAATTTTTTCAAAATCTAGTTTCCTAGGTTGTACTAAAAATTCTCGGATACTAATTGTAACACCCTGACCGTAGTTTTCCAGTGTTGGTGCATTATTACATTATATTGGAATGATATCAAGAGATCATGTCCCACAATAATGATCTATTTTATATCCATGGAGGTACTCGATATATACATAAGTTTCAAATTACATTATGAAATCAAAATGCACCATTGTGTCTCCATTGAACACACTCACATTCATTATCCAATCCCTACAGGTCAGTACCAATTTCCTTCTTTGAATCATGGGGAAATAAAACATAAGAAAGGGGTGAGCTCAGATGCTCAGAAAGGATAATAATATTTTAGAAACATATCATAAACTAGCATAAGCTTTTAAGGAAATGTATAAGACTAATACATAATCCATTTAAACATAAACATCATTATAATATGAAAGTGATAAATCAAATAATTCCATTTACTTATTCACATGGATATTATACTAGTCGAATAATCACATGTAATATCAATAGCTAATCTCATAATTATAGAATGCATAATGACATACATCTTAACCATAAAGTCAAATACTTTTTCCATGACCCTATATATAAATTTTATCAAGGCCTTGTGCTGAGACACAATTTTTTCTAATCAGAAATAATGATTCATCTAGTGGATATAGCACGCCATGCCAGTCACGTACTACTTCCTATGCATTTTACATATGAAAAGTGTGAAACATAACATAAACATTCATATTAATCTACCATACGAAATGTTCATACATTAACCCTAAACTATATGTGACATAAAAATAGATTATCCACAGTTAAACATAACATCATAATTTAAATAAAATATGTAATATTGTATCATAAAAAATCAACTTTAATGAATCATAAAATCCAACAATAGATGTTGATATTGATGAAATCAATACAAAAAACAATTTGAGAGAAATATATCTTTCATCATTGAATTCATTTAAAATTGGCATAATTCTAAAAGAATACATTTATTTTTAAAATATTCATATTATATTTTAAGGAATGTTTTGCAGGTTTTAAAACAGCAAAAAATAGTTGCACCCACCGTATAAGTTAAAAACATTCATTCCATAATTTGTCGAAAAGGATATAAAGTACTTTGATTGGAGAAGGACTGAAATATTCCATTCAAAATATTTTATAAAAAGTCAAAAAAGGGTATAAATGACTTTAAATCATTGTATATGAAATAGTAAAATGTTTTGAAATACAGTTTTATGAAATAAGGATGTCGGTGATAATAAATTCCCAGTAGATGCTTACGTATAAACAACCTTCAATAATAAAGAGAATGTTAAATTTTCCCTTACATTGTACTTTTCCTTAGTAAAAGGTACGTTAACCTCCAATATAATATCTAAATAATTTTTATTAAATTATACAAGAACTACGTACATAAATCAGATATCATATTTGAACCAATAATATTCACTGTTAATATTTCAATAGTATCATTGTTTTGGGTGTTAACTGGTTCATTTTCCTTTATACGTCTTATTACATAAGTCATGTTTATTATTGATATGATGTAATTGATTCATATTAAAAATAATATTATGTTCTTAAAAATTAATTTTTAAACATAAAATTATAATTATTATGGAATGGTTACAAGGGGGAATGAAATCTCATCACGCAGTGGAGATGGTAAGCCATACGTATGCATGAGTGACATTATCATTCTATTGGTGGGGAAATAATATGTAATTGGATTGTATATTATATATAATTAATAATTTATATGTTATATTTATTATTTACATAAATTATACTCATTATTATACCCATTAAAATAATGATGTTTGAATAACAAACTACACCACGACATGAAGACGGTAAGCCGTACGTACGCAGGTATGGTGACTTTGTCATTAATAAGATAAGTAGAGAAACGAATATGGTTGTGAAATATTTAAAATAACATAACTCTCTATAGAATGTCCTAGAGATATTTTTTTGGTGTGTAAAAAACAATGAAGTGGGAAGTGGAAGAATAAAAGAACATTCAAAGAGGGCAGGATATAATTACCTTTTCTTCTGGAGATTCCTTATGATTTGAACAAAAAGGATCTTTAAGTTGGATTGATAAACAATTTAAAGCATCTAGGAGTAATTTACGGTAGTTTTGAGGATATTTGGGCAGGTTTATTCTGATACAAATTACTTTGGTGGGGTGAATTTAAGAGATGGGGAACTGACTTTTTATAAGAGATTTGAGGGGCACATTAGGAAAAACTTGAAATATTATTTTATTATAAAATTACTTTTAGTTTCTAAATTATAAAAAAGGATTTATTTCAATTCTATGGTGGTTATGGTTCTAAATCCTCTCATCCAATTGGTTTTAGACAATTTTTGGTCTCCATATTAACCTTACCATTTAGATTTAACCCTAGGTTAAATAGTTTACCTCATACAATGACTTCTTTTATTATTACACTATATGGTTAATAAAATTATGATAAAATGAAAAGGGAACATCAAGTTGTTCATTAATGACATATATAATATTATTTATGTCTTATGAACAAAAATAATATTTTTTGGAAATATTATATTATTTAATAATATAGTATTTGTTATAAAAACTCATTTATGTATTTTTTGACACTATTTACTATTTGGTTTCTAGTAAAGTCATAAAAACATGATTACTTCGAACAAAATAAATTGAATAATCCATAAAAAGTCATATTAAGCTAGAAAATTCATGTTTGGTATCAAAATTTTCATTTTATATTTATTTTAATATTTATAATATCATTTATTTTATTCATTCATTATTGATGAAAATGCTGAATCATTATTGTGTCATAAATAAATACATATATTTTATGCCTAAAAATTATAAATAAAATATACTAATGTAATAATTACTTTTATATTTCTAATTACTATTTAAAATTGTAATGATCAATTATATAACTTCATATAGAAATTGTTTTAGGGAAAGATACATGCTTATGTTATATTTTTCAATACTTTTAATTAAATATTATAAAATGTCATTTTCACATCCTATTGGCTCCATAGGGTCCCCAAATAGACCCAACGAAGAAAATGGTTAGAAATATAAAATAAATTAATATTAGGACATGTTTTATTGGAGTTTAATATTATTATAATATTATTTTGTTACCCTTATTTATCAGATTTATCCTTTTACCATGGTTAATAAAATAATTACTGAAGTTACTATTCATAATGTCCAAATAAATAAAAGGTACCTATTTAAGAAAGATAGAATTTTGGATTCCAAAAATGTAATCCAATTTTCAAAATTCAAAATACAGATGTTGTAGTAATAAATTTTTTATTAATTCTTTTTTTCAAAACCAAAAGGTGCATTTTTAAGAAGTAAAAACAATCGAAATATTGACATTTGGTTATGTACAATTTAAATGTGAAATTACATAAAATTTCCTAAATTATATTAAATTATAAAAATATAATCTAATGATTTCTTTAAAGACACTAAAATTTATAATTAAACTCTATAATTTATTTTGATTAAAAATGTTTAAATTAAAATTTTGTATTTTTCACTATTCATCAAATATATGAAATTTATCAGGAAAATGAGAAAAATTAAACCTAATAAAAAAATTTTATTATGAATTTAGAAATGAAGACCATTTTGAAAGATAAAATATATAAAATTTCAATATGTGGGTATTACAAGTAATAACTCTTTTTTTAAATGCGTAGTTTGATTTGTCATGGTGTACTTTAACATAGAGAAGTTTACATAGCAAGCTATTGCGTTATTCAAAGAAATGAATATTGTGGAATCATGGGGTGTTACACTTCTGTTTCTAAACCATGATCATTCATTTGATTTTATCAATTTTTTTATCATTATTTTTTAAATTATATAGACCATCAATGATTTAGGAAATTTTCAATTCATTTAGACATAGTTAAACCACCTTCTCTCAGTTACAATAATTTTCATGACATAAATTCATAAAAATAATTCAATCATGGATTCTCCATCTCTTATTAATTTTTTGGATCTTGGAAACACATATAAATATACTATCATTATAGCATTATCTCTATAACTGTCAATTCCATCAACTATCATCTCATATATTTTTTCTGGATAAACTCTTCAGTTGATTCCATCATTCTATATATCAATATCATTATTGTGTAGAATATCTAAAATATATAATATAACTTCTTCCCTAAGATGTATGTAGTTCACAACCTCCACCAATATAGTTTCCTAAGATATTTAACCTTATTAATATAACACATTTTTTTAATAATCCAATATTTCCAAATAATTTTTTTCATAAATTAATTATATATTAAATAATATATTTTATAAACTATACTAAAATAAAATGAATCAAAAAATGGTATATATTTAATATTAAATATTTAAATTGAAATATTTTTTTAAAATTAGAAAGTAATAAAAGAATTAACAATATCAAAAAATTAATAAAAACATCGTAATAAATGGAATTGAAAAGCAAATTTCTTCCTTATGAAATGTATTGTTATAATCTCAGATATTATGTATCACTAATATGGTCATCTATGGACCTAAACTATTAGGAAATGTATATTAGCTTCATTTTTTCATTAGCGATGATTTAAAAAGTCACAACATTATTTATAGATCTTTCCCAAATTCAATAGAGAATTAAGTGATACTAATTACGAGATGCTTAAAAATATTTAGAATTTATTAAAATTTATCTTCAATTATAAATAGTTATTCCTTATTTATTGATGTTATTGAAATACATCATAAAATATCCCCTCATTTCTTGTCGTTTCTATAAAATGTTGGCAATATTTTTTGTTTAATTTTTTTATTTTAAACCCTTTTATTTTTAATATTAATAATTAGTTTCATTAAAAATGATACACCTCTCCTCAAGATCCAATGAGCACATTTGGGCTTCCACACCACCCTACCATATGGGATACCACTCCCTAATTTTTAGTCACACTCCACACCCTTCCCGGAAATTGTCCTCTCCCAACAACTCCCCCCTATGCCCCTACACCACACGCCCTAGAAATGGCCACTGGTAGATCATGAACGCTTTAAGTCCAATGTCAAAATCAATCACCTGAATTACTCACATATTAAAATTTGGAATATTTCATTATATTATGTTATATTTTTATTTTTATAAATAGATTTCAATATTAAAAAAATTAATATATTTATAAACATATATATATATATATATATATTTATATTTATATTATACATTTTCTATTTTATGGTTATATATATATGTGTGTGTCTATAGTATATATATGTGTGTGTTTATATTATGTACGTATATTTTATTATATATATTTATATTTTATGTTTATATATATATTATTATATTATATATATATGATTTCACATCATATTATATATAAATATTAATATATATTATTTTCTTTTAATATATATTATAAATAAAGATATGTTTATTATTTATATTTGTGTATATGTTTATTAGTATATATATATATATATTTATATAATTTATAAAAATCTATAAATGTGTATATATTCTATATTTATTAAATGTATATATATGTATCTGTTTATGTGTGTGTGTGTACAAATATGATGTGTGTATATTTTTTTGTGTATATATATATAAGTATTATTGTTTGAAAACACTAGTAAAAGTTACACTATAATAGCCATGTTTTCAAAAAATGTGACTATATTTAAAATATATCTATGTATTTTTATATAAATATAAGAATATATGTGTGTCTGTGTCTATGTCTCTGTGTGTTTATATATATATATGTTTATATATATGTGCGTATGATAATATATATATATAAAGACATTAATATATATTTACTTTGACGTATGGAAACGTCCAATATATATATGTATTCCTAGAGATGCTTCCTAAAAACATATCTAATTTAGCATTATTTACATAAAAATGATGCTAAATTGGGGATGTTTCCAAGCAAATACCCCTAATTAGATTGTAGTAATAATTTTATAATACATGCTATCTGGATCACTACATATGACTAAAACAATAAGTAATCATACTATTAGATCATTTTGAGGGTTATACAGGGTTTTGGGAGTGGGGATTATTATAATATCAATATTTAATTATTAGCTATATTATCAAATGAATATAACAATATAAAATCAATATAAAGACAAGTAACTTTTATTTCCAAATATATGAATTCTTATAATAAAATTAACGCATGTAACTTTTACATATAAATTTAATATAGATAAAAACTATTTATCATCTGTAAAAGAGACACTTTTTAACACAAAATAATAATAAATTTATATTATAAAGAATAAATATATCTTCAGAAATTATTATAGTGAACTTTGTTAGATTATATTTTAATAAATTTATATTAATAATATAATTTAAAATTAATAAAATTATATTTTTCTTTAAATTCCACAAATCAAAAATTATTCACTTAGAATTTTTAATATTTCTATAAAAAATGGATTTTTAGGTGATTAGTGAATTTTTTTCCCAAATACAGTCTTATTAATATAATATTTATGTGTTTGAACTCATTTTTATATAATAAATATAAATTTTAAAAATAAAAAAAATATTTTCTAATCAATATCTAAAATTTAAAAAGCGCATTAATATAATTTCTGTAAATTATGTAATATTTTATAAAAATTATGTTTCATCTATTTATATAATTGAATTTACTCTTAGAAAAATTAGGTTTTTTAATTGTTTTATTGCAACATATATATTAACTAGAAAACAATAAAAATACATTAAATATTACAAAATATATAATTGATTGTTTCTCCTAGTCATAAACATTAAACGTAAAAAAATTGCTTCTAAAAATGGGTTTCAAATTGTCACATGTTTTTAAATTAAATTTTATTTTCATACGAATTTATATTAAATTTTATTAAATTGATCTAATATTTACAATAATTACATAAATATTATTTAATATTGAAATTTTCATTTTTAGGGATATCAAATTATAATACCATGGTTAATGCTAACAACCACATTAATGGTAAAAGAGTTTTTTTTGAATTATTATAACGATGTCGCATAAATGATATGATGTAAACTATATTAATATAATTTAAAATTTTTCTCTAATATGAATTAAAAGATATATATATTTATATATTAGAAGTAAATTATTTTTTATTCATAACTAAATATGTTTAAGAATAATTAATGTTGAAAACAACATTTTTCTACAAAAACAGTCTTTTTAAATACATTTGTTTTAAAAAATAATGTTTAATTTTCCTTAGTAAGAAATTTATTCTGATTATATAGATACTAAATTAGATTTATTAAAATAATAAATATTTAATTGGGGATGATATTTATATTTAATAAGATATATTATTACTTTGTCCAAAACTAGTTTCCATAGTAAAAGTAATGTTAGGAAAAAGTTTGAAAGTAAATTAAAAACTCATAAATCACTATTATAGATTCTCCAAATGAAATAGTTATATAATTAATGTCTTTATATTTTTAAAAAATCCTTTATTTTATTCACTTGATAAATGTAAACTTGAATAGTTTCATAAAATTATTTGAAAATGATGAATTTATCAAAAAGTGGTCATTTCTTTTCTTCTAAAATTATACCAATTACTCTCTTTAAATGTTACACTCGATATGGAAATTCAAAAATTAAAATTTTCTAGTTACCACCATTATAACCCCCATAAACATCTTAAATCTTATGGCCACAGTATGTTATTTTTTTCTCTTCAATTCAATGGATTATTCAAAAGAAATACCAACTCTCAAACATTAGTTGTATCCCATTATAATGTTTTTCTTCTTACTATTATGCTTCAAAATATCATATGTCTATAATAAAATTTTAACACAAGTATATTTATAATAATTCTTTGTTGTTATTAAAATTTAAATACAGTTTTTATTCCTTTACTAAAACATGTAAAACCAAATGAATGTCAATCAAGTTTGTTTATGGACAAACACATCCATGAGGCTACATTTTCTTATTTTTCATATAGATTTTTATTATTTATATAATTTTAAGGACCATAGTGTGTATTAAAATAATGAGAAATAATTATATTAATATTATGGGTTTAGACTCATTTTAAAAACACTGATCCCTAAAAAACCTTCATCCCATTTTTTAAATAAAATTATATCCAATCCCATTTAAGAATGAAGAATAAAATAAAATAAAATTTTAAATAGTAACATGGTCATTTTAAATCACTAATATAGTTTTCTAAATATTAAAAGAAATATCTAGAAGGATCTAAGTGATTAAGAATCTATATTTTCCACAAATTCTCCAAAACTTCTTGATTGTGTATTTTTGATTCCTAAGTGATATCATGTGAAATCAAAGTACATTTATATGTCATATCGATCATGTGTGAAATGTAGACTTGATAAAGGTAGTGGGATGGATTTAACTATTATATTCATTGTGATTCTCACTAAAAATCATTAATAATGTATATGAAGAACTCGAAAATCCATTAAAATGGTGTGTCTCACTATTAAATTGGATAAAATGTACTTTTGAACACAGGTTATACATTTGAAATATTAAAATAGGTCCCTATAAATTTAAAACCTTGACTTTATATATGATTTCATACCAATTATTGAATTAATATATTCTATAATCTCATTTACATTATTTAACTCACTTTTGAAACTATAACATGTTATTTGACTCAATATAAACCATTAAATCCTTATATTGTTTCTTTAAAAAATATAACACATTAAAAAAGTTATTTTCATTCAATGAAATTAAATTATCTATTATTAACTTTTATGATCAAACAACATGTGAATGAATTGATAAATAAATTAAATATTCATTATTCTAAAATTTAATAATATATATTTATTATTTCACTTCTTATCATGTACACTTGGAAAGTCACCATTGCAACATATGGCCCCAAAATTTTCCCAAATGAAATTAATATAAATATTTGGATCTAGTTGGTTCAATGAGTGAGTGAACTTCTAGGTCATAACCACAATGGATGTGAGGTATACCCATAGATTAAGAGTGGTATCACTACACACATAATTCCTCCTAAGATATAAATAATTTCAAATGTATAACACCAAACTATAAAAATGTTCATAATTATATAATGTTTTTTTATAATGATTTCTCATAATGATGGATTCAAAATATATGGCGTAATTCATTATTACATTGTATATTCATCGACATTAAAAGATATACTCACCTTCAATCAATACATGTATGGAATTAATAAAGCTACTACAATCCTGATCAATAATACATGACATATCACTTCCTTTTCGAAAGTGACATATCATATCTTCATCATGAAACAAATAAACTATCATCACTAAAAAATCCAATACATTGCTAGTCAATACAACTTTATTGAAATGGTTTTCATCGTTAGTTTAAATTATGTGTTCTAATGGATCACATTGATAATGATATCAAATTATGATACCAATACACATGCTCAAAGTTAGGAAAAACCAATAACAACTGATACATGTGGTATTTCATATAGTGAGCTAGTAATAATGATATGATATATGAGATATTACCAAGTACGTTTTTTATGAAATGAATACTAAATGATTATAATATCCTAGAACCAGATTTTAATACATCATCATTTTCCTATTAGTATGATTTGTCATGGCCATTTACATATATTAATGATTACGGACATAGTTTCTCAAGGATCTAATTATTTTTTGAAACTGTAATATCCTTTTTAAACTGCGTGCAATATATATATAATTCTATAAAAATAGTATATTGAAAATAAATTTTACTTTGATATTTTGATAAATACAAGTATATATATTAAAATATAATCATTTAATGTCAATGAAAGTGTATACATGGGTTGGGTCTAGTGAATCGACATTCACTAAAGCCAATAACAAGAAACATTCAACCCGATAACTCACATAAGAGATTCATCATTCCATACAGACATGTATTTAGTCTTAGGGTCTTCCACATTATTCCCTATGGATTCTATACAAACTACAACATCACCACTCTGAGTAAAATCCCTCATGAAATTAATCCTTCTATGTATATGCTTTCTTATTTGGTCTGTCCTGGGATCTTTGGAATGAACCATTACTATATTATTAGGATTGTTATTGTCATTTCTTATGAACATATTTGAAAAAATAATAAAAATAAATTGGTGTGTTAAAATATATTCCTATGCTACATTAGAAGCCCCTATATACATATATTCTACTCTAGAATTAGTTTTAGTGGATTTCATTGAGCTTCTCCATCCCAATGAATAACCATTTTGGAAAAATAAATCTATTAAATATCTTTTTATATCATCATGGTTTATTGGGAATATGTAATTAATATGTCATCAAAGGACTACATCATATTCTCCTAAATACATCTTGAACATATCCTTTGTGCATCGTACATACTTTAGGATATTTTTACAGCAACCAAATGCATCTCTCCATGATTGTATTCAAATCTTAAAACAATTTTTTAACAAAAGGAACCATCTAACCGATAATAAACCTTGAAATCCAAAATAGAACAAATATATAACATAAAATGTATTCGAATCATCCTTTCAATATTTTCAAGTGACTGAGGAAGAATTTTCATGGAGATATTAATACCATGTGAAATCATTAATAATATTGTCATGGATTGTTCCATATTTTATTATACTGAATATAATTTTTATATATATACAAATGTCATATCTAAATAATCTTGTGATGTATATGTCCACCGATCTTGATCCCTAGAATATAGTTTTTTTTCACTAATTTCTTTAATGTAGAAGCATTGATTTTACAATGTGTTACTAAATTACAGACATGTACATTGTTTCCCAATATCGATATGTCCATATCATATAATACTAGGAAATTAATTTAATTCCCTATAGATCCCAAATATCATAATAAAATATATTTTTGAATGAATTTTATTTCATTGATATCTTATGATACACCGTACATCTAGTTTATTGAAATCATGAATCATTGTTAAAAAATAATGGGTCAATTATATCGTAGTCAATAAATTGTCAGTTATGAAAATGAATACAATATTTTTAAAATATATAATGTTCTTAATCATTTATAATATATTGATGAATTGTTTTTAAATTAAAACTATATTTTTATAAAAGTATTTTTTTCTTAAAAAATCATTAAAATGGGTTTTTATTACAATTTATGACAAACAATATAATTAGTATTTGAAAATATTATAAAATTTAATTGATAAAATTAACTTTATTTTTGATTCCATCATATCAATATTATCATATTATTATTTTTTTAGAATTTTCTAAAATAAGAAATTTTTAAATATCGATTGAAAAATATATATTTTTATCAAGCGTATATTTTTTATAAATGTATTTACAAATAAAAAATACATTTTTAGATTCATTTGGAAATTTTTTAGATAATTCATGTTAAATTAATGATTTTGAAATGTTATTTTTTTTAATCCATTTAAAAAATTATATTTTAATGATTATTTTTTTGAAAACATATTTTTTTTGGTTGCAATATGTTGATTTTTTTAATTGGAATATCTTAATTTTTTATTTTTTATGTTTTTATAAATTGATTTATTATTTATTAACATTTTGTTAAATTTATTACATATTCCCCTTTTAATTATTTGCCAATATTAATCAAAACATTTGTAATTTATGTTAATATGGTAAAATGTAAATCAGGTAATTAAAGTTAAATATAAAATGACAAGAAATTTAAAATGACCCCACTAATTGAATTAATTTTATTGGATGATATGAATTTGTCCATGTTCATCCAAGATTATGTTATATGTAATTTTATGGCAATTTGGAAGAGGTTATGACCTTTATAATATTCTATTTTTAGAAATGTCAATCTTGTAACACATGTGTATTTAATAAATATAGTACTCTTAATATGGTGTATTATAGAAGATGATATTAACTATAAATAGTATATAAAAAACAATATGATTTTCGTTATCATTAGAGTATATTTTAAAATTTTACTAAATAATTATACACCTTAAGGAAGAACAACCAGTCACAATAATGGAAACAATAAACATCACCCACCAACTGATCTGAATAGTGGAAGCAATGTATAAAATAATAATGATTCAACATTGTACATATGTCTCTGGAAATTAGTAAACAAAACAATGTTCTGAAGTACATTTGAAAAGCAAAGTGAAAAAGAAATAAAAACAAACTCATCAGCATCGCAGGCCACGGCTCAGTCCCGTGCTCTCCAACTCCAGTGCAATCAAGAACTTGAATTCAACGGGTACTTCCCCATATCTATACCTGAAAAAACATAGTCTTCTTGGACCCAAAATCATGGGCCAAAGAGGGTGTGAGATACAATCCCAATAGGAAATCACCCAAAGATCTGTGCCTAATAATCAATGAATACAATGAAAGTAAAAGTGCGAAAAGCAGTAATCATTAAAACACACAGTAGCTAAAATCCACAATACATTCATATAAGTACACAAGTAAACAACCAACAACAAGTAGAAATAGGTAACCCTCTGGGTAGCTCTCACAACCTAACCCCTATGGTTCATCCTACAAGTACCAGCATCAATCTGTGAGGCACACACAGTCTCACCCCTCTGGTTCAGCTAAGAATAGACTCTTTAAGGAAGCAATCACCGTCAATTCCCCCTATAGTCTTGTATCGTGCTAAAGGCTCTCTGGGGAAGCACTCAATGTCTCATTCCCCTTGTGGCCCGCGTCAAGGAACTACAGACTCTCTGAGGAAGCACTCATCGTCAATTCCCCTGGTGGTCTCACATATTATTAAAAGACACTCTTGATAATCCCTTACGTTTATTATCCATGCGGTTTACTACACAAGGTTCTCACATTTCTATGTGAAATTAAACATGCTCACCATGCGTGTATCATCCAAGTAAACCTCAAGAACTACATGGATATCATTATAAGGTTCAACCGCATAACAAAGAAACTGTCCCACTATCCAACAACTAGGCATGCCAACTGGAAAATGCCAAATAGGACGAAAAAGTATAAAAAACATCCAAAGTACATTAATAACTACCATAATCACCGGAAAAACATCCAGTCTAGAAATCAAGCAAAGCAGGAAATACAATAAGGCCAAAATAGGAACCTACAATACCCCGTTCAAGGGTATTGGTGGAATTTTCCCAAAATTCTCATCGAATTTATACAGAAAGCCACACACAACCTACCTCGATCCTAGGAGATCGATATACTTGAACCACGATGATTGATTATTTCTAGAACGCCCTCAATATGAGAAAATGCACAAAATGTTAAACCATAGATTACATGATAAGGAGAAAGAATTGGAAAATAAGGATCATGTATAAGGGAGAACTCACTGATGTGCTTCTAATGCAATTGACCGTGCTCGAATCGGAGAACAGACGGAGAGGCGGGAGCTCGAGGAAGACCCGGCCATACGGGTCGCTCATGGATTAAGAACCTGGAGAAGGGGTGTGTTATTTCTGTCAGGCGCGTCCCCTGTGCGATTAGTAAAAAAAAAGAAAGTACACGGCGTGTAGTTTTAGAGTACACGGTGTGTACTAGGTCATTCTGTACTATTCCAAAATCGACCTCCACGTCACCCCTACACACTGTATGTGTGGCCCGGGCATGGCCAGCACACGGCTTCGACCCGGACAATAGTACACAACGTGCACTCAAAACGTACACGACGTGTACTTCAAAATTTTCCAAAAACTCCATTTTTCTTAAAAACTCTAGAAAAAAGAAAGGCGTACCCGAAACGAAGATCTGGGTTATTACAAACGTCCCCGCATAAAAAAATTCATCCCTGAATTTCCCTACTGAGGCGTATAAGGAGAAACCCCGAATAGCTCCAGCCACTGCGATCGTACATCGGCCTCCCTCTCCCAAGTCTTGTTATATACTCGCCCATGCTTCCATATCACCCATACAAGAGGGATAGACCACCCACAAATAACCATTGTACTATGATCAACAATCTGGATAGTTTTCTCCTCGAATGATGCATCCGCTTCAAGCCAAACTTCCCCAGGCTGAAAGACATGAGATGGGTCTAAATAGTAACATCAGAGATGAGAGACTTGGATGACGTTGTGCATGACCCGGTACCTCTGGGGTAGCTGCAACCGATAGGTGACCGGCCCAACTCTCTCTAAAACCTCAAACGACCGAATGTACCATAGTGAAAGCTTATTCTGTCTCTAAATCCTCTTGTGGCCCAACCTCGATGTGACATGCAGGAAAACCTGATCCCCAACCTCGAACTCCAGAGGTTATCACTGCTGATCAACATAAGACTTCTGCTGAGACTGTGCTGTAGTAATCCTCTTCTGAATCAACTCTATCTGCTCTGAATACTCCTGAACAAGACGAGGTTCTAGCAAATCTACATCCCCTACCTCCATCCAGCATAAGGGTGATCAGCATGGCCTAACGTACAAGGCATCGTATGGTGCCATCTGAATAGTCGCCTGGAAACATTTTTTGTAGGAGAACTCCACCAGAGGTATATGATTCTACCAAGAACGTCCAAAGTCTAGAATACAATCTCTGAACATATCCTCTAGCCCGTGGTTTGAATGAACGGACTGGCCATCAGTCTGGGGATGGTATATTGTACTCAAAAGTTCCTGAGTACCCCAAGCCTTCTGAAGTCCCTGCCAGAACTGAGAAGTAAAGGGCACATCCCTTTCTAAAACAATAGAGTAAGGAACTCCATGCAGACGTACAATATCTTTGATGTAATGTCACCTCAGATAATCTACACTGAATGTCTCCTTGATCGGCAAGAAGTGAGCAACCTTTGTGAGACTATTGATGAAAACCCAAACAACATTGTTCCCTCGAGGCGACCTCGGCAACCCGGTCATGAAGTCCATCGCAACATCGGTCCACATCCACTGCGGAATGGGTAACTGCTGTGAAAGGATTTCTGGTCACTGATGCTCTTCCTTCACCTGCTGACAAGTATATCACCGCAAGATGAAACTGGAAACTTCTTTCTTCATACCTGGACACCAATAATAGCGATGAAGATCCCGATACTTCTTGGAGATTCCATGATGAACTGTCCAAAATTATGAATGAAAATCATGCATCAGCTCCTCGCGTATTTATGTCGGCACCCAAACACATCCCTAGAAACACATGATCTCATCCTCACCCAATGTCCATCCAGGAAGAGGGTACTACCCTGACACACTCTCCCATAGGACTAAGCCTTCTGAGTCTGATAGTTACCTCATCTGTACCTGATCAGGTAGGGTCGAGGTAACAGCTGCAGAGGATATGTAAGCATGTACCTTCCTATCGTGCACCTCCAGATGAATCTCATAGAATAGAGCCATAAGCTGCCAATCACTGCTGGCCTCCTAAACTTCCTGAATATGAGTTCTTCTACTCAACGCATCTGTCACTGCATTGCCCTTCCCCGGCATATAGGAAAGCTCAAAATCAAAATACTAAAGATACTCGACCCACCTACGCTGCCTCATATTCAGATCACGCTGAGTGAAGATATACTTGAGACTCATGTTGTTAGTGAAGAGCACAAAGTGCCCTCCCAGAAGATAGTGTCTCCAACAGTGTAAGGCATGAACAATAGCTGCTAACTCCAGATCATGTGTAGTGTAGTTCCTCTCATTTGGCCTCAACTGTTGAGACCCGTACGCAATGAATTCATCTCCCTACATAAGAAAAGTTCCTTGTCCGATACCTGAAGAATCACAATAAACAGTGTAGCTCTTGCCTGGCTCTGGAAACATTAGTATCGGAGCTGACAACAATCTTCTTTTCATCTCCTAAATGGCTGACTCATAAGAATCTGACCAAAAGAACATTTCCCCCTTCTTGGTCTGACCTGTCAAAAGTGCTTATATGCATGAAAAGTCCGGAATGAAGTGTCTATAGTATCCAGCCGGTGCTAGGAAACTCTGTACCTCAAAAACGTTCATCGGATTCTCCCAAGAAACTACAGCTCTCACTTTCTCTGGGTCCACAGACACTCCTTCCTTTGAGATGACATGACCCATGAAGTGAATCTGATCCATCCAAAAGTGGAACATCGAGAGTTTAGTGTGAAGATGATGCTCTCTCAGTTTACTTAGAACGATCTCAAGATGTGTGTCATGGTTGTGTCGTGTGTGAGAGTACACCAAGATATCGTCCATGAAGACCACAATGAAGGAGTCCACATAAGGATGGAACACTCGGTTCATCAGTGCCATGAAAACTGCAGGCACGTTAGTGAGACCAAACGGCATGAATGTATAATCATATAGACCATACCTACTCTTGAAGGATGTTAGAGGTATATTCGATGGTCTGACGTGCATCTGATGATAACCGGACCTCAAGTCAATCATTGAGAACACTCGGGCTCCTTGAAGCTGATCAAATAGGTCATCAATCCTCGGCATGTGATATCGGTTCATAACCATCAACTGGTTCAACATTCGATAATCCACACAAAGCTGAAGGGTACCATCTACCTTCTTCGCAAACATGATAGGAGGACCCCAAGGAGAAGTGATGGGTTGGATGAAACCCTTTTCTTGTAACTCCTCCAATAGCTTCTTCAGCTCCTGAAACTCAGGTGCAGGCATCCTATATGGAGGAATGGACACCGGTGCCACTCCTGGCACGAGATCAATCGAGAAGTCTACCTCATGATCTGGAGGAAACCCTGAAAATTCCTCTGTAAAGATGTCCCTGAAACGATCCACCCCTGGAGGAATGTCCAACCATGAAGTCCCCTGATCCTCCAAATAATAACTAGCAATCTGGGCTGTCACCCTTCCTAGCCCATGATGCTCGAGTCATGCTCGACTCACTTGAACATCTCAATCGCCTGTATGGAGAAAAGACTCACCCTCTGGTAAAACAAAACTCACTCTACAGCAATAATAACTGACGAATGACTGGAATGGAACAGACCAATCCATATCGAGGCTCACATCATAGCCTGTCATCTCTAGGACATAGAGATTCCATGGGAAATGATACCCTACAACCTCGAGAGGGAACTCTCTACACTGGTGTACACTAGATTTCCTTGACCCCAACGGTGTTTCTAGTTTCAATGAGTTAGAAAAATAAAAGACATGGAGCCCAACACTCTCCACAGTAGCAATAGAGATAAAGCTATGAATGCATAGAACTAGTATCGAAAAGAGCTAAGATAAAACTGAGGCTACAAAAATCGTACCACGAACTGTAGAAGGGTCGGGATCCTGCTCCTGATATGTCTGCTCGACGGCAAAAGACTGGCCTGCACCGTGGCCCTGCGCCCCTGGCTGACCACTCTGAGCTGATCCACCCTCTGGGTGCTGAGGGACTAGTGGCTGAATGTCACAGCCTCGACCTCCACCTTGTCCCAAACGGCCGGAAGAACTCCAGTTCCCTGAATGCTGAGAAACTGGTGAGGCTACTCTTGAATGATGAGTCATAGAAGAACCCAAGTCACCAGCTGCTGTTGAGAAATCCTGGTAGAAACGCTGAATGTGAACCATATTTCCGAAAGATCGGCACTCCACGGGGTCTCTCTGGCACTGCGGCCTCGTGTGCCCTAACCGGACACACTGGTAGCATACCACCTGGCTGTCTGAAGATGCATCTAACATCCTCGGATCACCGTGCGTTGGCTCCCTATGGCTCTTCATACTGTCATCTAGAGGAAAACTAGCTTTGGAAGTAGTACCGCACTGGCTCGCAAATCTATAGTCTCTCAGGTTGCGCTCCGCAATTATTTCCTGATTGATGATGGAAGTGATAGAAGTCAACTAGAAGATATTCACCTGCGAGCGGATCCCCCACCCGAGTCCATCCTCAAACTTCCTTTCTAAGAAGACCCCACTCCCATAATGGAGGGGTTTGAAACACTTAAACACAGTGAAACGAGAGGAATACTCCATGGTAGAAAGAGTACACTGCTCTAAGAACTTGATCTCCTGGGATCAAACGGCCCTCAGGGTCTCCTGGTAAAAGTAGTCGTAGAACACACACTGGAACGCCTCCCAAGCCATAACCTGCTGATGACCCGCCTGTGATATCACGTCCCACCACCTCTTGGAGGCGTCTCAGAGCATGTAGGTAGCGAGATTGACCCGCCTCTCTCGATGTGTCTGAAGATGCTCGATGATAGTCAGCATGGCTTCCAACCATGACTCTACATCATGTTGTCCTCCTACCCCTGAGAAAGTTGGAGGATGTTGCTGCTGGAAAACCCATGTCAAGTCTGCCATAGTCGTGGAAGGAGTCGGTGCTCCCTAAAAGGTCTGCATCATCCTCATAAATCATTCCATGAACTGTGCATCAGCGCCTGCAACAGGTATGACAGCAGGTGCCAAGGATGGCCCAACAAGAGGGTCAGCAGGAAGTATCTGATCAGCCATATCTGGCGTCTGATCACTACCTGATGATAGATGTACAACCAGAGGACGTCTCAAAGACATAGCTCTGAATGATCAAAAGAACACCTTATATTAGAAAACAAGGATAGGGAAACACAAGATTACAAAACGGGAACAGGGGAAGAAAAACACAACAGTTTTCAAAACACGACCACACTGTGTGTATAAAAACTACACAACATGTATTCTTAAGCCACTAACATGGGAGTGTACCACTTCACTACAGGTCATGTAACTCCTCAAACATCATGGGGTGTTTACCCAACACACGGTATATACTAGAAAACTATTCCCCTACTCGAGTATCCTTACATGGCTACCCCCACACGGTTCGACTTAACCCGAGACTACACAGCGTATTCTGAACAAACACGTCATGTACTATACAAGTATTCAGTGGCCTGTGTTGTTAAACACACAATTGTCTACATGACTAGACCCCAAACGGTGTAGTCTGAATAAACACGGCGTGTATAGATGAAGGTGACACCATCCCGTGTTGTTCATGACATGTCCGAGTACCTAAATAAGACTACATTGTGTGTTTCAAAAACACAAGGCATGTCTAAGAGAAGGTAACACTGACTCGTGTTGTTCGTGACATGGTCGGGTACCTGGACAAGACTACACAGTGTGTTTCTTTATAACATGTTTGGTTCTTCTCGAGCTTCCTCGACCCGTGTTGTTAGTGACACGTTCGGGTACATGGCTCCGAACTACACGATCTGTACCAACCGTACACAGTGTGTCCCTGAAGATACTTCCATAATAGTGTGTACCTTATCACATGGTCAGTGACAAGTCCTGAAAACTACACAGTGTGTAGTAAATAGTACACACCGTGTATTCTGGGTTTTTCTGGGCAGTAGCTCAGAAACTACACAGAAGCCCATAAAACATAGAAAACAAGGCAGAGAGGAGCCAAATTCTGATTCATGAGGGCCCATACTCCCCGCGAATAAAATCATGTAGTTTATTTAAGAAAGGTAGAAAACAAACAATCCTCTAACAAGGCAGCAAGGATTCTATCAAGCATCTATCACAACAGCATGCATAATCTACACAAAGGCTATCACAACAGCATGCAATCGCTAATGCACCCTAGATTGCATGTTACGAATGCATGTCATGTGATTTATTCAAGTTAATATATGATGCATGAGATAACATACCATCATATAATTGGGTTGCGACAGGAATAAAACTGATATCATCAAGGAAATAACAACAAAAAGCATGTGAATCACTCTTGGTGAAATCATATCAACTGTAAAATCTCAAAACCAGCAAACTACAATTAACAAGGTGGTGTAGATTTTCCCTGTACAAGGGTTAGCTAATCTCGAGCACAGATTAATACAATGTACTAAATCCTTTATAACCCTGGATAAAGTCTCCAAACAGTAAATCAAGAGAAAAGAAACTCCTTTGATACCACATTGTAACGACCCGAATCTAGAGCCCCTCCACTGGTGCCCTGTACCTGGTTCACCACATGACCTCAAGCGCGTTTCCCCAAATTCCAGAGGCTACCAACTAGCTTCAAGGGCCTTGGTGAGTCTTTGGGGAATCTATGCCCTCATTCGGTAATGTATACAGTAGAATAACAACTAGTCACAATAACGGAAACAATAAACAGCACACAACAACAAAATTGAAAAGAAGAAGCAATGTATAAAATACTAATAATGAAACATGGTACATATGTGTATGGAAAGAAGTAAACAAACCAATGTGCTGAATTATAACAGAAAATAAAATAGAAAAAGAAAAACAATGTAAACTCATCAGCCACACAAGCCACGGATTGGTCACATGCTCTCTTACTCCAGTGCAATCAAGAAAATGAAGTAGAAGGGCACTTTCCCTTATTTATACCTGCAACAACATAGTCTTCATAGACCAAAAAGAATGTACCAAATTGGGTGTGAGATACAATCCCAGTAGGCAATCACCTAATGATCTATTCCTAACAGTCAATGAATACATGTCAATTAAAAGTGCAGAAAGTAGTAATCAGAAAAGCACACAGCTGCTAAAATCCAAAATACTAGAATATAAGTACAGAAGTAAACAACCAACAAAAGGTAGAAAACAGGTATCCCTCTGGGTATCTCTCACAGCCTAACCCATATGGTTTAACCTAAAAATACTAGAAACCATCTAGGAGGCACACACAGTCTCACCCCTCTGGTTCAGCTATGTATAGACTCTCTGAGAAAGCACTCACCGTCAATTCCCTCTATAGTCTCGTATCGTGCTAAAGGCTCTCTGAGGAGGCACTCAACGTCTCATTCCCCCTGTGGCCCACGTCGAGGAACTATAGACTCTCTGATGAAACACTCATCATCAATTCCCCATATGGTCTCGCGTCGTATAAAAAGACACATTGAAGAAGCCCTTATGTAGATTCTCTATGTGGGATACTACACTAGGTTCTCACAGTCCTGTGTGAAAATAAACATGCTCAGCGCGCGTGTATCATCCATGTAAACCTGATGAACTACTTGGATATCATTCAAAGGTTCAACAACACAACAAAGCAATAGTACCAATATCCTACAACTAGGCATGACAACTGGAAAAATGCCAAACATGCCTAACAAGCATACCAAACATCCATAGTACAATAAAATATACCATAATCACAGGCATAACATCTACTCTAGCAATCAAGAAAAGCAGGCAATACAATAAGGGAAAAATAGGAACACGCAATACCCCGTTCAACGGTATTGTTGGAATTTTCACAAAATACTCATCGAATTTTTATAGAAAGGAACAAACCCCCTACCTCGATCCTAGAAGATCGATATACTTGATCCACAATGACTGATTCTCCCTTGAACGTGGTAGATCTGAGAAAATGCACAAAACGTTCAACCTTAGATAACATGAGAGGGATGATGAATTGTAAAACAAGTCTCAAGCAGAAGGGAGAACTCACTGCTGTTCTTCCAACGCAATCGACCGTGCTCGAATCATAGAATGGACGAAGAGGCTACAGCTTGGGGAAGATCCGGCCGTACGGGTCCCTCTCGGACGAAGAACCTGAATGAGGGGTGTGTTCTTTCCGTCAGGAGAGACCCCGGTGCATTTATTAGAAAAAAATAAAGTACACAACATGTATTTTTAGAATACATGGCGTGTACTAGGTCTTTCTGTACTCCGCCAAAATCGACCTCCACGTATACCCTACACACCTTGTGTGTGATCCAGGCATGAACAACAAACCGATTCGAGCCAGAGAAGAGTACACAGTTTGTACTCAGAACGTACACAGCATGTACTTCAAAATTTTCCAGAAACTACATTTTTCTTAAAAACTCCAGAAAATGGAATGGCATACAAAAAACTAAGATCCGGGTTCTTACATTACGTCTTGACATTCTTAGTACATAGTCAATCCTCTGATATAATTAATATTTTTTTATTATACATCTATAACATAAACATATTATTATATCTAATACAATTAATAATGTATTTATGACTTTTAATTTCCCATTTATTAACAACTCAATGTTAATGATACATTTCAGGTAATATTCTGTTTTTTATATATGTTTCAACTTATTATTCATGATAATATTACATAAAAAAAGATTTAAATAGTTAGAAAACATTATAAAAGGTATAAATATAGTATATATTCTCTATATATGTATTAATAATAATATATATGATATAAAATTATGAAATTGAATACACTATTATTGTTGACTATAGATCGTACGTATGCATGAATATTGTTTCTATTTTATTGGAATATTAAATTGAAGTAAGTAAATTATATATATATATATATTAATTATAGTAGAAATTCTATTAAATATAAATCATATACTTTAACTCAACATGTAATTCATACATTCCTTTTAAGGTGAGAGAAAATTATATCTCTTAAAGAGGCGGTAGTCCACACTTCCCCGAATGAAGCAATAATAATTATAAAAATTAAATCTATGAATTTTTGTGTAATATAAGTATTAATTAATTATAAATATATCATAAATATAATATATTTAACATTTAAAAATACATTTACCATCATAATTCCCAACCATGAGAGGGGGGAATGAAAATAAAAAAAATATCATTTCAGGAGGTGGTAGTTTGTCACACACCCAAACAATAATTTCACTATACATTAGATAGAAGTGTGTGTAAGTGTAGTTCAAGAGATTATAATAAAAAAAATTAGTATAGTTTGAAAAAATTTATTATTATGTGATCAAGGAATAATATTATTTTATGTGGTGGACAGTGAAAATAACATCAATAACCTTGAATGATGATGTTACCTGTTCTTTGGGTAAATAATTTCACTTTGCACAAAAGAGATTCATTCGATGGATTTATGTATAATTGGAGGCTTCCTGGTATAAGGGAGGGAATTTGGGGTGTGAATTGAGTGGATATTGGATGTATCTAAGTGGTTTTAGAGGTGAATATAAGAGGACTCTATGGTGGACTTTTATAAGGGAGGGAGGGGACACGTGTGGAATAATTGAAATCATGTTATGTGAACCCTAATTTTTAATTAACAAAACTTAACTAAAACCATAAATAATCAAGAATTGAAATTTTATTGACGAAATATGATCAACCAATGGGTGTTGGAAAATTTTACAGGTTTTTTCCCATACTTTTATCATTTGGTCCCTTATTAAGAATAATTTTACCATAATCGTTGTAATTAATTATAATCACATTCACTATTATTCTTTATAAAAAATTAAGTTATTATTATTAGAATATAAATATAATAATTATTAAAAACATATAAATATGTTTTAGAAAATTCAATTCACATAATAAAATAATAATGTTTATTTCTAATCCTACTTTTTCAGTGAGACACAGAGGTTTTAATATGAGAATGTATAAAAGTTTATTAAGATTTTAATTATAAATTCTATTATAAATTATTCCAATGTACTACATATGATTTATATATATATATAATTGATATATTTAGACATTGAACACAATTTTTCATATAATTTAATTATATAAATAAGTTAGATGAAAAATCAATTATGAATTAAAATTCAATATTTTTCAGTTTTCATACTAAAATAAAGTTTTTCTAAAAAATACCAAAAATTAAACCTGATATAATATTCACATTATGAATTAAAAATGACGTTTATTTTATAAAATTAAATTTCCTCTTGTTTCAAAAAGTATATTTTTTATTTTTTTAAAGAAGGACATATAATGATGTTACATTATGATAATAGTATTTTAAAAAATATAAAAACATCACTAAAATTTTATATTTCACTATAAATAATATTTATTTATTTGAAAACATTATAAAAAACATTTAAAAGTTATAAAATACTTCTCATATTACTATTTTATATGGCTATGTTATAACTATTCCATTTAACTAATTATATCAAAAAAATGATGTTTCATAGAAACTTGGTGTGGCGTGTAATTTAAGCTATGTTGGTGTTTTTTTAGGGAAAGACAAACATTATATATCATTTAGTGTATGTTGAACTTGGTTTTGTAATTTATTAAATGAAAAAAAGTTATTTTACATAAAAAAACAATATAATATTTTCTGTGAAATAAAATATATTAAAAATATGAAATTGTTTTGAATAAATAACAATTCACAAAATCATGGGGTGTAACATTCTACCTTCTGTAAAATGAATTGCTGCCTCGAAAATCATTTTGATTATTAAATGACTAATCTCATGTGTAAAGACCCAGAAATTTTATGGATTTTTTTTCATAATTTTCTTAGGAATTTTACAAGAATGCAGTTTCTGATGACACCTAATTCCGAGCCCCGGTGTGCACGAAATCAATTTCCAATGTTTGTCTTTGGTACGTTTAGTGAACGAATGAGCGGGTTTTCCTAACTTTTGAAGCTGTTCTTGGAATCGAATTCTAAGGGCACCGATGGAATCACAAAGCCACATAAGAACTCCTTTTCCAGAGTTGTGTGTGCTCGGGTGCGGTTATTAATTAATTGGATTATCTAAAGAATAAAATAAAATATTGTGCAACAGATTTTATTTTTATTCTAAGTAGTGTTAACCTAGGCATGATGTTTGGAGTGGGACCCACTGATATCCTAACTCCTAGGTAGGATATTAGTGATGTGGGGCCCATATGATCCACACTCCATTTCTTTCCTTTACCTCCCACATGCATTTAATATGGTAAATCACTGGTACCCCCTCTTAAATACCAAGTCAACCCTCGTGTTTAATTGGATAATTAAACACCTCATTATTTGGTCAATGCACGATAATTAAATGGTGACCTGTTTTTGAATTTCAAAAACTATTGGCATGGGAAATAATATAAGGCAAAGCCTTATTTTATTAATTTGTTGTTTCATTATGAGAGGATAATTGGAGAGGAGTTTGTTCAAAGCCTTTGAATCTTCATCTCCTCTTTAAAAAACGCGAAGAACACACCGTCGCAGACGATGAATGTCGGCCTATGAAAAAGGAAGATGAAGAATGCCTAATCCTTGGAGATCGATGACGCGACACCGTGTACCGCGACGTTGATGATTATCTCCTTTGTGATGCCTTCTTCCATGACGTTCTTTCCCGTGATGAACCTTCGTTCTAAAACACCTTGAGGTAGGGGGGTTTTGTTTAATTTATGTGGATTATATCCTCGGCCATTGATTAAATTGTTGATAGTCATTTGAGACGCATGTTATCGTAATAACGGGATGAGGTCGGACCACACGAACATGGCTGACCCTCCTCCCCCTTGGTTGGATGTTCATTTTGCGGCTTGAGTAAAGGCGACGCGGTTCAATGACACCGCGCAGATACAATTGAAGAACGAGAAAAGAAGCGCGACACCGTCGCGTCATGCCGTTGTGGTAATTAGAAGGCTCTACAGATCGTTAAATTAACGGTGGATCATCGGGAGATGACGAAACGGGCCCCAGAGGCGGTTTTGTGATTCCGCAGTAATGTATGAGACCCGAGATGAACGCCGGCGCAGACGGAATTAAAACTGACCACCAGAGAAACTCCGGTGGCCCGCGGATTACACCAGCTGCCCGGGTCACCGACACGGCGGCGCCCGACGCGCCGCCAGGAAGGACCGCCACGGCTGAGGCCACGACGATATGCATCTGGTCCTGCGGCCGCGATAGACCGAGGGGAGACGCGGCGCTGGGCCGCAGCCACTATCAAGGAGCAGCCCCCACAAGGGGACCGCAACTTCAATAAAGGGGGCAACGCCCCCTAGTGAGTCTGCTCGGCCTGTACCGAGCCGCCTAGGGCCAGACCGGCCGCACCGGATGAGGCCAGGCCATGCCCAACTGGGTCGGACCCGGACACGGGTCGGGTGGATCTTCTTCGGGCCGACCCAGGGGGGGTGGGACGGGTTGGACCGGGCCCAGACCCCCCATTTTCGGACTCTTTTCGGTCTTTTTCCCATAACACAGGTTACAGACCTCCAATCGACTCACTGTTAGTTGTGTAGAAATCATTAGATCGAGACGGTCGTTTCAGTATATTACACTCAAGGTTTCAGATAAATATGGGTATGTCTCAGTTGGTTCGAACACAAGAACAATCGGGCCCTCTAAGTGGAAATGCCTATAACGTGAGCTCCGGACATCTGATTGACGTGCCTTCAACCTTGTTGGATTCCTCTTAGTGATATGGACCTTTTGGTTACTCTCTTCGAGGTTTGGATGTAGTTGTAGTGCGGTCGGATTGGTTTTGAATTAAAAACCAATCAGACCCCTGGAACGAAAAGGCCAATAACTCTCTGATCGGGCGTCTGATTGATGCGTCATCTGTCACGTTGAGTTCCTATTATCAAGAAGTAGTCCTCTGTGGGTTCGGTGGTGAAGACCTTCGTACTGGAATCCTCTGTGGGTTCTTTGACGACGACTGCATTGAAATCCTTTGTGGGTTTGGGAGTGACGACAATCGTACTAGAATCCTTTGTGGGTTTAATGGTGAAGATAGTCGTACTGGAATCCTTAGTGGGTTCGATGACGACGACTGCACTGAAATCCTTTGTGGGTTAGGTAGTGATGACAACCGTACTGGAATCCTCTGTGGGTTTGATGGTGAAGGCCTTCATACAGGAATCCTCCATGGGTTCGATGACGACGACTACACTGAAATCCTCCATGGGTTCGGCAGTGACGACAACCGTACTAGAATCCTCTGTGGGTCCGACAATGAAGACCTTCTTACTAGAAACCTCTGTGGGTTTGACGATGACAACTGCATTGTGATCCTCCATGGGTTCGGCATTGACGACAAATGTACTGGAATCCTCTGTGGGTTCGACGGTGAAGTCCTTCGTACTAGAATCCTCTGCGGGTTCGACCACGATGACTACACTGAAATCCTCTGTGGGTTAGGTAGTGACGACAACCGTATTGGAATCCCTTGTGGGTTCGACGATGAAGACCTTCGTACTGGAATCCTCTGTGTGTTCGACGACGATGACTGCACTGAAATCCTCGGTGGGTTCGGTAGTGACGACAACCGTACTGGAATTCTCTGTGGGTTCGACGGTGAAGACCATCGTACTGGAATCCTCTATGAGTTTGATGACGACGACTGTACTGAAATCCTCCATGGGTTCGGCAGCGACGAATCTGGCATTGAAATCCTCAGTGGGTTCTGCAGCGATGAAGACTGCACTGAAATCCTATGTGGGTTCGGCAGCGATGAAGACCATACTGAAATCCTCCGTGGGTTCGACGGTAAAAACTATTGTTATATAATCCTATGTGGGTCCTATCTTTGATGAAGTAGTGGTTATATCTAATCACCTCTATCACCTTATGAAGAAGTAAACATGTGTGAGCTTAGTCTTGACTTTCAATCATTATATTCGATATGATTGACTTTCTTTCCAAAGTGGATTGGGTTGTGTTATCCTGTGTGGATTAGGTTATACTATCCTTTGTGGACGTGATCGATCTTGGTCTTGGATGTTGGAGCTGAACTAGAATTGCTGACTTAGGTATATGTATGTGCATATACCCAAGTAGTGTTGGTTGTTACTTCGTGATTTTATCTTTCCTTTGTGGATTATCCTTTTTGAATTCTAGGAGACCTTCGAGGGTCTCGGTGTCCCTACTGAGTAGCGTATACTCACCCCTACATTGGTTATGCCCGCACTTCATTGTGTTGGATGCAGACGATGAATAGCGCTGATTGAGGTTGAGGCTTGTAGAGATAGACGGTACCCGGAGGTGGGTGGGACGATGAGACGGTAACCAGAGGTGGACTTCACGATGAGACGGTACCTGGAGGTGGACGTGATGACGAGACGATACCTAGAGGTGGACATGACGACAAGAGGGTACCCGGAGGTGGACTCCACGAAGAGACGGTACCCAGAGCTGACAGAAGAACGTAGAGAGATGAGGTGTCCATCTGTACCTACCCTTCTGGTAGGGACTACGGAGGATGATCCAGGAGAAGCTTGAAACCTTCCTGTTGTTTTGTCTTTTTCATTTACTTTACTATTGGGCTTGTATTTCCGGCCCCCTTTGTACATTCAGCACTCTTGTTATATTTCTTTACATAGTGTTTTCTTCCATTTGTACTCTTGTTGTGTGTGTGGTTACGTTTCTTAAAGGCAATGCCTTCCCAGATATAAGGATTTACGCCTTTGGTTCTAGTCTCCAGCCCATGGCGTATGGGTGGCGGGTTTGGGGTAGTCACGGCACGGGTCCCGAGGATGGGACATGACAAATTGGTATCAGAGGAGTTCGGTTCTGCCGCAGAACTCTGGACTTTGATCATTCTTCTACGTGAAGCAATAGTGTTAAGGGTATTGAGTGTGGTTATCAGTCTAGGGAGTCTAGGGTTGGTGCGGCGGCTGACGTATCCATACACCAGGACTCTAACTTCTGATTTCTGACTCAATGCATGAAAACATTGATTGCATGTGTGTTTCAAAAGTTTTCCTTGTGATTACTTTATGTTATCTCACCATGTATAATGTTTTTACCGTGGCACACCTATTTACATTCAGGATAACCCCATGATGGCAGCAATCTTGGGTTTTGAGCTTTGTGCGTGAATACAGCCCACCGAGCGACGAGGCCTCGGTGCAGGCCCCATTTTCAGCGGAGGCACCGGCGGTACCTCTACCCGCCGATCCACCAATGCTACCAGCCCTAGCCGCTGAGAGTTCATGTCGCCTTAGTGCACTGTACAAGTTTCAGCGTCAGAGACCACCCAGGTTCTGCAGGGAGACGGACCCTCGGGCAGCCGAGGATTGGCTGGAGGCAGTTGTTTGAGTTTTCAGGTGAGTGGGGACACCAGCTGACCTCATGGTGATCCTCGCAGCATTCCTCCAGCTCGTGGAAGCTGTAAGATGGTGGATTTTGATGCTCCAGGTGCACGAAGAGGCATCACTCCTCTGGAAGGACATTGAGATCCTCTTCCACTCGAAGATTTTCCCAGCCACCCTCTATGCGGTGCGCATCCAAGAGCTTCTACAACTGCAGAAGGGCAGCATGACAGTCACCCAGTACTCGGCGAGGTATACTGATCTCTTGTGCTACTCCACAGACGTGGTACAAGACCCATTCTTCCCTACCCAGACCTTCGAAAAGGGATTGATTCATGAGATCAGGGATTCTATGATCTCCCTCAACATTCTGACACATGCAGGGGGGTTGGAGAGAGCCCTTCTAGTGGAGAGATTTCTCGTCGAGCAGTCACCAGCGGCGGGACCCTCCACAAGATGACCTGTAGCGGAGTCTTATGCAGCTAGCAGTAGACAGGTGACATAGAGGTCCAAGCGGGACAGACCATTAGATAGGCAATCTCAGGATGTAGATTTGGTTGTTCGGGGAACATGAAGGAGAGATAGGTACACGAGAAGCAGGAAATGCTACGCATGTGGTGGGCAGGGTAACATGGCTCGAGACTGCAAGACTCGTCCTGCGGATGAGAAGCAGGTGTTAGAGGGACCTCCCATGTAGATTTTTGACCATTGCAGTCTGTAAGGAGAAAGCGGATGAGGCAGCGGAGCTGGCTAAGCAGCGGGTGGTGGGCGACGCTTTGAGGCCCTACCACCACCACCACCAGGGAGACCACCCCGACTGTAGGGAGTGGATGGATAGGGGAGAGCTCAACTATAGGTAGTTGAGGCCTATGATCATGGAGCTTTGAGAGTAGATGGATAGGAGCGGGACTAGCTCTAGACCTATAGACTTTTTTCATGTTGCTTCTAGCTTTGTTGATATTCGTTTGTGGATGCTTTGTGTCTTTTAACATTGAGCTGCAATAATAATAGACACCTTTCTTTGTGACATTTACTTTCCTACCCTCTCTTTGTCTCGTTACTAGGAGGTTTCGTTTTAAACTGCTGACTTGAACCTCACTTTTGAGGTTCCTGCTGGAGGAGACCCAATGACCACACACTGATGCTGACAGTGTGACTCAACCCTTGGAGGTGAGAGTAACGGTTGGATCTCTTGGTAGTAGCGTCGAGGCCTTACGATTTCATCCTTGGTATGGAATATTATTATCCATGTCAGGAATGATTTTATTAGGAAAAGAATGTGGTTCATCTAGTGGATGAGGCCGGATTTGTGTTATTGGAAAAGAAGAAATCTTACCTACTATTGTAGGATGAGAGAAGGTTCAGGTCATCTTGGAGCGGATGAGGACAGCTCAATGCTGGCAGAAGTCTTATGCTGATAGGAGGCGGAGGACACTAGAGTTTGAGGATGGCGACAATGTTTTATTGCGGGTCTCGCCTCGACGTAGATTATGAAGATTTGGCTGAGGCGACAAGTTATCTCCACGCTTCATCGAACCATTCCAGTTCCTCAGCAGGGTAGGTGAGGTGGCTTACAGCCTGGCTCTACCACCTCTGTTGCACCAGGCGCACGCCATCTTCCATGTATCTCAGCTGAGGAGATACGTGCACGACCCGATGAATATCATCGACCATGGGGAGCTAGAACTTGGTGATGGGTTGGTTTTTGCGGGGTTCCAGAAGTGGTTGAGGATTTACAGGAGAAGGTCCTACAAGGATGGTCGATTTCTCTTGTGCCCTTTAGTTGGAAGCATGGGAACCTCCAGGTGTGCACATGGGAGCGGAAGGCTCAGATGCATGCACAGTACAACTTTTGTAACCCTAGTTTGTGTTAAAGCATTATTGGGACATAAATCCCTGAGGTGGGAGTAATGTAAAGACCCAAATATTTTTTGGAAATGATTTTTCATAATTTTCTTTATTTATACAAGAACGCAGTTTCTGACGGCACCAGATTCCAAGGCCCGGTGTGCTCGGAATCAATTTCAGAAGTTTGGCTTGCGTACGTTCAGTGAACGAATGAGTGGGTTTTCCTAACATTTGAACCAGTGCTCGAAATCGAATTCTGAGGGCACCGATAGAATCAAATTGCCGGTAATTTCTTAATAACGCTTTCTCTGGAGTTGTGTTTGCTTGTGTGAGGATATTAATTAATTAGGATAACTAAAGAATAAAATAAAATACTATGCAACATATTTTTTTTTATTCTAAGTAGTGTAAACCTAGGCATGGTGGTTAGAGTGGGACCCACTGATATTCTAACTCCTAGGTAGGATATTAATGTGGTGGGGCCCACACGATCCCCACCCCCATTATTTCCTTTACCTCCCACGTTCATTTAATATGGTAACTCACCCGCACCCCCTCTTAAATGCCAAGTCAACTCTCACGTTTAATTGGATTATTAGATGCCTCATTATTTGGTCAATCCATGACAATTAAATGGTGATCTGTTTTTGAATTTCAAAAACCGTTATCATGCGAAATATAATAAGGTAAATCCTTATTTTATTATGTTGTTGTTTAATTGTGCAAGGTGAATTACAGAGGATTTTTCTCAAATCCATTGAATCTTCATCTCCTCCTTGAAGAACATGAAGAACGCACCATCACCGACGAAGAACGCTGAATCCTCAGAGATCGATGACAGGACGCCGTGAACGAGGACACCGACGATTCTCTCCTATGCGACATCTTCTTCCACGATGCTCTTTCCCGCGAAGAACCTTCATTCAACAACACCTTGAGGTAGGGCGGTTTGGTTTGATATATGTGGATTATATCCTTGGCCTTTTATTAAATTGTTGATAGTCTTCTGAGCATCCTGTTATCGTAATAACGGGAGGAGGTCGGACCGCATGAACACGGCCGACCCTCCTCCCCCTTTAATGGTTGTTCTTGTTGCGGATTGAGTAAAGGCAGTGAGGTGTAATGGCACCACGTGGAAACAATTGAAGAACAGGCGAAGAAGCGTGGCGTCGTCACGCGGCGCCGTTGCAACAATTCGAAGGCTCCACTGATCGCTAAATTGACAGCGGATCGTCGGGTGATAATGAAATAGGCCGTAGAGGTGGTTTGGTGATTCCGCAGTAAAGTAAGAGACCCAAGATGAATGTCGTCGTATATAATATTGAATACGAACCACCAGAGAAACTCCGGCGGCCCGTGGATTACACCAGCACTATGGGCGGCCGGCACCGGTCGGCTGCCAGGAGGCGGCGGTGCCTGGCGCACCCCCAGGAAGGACCGCAGCAGCATCAGTCGGGGTGGTAGGTAGCTGGTTATGTGGCCGTGTGGGACAGTGGGGGGACGCGGCACTAGGCCACGTCTGCTGGCAAGGATCGGCCCCCACGCAGGGGCCGCAACTTCAATCAAGGGGGCAGCGCCCCCTTGCATATCCGTTCGGCCAGTGCCAAGCCGCGTTGAGCCCGACCGACCACACCGGGCCAGGGTGGCAAGGGCCGGTCTGGGCCGGGCCATGACCGGCTGGGTCAGACCCTGTTCGGGCCGACCCAGGGGGTTGGGTCGGGTCAGACCGGGCTCAGACCCCCCATTTTCGGACTGTTTTCAGTCGTTTGCCCATAACATGGGCTACTGACCTCCGATCGATGCACCATTAGTTGCCTAGAAATCTTTGGATAGAGATGGTTGTTTCGGTATATTACACTCAAGGTTTAGATGAACTTTGTGTATGGCCGGGTTGGTCGAACATGAAACCAACCGGGCCCTCGGAGCAGAAACACTTATAACATGAGCTCCGGACATCCGATTAACGTGTCGTAGAGCATGTTGGATTCCTCTTAGTGAGATGGACCTTTTGACTTACTCTTCTCGAGTTTTGGATGCAGTTGGAGTGTGGTCAGATTGGTTTTGACTTAAAAACCCATCTAGCCCCTGGAATGAAAAAGCCAACAACTCTCAGACCGCGTGTCTGATTGATGCACCGTTTGTCACGTTGAGTTCCTCTTGTGGTGGCAGAACATTGAGATACATCAACTCCAGACTACATGTCAGTTGATGTATCGACCTGTTGGGTCGTGGAGTGGACCCTCTCGGAACGGAAAGCTGCCTGCAAGAACCCTAGAGCTGGCTACGACTGCGACTGTGATGACTGCACTGAAATCCTCTGTGGGTTCAGCAGTGACGACAACCGTACTGGAATCCTCTGTAGGTTTGATGGTGAAGACCTTCGTACTACAATCCTCCATGGGTTCGATGATGACGACTACAATGAAATCCTCCGTGAGTTTGGCAGTGGCGACAACTGTACTGGAATCCTCTGTGGGTTCAACGGTGAAGACCATTGTACTAGAATCCTCAGTGGGTTCGACAATGAAGACTTCACTAAAATCCTCCATGGTTTCAGCAGTGATCATAACCGTACTGGAATCCTCTATGGGGTTGACGGTGAAGACCTTCGTACTGGAAACCTCTGTGGGTTCGACAATGAAGAATGCACTGAAATCCTATGTGGGTTCGGTAGTGACGATAAACGTACCGGAATCCTATGTGGGTTCAAAGGTGAAGACATTCGTACTAGAATCCTCCGTGGGTTCGATGATGATGAATTCACTGAAATCCTCCATGGGTTCGGTAGTGACGACAACCGTACTGAAATCCTATTTGGGTTCGACGGTGAATACCTTCATACTGGAATCCTTCGTTGGTTCGATGACGACGACTGCACTGAAATCCTCTGTGGGTATGGTAGTGATGACAACCGTACTAGAATCCTCTATGGGTTTGACATTGAATCCCTTCATACTGGAATCCTCAATGGGTTTGATGATGATGACTGCACTGAAATCCTCCATGGGTTCGGTAGTGACGACAACCATAATATATTCCTCTATGGTTTCGATGGTGAAGACCTTCGTATTGGAATCCTCCGTGGGTTCAACGATGACGACGACTGCACTGAAATCCTCTGTGGGTTCGGCAGTGATGACAACCGTACTAGAATCCTCTGTGGGTTCGATGGGGAAGAACTTCGTACTAGAATCCTCTGTGGGTTCGATGACGATGACTGCACTAAAATCCTCCGTGGGTTCGGCAGTGACGACAACTTTACTGGAATCCTCTGTGGGTTTGACAGTGAAAACTTCGTACTAGAATCCTCTGTGGGTTCGGCAATGATGACTGCACTGAAATCCTCCTTGGGTTCTGCAAAGATGAATACTGCACTGAAATCCTCCTTTGGTTCGGCAGTGATGAAGACTGCACTGAAATCCTATGTGGGTTTGGCAGTGATGAAGACCGTACTGAAATCCTTCGTGGGTTCGACGCCTATGACTATTGTTCTAGTATCCTACATGGTTCCTATCTTAGTTGAATCAGTGGTTATATATGATCATCTCTATCACTTTATGAAGAAGTATACCTGTGTGACCTAAGTCTTGACTTTCAATTATTAACTTCGATATGATTGACTTGATTTCCTATGTGGATTGGGTTGTGTTATCCTGTGTGGATTGGGTTGTACTATCCTATGTGGACATGATCGAACATGGGCACGGATGTTGGACCCAAACTGGAATTGGAGACTTAGGTATATGTATGGGAATAACCTCAGTAGTGTTGGTTGTTACTTCGTGATTGTATCTTTTCTTTGTGGATTATCATTTGTGGATTCTGGGAGACCTTCGGGGGTCATAGGGTCCCAACTGAGTAGCGTATACTCACCCCTACACGGGCTATGCCAGCACTTCATTGTGTTGGATGCAGACGATGGACAACGCTGATCGAGGTTGAGGCTTGTAGAGCTAGACGGTACTCGGGGGTGGACGTGATGACGAGACGGTACCCAGAGGTGGACTTCACGATAATATGGTACCCAGAGGTGGACGTGATGACGAGAGGGTACCCGGAGGTCGACTCCATGACGAGACGGTACCCGAAGCTGACAGACGAACATAGGGAGCTGAGTTGTCCATATGTACCTAACCTTTAGTGAAGGACTCCAGAGGACGATCCAGGAGCAGCTTGACACCTTCCTATTGTTTTGTCTTTTTCTTGTATATTATTGTTGGTCTTGTATTTTCAGCCCCCTTTGTACTTTATGCACTCTTGTTATATTGCATTATGTAGAGTTTTCTTCTGCTTGTTCTCTTATTGTGTGTGTCATTACGTTTCATAAAGGCAATTCCTTCCCAGATATAGGGATTTACGCCTTTGCTGATAGTCACCATCCCCTGGCCTATGGGAGGCGGGCTTGGGGTAGTCACGACACGGGTCCCGAGGACGGGTTGTGACATCATGAAATTTACATTCCTAAAAACTCTCATCCTAAAAATGAAAAATAAAACATCCATTTAAATGGGAAGGACAGAAAGATAAGAGTTTCCAAAAGTAACAAATAATTATGGTTCCATATGGGATAGAATAGATGGAAATTGAAAATATAGACCAGGAAGCGAAATATGACATGTATATTCTAATTAATATTGATATAGAACATGGATCAGTATAAGTAGTTCATCAAGAAACCATAAATTTGCAATGATATAATGGACCATGTGGGTAATTGGAAATAACGGTTCTAGGATAAATCAATTTCAATATCCTTTTTCTAGATTCGAGAATTTATTTTAATGTCAATAAAAATAAGGAAATATACTAATTGGATTTCATTCCATTTCATATGTACAATCTCTCCATTTATAGTTTCCTTGGTTAATTCCAACAGAATATATTACACTACAAAAGGATGGTTAATTTTTATTTTCTATGTAACTAACAGATCACGAGATCTATATATTGAATGATAAGTCATTCCATCTGGAATTACATGACATCATTGAAAAATGATTATCATTGTTATCCAACATGCATAAATCATTGTATAGTGGTATATAACATTAATATAACAAATATCATATAATGTTTAAATAAAAACATCGATAAATAGTTAACCATGTGACTATTCCATAGGATGAAAATACAAAATATTATAAATAAGGTCAATAAATAATAATAAAATTTATCACCCATATATCATAAAGTAAATATTGGATTCAAAATTACAAACATGTGAATACTCTCATCGTATATTATCTTAAAAACTCTAAATAACTTGAATTCTCAGAAATATTTTTCGAAAACATTAATGCTTCTTTATTACATGGATTACTGGATATATTCATTAGGTCTAAAAAATAGTAATCTTCATCAATGATGACATAGATTTATTATTCAACAAATTATTAATTTGTTCTATGTTCATTGATGTTATCCAATTATATTTTCAAAATCAATCATCTCTTTATCCAATCTAAATAGAATTTTCTCAACATCTTGATCATATTAAGGGTTACCTTCCCATAGTCAAAATATCAATTTTCTATGTCTTCATCCCCATTAAAATATAAATTTCAATCATCAATGAAAAACTTATACTGAAAATACTAATATATTGTATTATTTTTATATAATAATTTTTGAATTCCAAAACGTAAACACTTTAATCATAGAACCTTATTATTAAACCATTAATTAGGATTCATCATCTTATTCCTTAATCACTATTTCTTATAATTAAAAATATGAATCTTGTATTATAGTTCTCCATCCTCAATGTTATCATTATTATTAAATTTAATGATAAATATAATAGGATATCATCTAATACCTTTCACATGGTGTGTCCATTCCCTAATATTAAACATTATAACTAATACCCATACAACATTCTTATTTCTCTTTATGATATTTCCAATTGGGAAATAAATTTTCATAATAACCATACATCCCACATCTAAAACATTTAATTTTTATTATGTACTTTATAGTTCAATTCATTGACTAAAACCTGAAATAATTTGGTGAGAAATTAATATCATGAAGAAACCCACCTAATCGTGAACAATTTCATATATGAGGTCTAAATTATGAAACCAGGTTATTAATTGATAATAACTTAGGTTTATCATTTTTTTGTTAATATTCATCTTCAATTCAAATCCTTCATGATGGTTCATAATGGGTATATGAGTTTTAAAATGACACCCCCTAGGTGTGTCCAACCAGGTTTGTATTCGTGTTTGTTGTTTTGCACCAGGTTATGTTCATGTTAGACCTGACATACTATGCTGGTATTATGACACCGAGGTATATTTGTTGCAGAAATATGACTATTTTTAGTATCCATACATGCATTTATTTATGTGAAACAACTCATTCTATCATTAATCATAATTCTTGGAAATTTTCTTGTACTTTTACATTTCCTTATAATTATCTTCAGAGACATCTGTATACATTTATTTAGAATCATCCCTAGGTATCATAAAAATATTTCTCATCCTGGTTTCCAAAGGTTGAAAAAACCTTAATTATGATACCTACTATAACAACACAATATTAATATACATATAAATTACATCACTTTTATTGAATACATAAAATGTTTCACAAAATGATTTCCAAATACTATTATAGTTTATTGCCTTGGGAATCAAGGAATCAAAGATTGTGGTATATAAGTTGGATACATTATCTCCCACAGTGATCTTCATTTCTGAAAATTTTATTTGAAAAATCATACATAATACATATCATCCTAAAATTGTGAAGGAAACATTAAAAGGGGTTAGATTCGATGATTAGTAAGGGTAAACAATGGAGACATGTATGCATAAACATGAGAATTTAAGTATAAGGATGTGATCATAAAATTATAAAATCACACCCTTCGTCTCATATATCATTAACATGAATCATGGAATAAAAAATGGTAGTTCATAAGACATGAATTATATGATCACACCCTTCCTCTCCTATTATTGCAGTGAGTCCAACCAATTTGGCATCCGAAGTGGGTTCTAAATTTTCATGATTTTATTAGTTTCATCCCATAGTGGCACTACTGGTATGATCATCTTGGTTCCCCTCCCTGGTGGTGCTCCTTTGGCATAGTTGTAGGGCCTTCCTGCATTGGGTGGCTATGTCCTGACATCCTGCAACCTAGAGGGCCTTCCCTTTGGTTTCTTCCTGATGTGTTATCGAGAGTGACTTTTCGAAACGGTGTGGAAGGACTTGTTTTGGTGTGATTGAGGCGTTATAGGATAGTGATGTTGTTTTTTATGTTTTAATGCAGATGCTGGACTTGATCGCTAGAAAACGGTCCCAAAATAGGTTCAGAGTATGTGGTTCACCTATGCATAACTCTTTGGATTTGGATGTTTGAGAGGGTATGGCGAAAGGCATTGTATCGGCCCTATGCTATGACACACGACACATGTTTTCTGAATATCCCTGTAATGGATGAGATCTACATCATGTTTCATAAAATGGGAGGAGATCGTTCTATGTTTTCAATTCGGGTTTATTTTCCCACATTCAGGTTTTAATTTGTCTTATGTTTATGATGTTTGGGTTCCCCCTACTTCCCTTAAAAGGGGTTTTCTTTTTAATAATAAAAATCATTTAGGGCCTATGGGATATTGGATGGATGGTACATGCAAAACATCATGAACATATAATAAAGTTCACGTATAACATTCTGAACATCTAATATGGTTCACCCATTACATTATGATCTTTTAATCATGTTCACAAAAAAACTTATTGGCATGCACCTAGGTCTACACTTAACATTGTCAACATATAATTAGGTTCATGTATATCTTTGCAAACATGTAATTAGTTTTATTCATATTATAGATACTCATGATTCATCCCTCATTACCCAAATTTATTTTGGGAGATATCAGACCCATCCTTCAGATAATAAAAACATTCATATATATGCAACAACATAATAGAACATTCAACATTTTGTAACCCATAAAATGAAAATGGTTTCAATAATATCATATCATAACCTATGAAATGAAATGGGTATCGTAAACATTTAAACATATAATAATTTATATAATATAAATAGTTTTTATAACCATTTCATCTTAGAATTACCCATGAAAGGGTGCAGGATTCATAAGCATTTATTATGGTATACCCCATTTATGTTAAACGGACTTCATAAGAATTTATCATGGTATAACCCATTTAATAGAAAATGGATACATATGAATTTTTCATAATAAAAAAAACAAAAAAAAAATACATTTCACATTCATTTATCATGGTATAACTTGTTAATCGGAAATGGGATTCATAAAAATTAGTTCACCCAAGTATAGACCAGTTAAATAAACAATATGAATATAGTTCGTGAATTATATCCCTTGTAAAGAAAAATTTATTACCAAATATTTCATATAATATAGAAAAAAAATTAAATATATTTCATAAAAATAACATAAGGAAAATAACCATTCATATTCAGAAATTTATTTTTAAAAAATAGAACAATTCGAAAATAATTTTCCTTGAAAATATTTTGACAACTAATAAAGAAAATGTGAAAAAAATTGAAAACCATTTATTTTAAAACACAATGATAACATATTATGAAATCCTAAAACGTTTTTGAAAAAAGTTTTCCATGAAAATGTTTAAATGAAACAAGAAAATGTTTTGAAATCCATTTTTCTAGAAAACATATAATGTATGTGTGAATGAATTTTGAAACCCATTTCTTTAAAAATGCATTTTGGAATTTTTTTTTAAAAAATTTCATTAAATATACATTAAAAACAAATAATGGAATTTTTAAAATAATAAAACATTTCTAAAATCCATTTTCATTGAAAATGATAATAAATATCATTTTTTAATACATTTTTCAAAACATGGTTTCTTATTCCCATGGAATGATTCTCAAAAACAAAAAACTATGACAATAATACTTTACTGATTTAGTATCATCTAAAACCAAAACCAAATGATGTAAATATTTTCAAATGGATATGTAAATAACTATAAATTTATTTATAATAGTCATATAATACAATTATGTGCAGTAAACACACTACAAATAATAAATACGTGGTAAACATGGATTGTGTCTCAAGGAAAATAAAAGTGACACGAGAAATCCCTTACTACATGTGTAACTTTATAATACTAATTTACTAGAAAGAATAACATCAATTTAAATATATTGATATTTTTAACTAAATAAAATTAATTATATAACATTTACTATGTAATTATATTCCCCACACCAAAAAATTTAGTTGTGAGTTTTTTATTTATATCATTGAAATAAAATGTGAGATGAAATTCCCTTACCTAAAGTCTTGTCTTTCATTATACATGTTCAAACCTACTATATAATAAATATCATATAATATAAAAATTTTAAGGAATAATATTATTATATCTAATAAAATGTATTATTTATTTTTAATTTTCATTTCCAGTTTATTAACAACTCCATGTTAATATTACATTTTAGGTAACATCCGCTTAATTTTTATATATGTTTGACTTATTATTTGATCCTTTTTACAAAGATCATGATTTATTTATTTAAAAAATGGAAATAAACATAAAATATCATATAAATTAATTATATATGTTTTAATAATAATCAATTAAGTTAAAATAATTGATTGAAATAAACTATTCCTGGAGATGGTAGGTTATACATACGCATGAACGTTGTTTCTATGTTATTATAATATTGAATGAAAGAAAATAAATAAATTATATATATATATATTATAACTATTGGATAATTATTATTTCATATATATAATATATTTTTTAAAAAAATGGGTTTTAATATATTCTATCCAAGATGTGAATGAATCCTATCACTTTCTGGAGGTGGTAGTCCACACATCCCAAAACGAAATTGTTATAGTTGCACAAAATATGAATAATGAATATATGTGTTATATAATAATTCAATAATCATAAATAAATCATAAATATAATATATAAAAAAGGGTAATATATTTCACTTCATAACAATCAATAATTTGATGTGGTATGGAAAAATTTAACAACATCATTCAATTATGTGGTAGATCACCATACACAAAAACTGTATATTTGTTATGAATTTGATGTAATTGTGTTAATTTTTTGGTTTAACCATTATAATAAAACAATCTCATTGAATTTATGATACTATTTTTTTTATTTAAAAAATGAATAAGAATATATAAGTAGTGGATAATAAAATAATGTAATGGATCACAAGAAAAGACGTTAACTCTTTATTGGGTACTCCTTCTTCCTTGCACAAAAGGGATTCCATGTGTGATTTCATCCAAAAGGTATTATTAATGTAAAAAGGGATGGATTTTTTGAATTTAAATTATCAAATCAGGGCCGATAATTTGTATTTTGAAAGGTTTGAAGAATGGGGAGTGGTGGTGGACATATATAAGGGAGGTAGGGGACCCACATGGCATTTTTTGAAAACAAAGATAGTTGTTTCCTTTTTTTTAACTAAAATAGTTCATTCAAAAACATCATAACTCAATAATGGATGTTTTATGGCCAATATATGACATGCCAATTGGGGTAATGGTTTAGTCTATTATTAATATTAGTTTACATTATTCGTTGTTATTAATTTTAATCATAATAAATAATAATTTTTGTTTATAATTCACTTGAAATTATTAGACTATAAAAATTATACTTATTGAATACATTTATTTGTATTTTAGAGTTTCAATTAAAATAAGAAACAACATTATGATTAATACAACTTCAGTAGACATTGTGAGAATGTGGGGTTTTAAAGTGAGAAAGTTTAGAAGTTCATTAATATTTTATATGTAAATTTAATTTAAAATTAATTACAATGAAATAAATTTGATATATATATGTATAAGTGATCTATAAATAAAATATATAAAATTTAAAATACATTTTAACTATGTTAATAAATTATAAAAAAAATATATTTTAAATTAAAATTCAATATTTTCACAATTCATCGAAAATGATATTTTTATGAAATATATAATAAATTCACCCTAAGATAATTTTTACATTATGAATTCAAAAATGTAGTTAATTTTTTCAAATTAAATTTACAATACTCTTTACAATTAATTTTATTGTTGTTCACATAAGGATATAAAATGTACTTGTTTATAACAATATTATTTTAAGACATATAAATACTATACAAAAATTATATATTTCTTTATCAATATGTTTTATATATATTAAACATAATATAATTAAAATTTAAAAATTAGTTACTAATATTCATATTACCCTGTTTAAGAGCTATGTTATAGCCATCATGTTTAAAAAATTATGAAAATAAAATGAAGATTCATAGAAACTTAAGTTGCATGTAACACAACCCATTTCAGCATTCATGTAGAACAATATAAAATTTATCATACATGTATTATATGATTAAATCAATTTTTTATGCAATTCATGAAAAACATAGTTCTTTATAATAAAAATTATATTTAATGTTTTATGGAAATAAAAATATAAAAAATATTATAATAATTCGAAATCAAATTTTAAAAAAATTGGTTGTTATACTATTTTATATCTATTTTTATTAAACAATAATTCATTAAATATTTAGATTATTGGGATATAATTATAAATTATGATTAAAAATGTGTCTTACAAGAATAATCTGGAAAATTATTTTTGTTTCTTACTCATAACTTCATCATTTTAAATAAATTTTAATATGTATTATGAAATACCTTCTTAAGATTTATCCTATATTTTCCATTTAAAAAAATTATGAGATATATTTATAATGGAGTTATATTTCATTAATACACCTCTCAATAAACATGCGGTGTCCACATTTTAGGTGACTAGATTTTGGAATCTATTGATCTTACGCTTGAAAGTATTTTATGATATACATTGAAATTTTCAAAATCCATTTTATTTCCTTTGGGTGTTGATGATATTTTATGTAAATTATTTAATATGGAACACACATGTATAGTTGTTTATGGGCGGGGTCTTATATTTTCCTCCAATTCATTTTTAATGTTTTTATATCTCAGGTCTCTGACATGGGAAATGAGTTATGATACTCAATCCATAATGAGAAGTAAGATCGTTATTACAAATATCCAATGTTATAGGAGGATGGATCATTATTACTACACTATTTGGTTATATGAGGAAGGATCTTCATTAATTTTCCATTAATTATTTTATTCAAAGATAATTTTTTATCCCTATATTTTAAATTTCAATCATATCTCACACTTTTCTCCAATGATCATACTCCAAGGATCATGTTTGTTGTCTCATGTTTCCAAATTCCTAAAACATAGTATATGATTATATATTTTCGATTACATTCTCTCCAATCATGAATTTTTGGAAAATATTTATAATACATGGTCTTCTTAAGAATATTTTTCTCACATGATAATGTTTCTTATATGATTATAATATATCTTTTTCATAACTCATTGATAAGTTTTCTTTTACTGATTGTTTTAACTAAACGATTTCATATATTTATGATTTTCCTGCTAAATATGATGATTTCTAAACAAACTGACAACTCTAATAGGGTATTAAGAGGTATTTTTGTTAATAAATTTCAATGAATGTGCTAAAATAAGTTCCATGTATATATCATATGTCCAAAGAAACTAAACCTAATGGTTTTTTGTATTGGGCGATTAATTTGAGGATTCTATTTTTTAAAATATGTTATTTTTACAAAATATAACATTTTTCGGCTTATTTTGTCTTAATAAACATGTTTGTTTATATAATATTCATCAAAATTACATATAAGATACTATAAATTCCATTAAAACTTTGTAACATATTTATGATTATTTTTTATTAAATGAAATAATAATTCAATATTGAATTACAAATGTCCTACCTAATAAATATTTTCATTATTATATGTGAAATACTATGTGATTGTATTTCCACAAACCATTAAAATTAAATCATGTGGGATAATTCACATAAAAAATAAGTAAAATTAAATTTTATATTAAAATATGGGTATTAATTAATCAGAATCTTCAAAGATAAAATTGACTAATATGTATAATATTTTCAGGGTAGGAAGAAATGATTTAATTTAATAACAAATTTATAATCTAACATATAACTAATAATTTTTAGATTATGTTACAATGTGGTAAAATAGAAATTTAGTTGATTTTTGTGTTTTATATTTATTAATACTAATCAAAACACAATAATATTTATTTCAACTAATATGGAACAGATCAATATTAAAAGGATTGGCTGAGTGCTTAAATTTTAGAATAATACTAAAAACTATGAAATAATAAATAAATTTATTGAGGAAAAATTGAGCTTTAAAAAAATATAAAGATATGGAAAAATTCATTCCAAATGGAAATGATAATTTTTACATTAATGTTTTTAAAAAATTTGTTGAATTTTTTATTCTTTTCACACTTATATATAAATAAAACATATGTTTCCTGATAAATATAAAAAAATTAATACGTGGGTAAATGTGAGAAATATAAACAAAAAATAACTGAGGTGTGATAATTTTTTATTAAATTGTATGTCAATTTATGATTTTTTAAAAATAATTGTTATGGACAAGATAATAGTAGTAGTATATTGAGTGATAGTTCACCCTATAATTATTATATATTATTTATATAAGATATTCTTTTAGTGTCATTGTTTTCATTGGACGCCCAACAAGGTATTATTATCCTCACAGTTTTGGACATTCTTAATTTGTTATAAAAAATTTATTTATTTATTATTGACATGATTATAAATAAAATTTAAATACATAACATAAAAAATAGAAAAAGTCAATATTAACTTTGAAGTGGGGTACAATTTTATACTAGTTTGAATTCTAACAATATACCAACACATATTTCCTAGATTAACCCTTTTTATGATTATTTATTTATACATATATTTATATATTAAATTAAATTATGTGTGTATTTATACATGATGTGTTTTTTATTATATATGAAATAAAATCAATGAATTATACATATGTACCTTGGTGGATTCGTATAACTGAGTTGACATGGTTATCAAAATCTGATCCAATGATCATTGTAAAACTCATCCATAATATTTAAATCATTATTATGTTTTTTATTTTAAAATTATAGGATGTTTTAAAAAAGTAATAAAAAGATACCATTTACATTGAAATTTAATTGGAAACATGAACCTAAAATGACCACTCTGCATGGGACACACCAAGTCATTTGTGAAAACAAATGTCATGGTAATTTTTTTGGTCAATTTCAAAATAAATTACTCTATGTGTAATTAATATAGAATCATTAAAATAATGATAGTATTACTAAAGGGTTAGTATAAGATTATTTGAATTCATTGTGGATTTTATTCCAAACAGATATCCCTTTATTGGCGGACTCTTAATTTTTTTTTATTTTTTTAGATTATTTAAACATTATATATATATATCAAAAAATATAGATGAATTCATGGATTAATATATATATAAACACACACATATATATACACACATGGAAATATAGATCATTTTAGTAATATGAAGTGTTACATATAAATGTATAATGTGTGTATATATATAATTATAATAATTAATATTATTTTTAAAATATTTAATGTTGTTGTTTCTACTATATATCTATAAATAATGTGCTCTGAAATCTGGGTATATGATATATAATATATTCTATACTTATTCATTTATTACAATTAAAATATGTATATTAATTTGAAAATGTATTTTTGATTATAATGGAAGCCTCATAGTATCCTTATACAATAGTACAAACTATACCAGATGCTTATAATTATGTTTATTATTTATCTCTATGATTCCATTTTTATCCACTTCCTTCTAAAAATATAAAAAAATTAATTTTTTATTTATAATATTTGTAAAAAACATATATTTTTATCCTTTGAAAAATAAAGATAATAATTAACAAAGATCTGATATTTAAAAATAATCTATCCAAAATGGGTAAAATATTAGTGGAGTTATAAAAATTGAAATGATTTTACATTTTCATGTCCATATGAAAAAAACTAATTCCCATTATAAATTTTATTTTATAATGAATTACCATTACAAAAATAAATGAATATACATTTTTTTTACTTTTTAAAATAAATCCATATATGGAAATGATGGGTCAGTAACACAATTATTAACATCCTCACACTGATTTATTAAATAATGATGAGAAATTTTGTTGGCGGAACATGAAAAAATTATAGAAAGGCCATATTATTTTAATGTTTTTGAAGAAATTTTATATTCCCAAACACAACATGTTATATTTCTTCTTTATTATTAATCCTAATCATTGTTAAAAATTTTATAAATTTATTCTATATAAATTATTTCATCTTCAAATTGGTTAGATATGTTCATAACTATTTGTTAAATGATTCCATCATATATAATAAATTATTTACAACCTAATTTTTTAATATAAATCAAAATTTTATATTTATTTTTTATGTTTGGTATTATATAATGATGTATATTTATTTTTTCAATATTCCATCAACTATATGTTTATGATGTCAAACATGATTGATGGTTTTAATCTTTAGATATTATAAAATAATAACATTTCCATGTAATATATGTTGTCCTTTGTAAAATGAATACTTCAACCTTATAATAGAATATTTTGTTAATATGATTCCTATAAATAGTTTAAAATGTAAAAATATAAAGAGAGACAAATTTTACTTGTTTAAAATCTATAAATATCACTAAAGATATCATCTCTTTTGTAATGATTCTAGAATTCAGTTATATTGATTATTGAGTGGTAATGTATTCAAAACAATTAGAACTATTTCCAAATTATAATTTACATTTTCCCCCTAAAATGTAACGAATTATGTTACGAGTGTAAGTAATGTGATGGTTATATTTATATAGGGTTTTGTATGTTTCTAGTTATATGTATTTATACTAGTTGTGTCAGTTATTATTTTAATGTTTTTTTGTAAAATTGCATTATATTAATTTTAGAAGATATAATATATAACATCATATAAATTTTATTACATTGAATGGAAGTAATAAAAAATTATTTTCTCTCTACAAAGATGAATTAGAAATACCTTTTTACCAATATGATTCTAATATATGCATAATCATCATAGTTTCTCAACCTTGTGATATTTCTATTATTAACTAGTCATTGGTCAGTAAATGATTACATACTATTGATAAATATAGATTTTCTATGAGAAATGGTTATCATTATACTATAATGATCATATATATCTATTGTAAGAAATTTTTGGGTTTTAATCCACATAAACAAAGCAATTCGATTTAATTTTTGGGAAATATATATAATAATTTATTAAAAAATGTAAAAAGAAAATGTAATTAAAAAATTCAATAGGATCAAAATTTACATATTAAAATTAAATATTTTTCCATTACCCTCAAATAATAATGCATAATACCTGATGTAAATTGATGTAATAATGATTGTAAATATAGTTTTACTCATTCCCATAGGTAGGAGACTGTTTGAATGTACATTGAGAGATTATTGAAGAGTCATATAAAAACGAAAATAAAATAATAACAAACTCAAACCCTTAATGGAAGAACATTAATTAGAACATGTTTTTTTTCACCTCCCATCCGATTAAATATATACAAACTATGGATTCTATATATTGGGTTTATTAATTACATGTTTTTTACTATAATAAATTTCAATTTGTTATGAAAAGACTAGTTTTCATATATTATAATCTGGTTGTTCATCCTTATTTTATTTCTATCCATTAATATAATATGTGGTTGTTGATATATGGTGAATGGCCTAATCAAAAAAATATATTTTGTATCAATATTAAAACCCATTTATAAAATCAATGGTAGGTTAGATTCTATGTACAAAACTACACATATGGAATGAGGTCATGGAATGGATTTTGGAATATAATCTCCCTTGGGGTTTTCTTATTTCATCTTCTATTGAAAACATTTTATTATGAATAAAAATTAATTATATTTATTAGTGTTTTATTATTTTTAATTTTCATCTCTATAAACAGACATTATACTATTTCAATATATTCATTCTTGAAGACTCAAATAATTTTCAATAGTATTGAATTTCATTGAAATGTTATAAAAATACAATGATGGAAGGTTATAATGATCATAATTTAATTATAATATCAATTTAATATTTTTCATTAATTGAAACTCATCACCATGTAATGTTTATACATAAAAATACAAATCCATAATGAATATTAAAATCGGTATGGGTAATGGGAGGAGAAAATATTGTCGATGTTGAAAAGGATAAATAACATCACCATAATCTATCACTTTTGGAATCCCTCAATTAATGTGGATAAATATGTTGATAAATATTAAAACTTCATTTTTTCATAATTTTGAAGACAAAATCTGATCTAGGGAGGGGGTGGCCTCTTTTCCCAAATACTACACATACATGTAATAATAATTATTATCGTGATAATGATAGTAAAAATATATAGCGACTGTACCTCTGAATACTAGAGAATATGTTTTGATACCATTACATTGGCATATGATATAGGTTAACATGTTGCAAAGGACCCAATGGTTTAGTAGTATCGGTAAACTAGATATATACATGAGACTTTTTTTAAAAATGATTACACAAATTACAACATTTTGTCAAAAATATTAACATTATTATGTCTAGTGTATCTTTTTTCATTTTATAGTATTGATAAATGAATATTAGGAAAATGAACTAATTATGGGAGAAAAAAATACTCAGTATTGGTAAATTATAGTATAAGAAATAATGAATCAATTTAAATAATAAATATGGAAAGGTAAATAATTGAGAACATGTTATATGTAGTTAATAATTAATAAGTAAGTGAGTAAAAAATATGAAAAGTTAAATAACTAAGAACATATTCAATGTTTTTAATAATTGATAAGGATGTTATCAAATAGTATAGAAAGGTAAATAACTAAAAACACATTCCATTAAATCGACAAACTGAGAATCAAATGTGTATATATACTTTGACATAGTGTAATACTCATGGATAATAAATAGTAATTATTAATGAAGAAAATTCATAATTATCAGATGTCATGTTTCCCTATTTCATGATATATTTAACAAAAATAACTTTCATATGGTAGTTTAAATCTATGGGTAGAAACTCATCTAATCATCATGGGAAAATCTATAAGGGTATTTGAAAAAATAATTTTGTCTCTTCAGAATACTGATGCACTGTGGAACTTCAATTAGATGGTCACCGACCAATAAGGTTTTAATTAAATATTCCCCAACCCTAGTGACTACATTAACTGGCCCCCCAAATGTTACAGTTCCAGTCTAAATCATTCCTCATATATCTAATAATTGATTTAAATAAACAAAGTTCCCTATAAAATATCCATATTGACTAAAGGATATATATTTTTCAATATTTCCCCAATATTTCAAATAACTATATATTTGATAACCGTATTTAAAAATGATATAATTTTTTTGAAATAAATATATCCTTGAAAAAGATATTTATAATTAGGGGAAATTCAATGTTCAATTATCATTGGAGAGTGAATATTTCACGGGGAATAAAAGGAATCAACGAAATAAATTCCAATACTATCCTTTGGGAAAAAATCATAAAAAATCAAAAAGGAGGATGATGATGAAATCAATACAACATATCCCAAGTGGGGTAACAATAAAGGGTTTCAGTCCTTAATGAATGACAATACACTAAAAATATTTCTAAAAATTATTCTTGAGGAATATATGATTTTTATATGAAAAAAATGAAAAATAAATTTCCTTTAAAATTAATTTCAAAAATATTTTCTTTAAATATTATACTTTTAAAATTTATGTGGAAACTTCAAAGTTATTTTTTCAGGTAAATCCATACGTGCTGTACAAGGTCAAAAGAACATTCATTTTACAAGGTATGATGGATAGAAAAGTTCCTTTTTGAAAAGTGGCACGATCATTAACTTGAAAATAAAAAATAATGGTAAAAATTTATTTAATAAATCAGTTTTTAAGGGTAAATATTTTGGAAAACAACATTATAAAATAAATTTTTTAGATGAAAATAGTTTATTCGACTAAAGGGAGAAATGAAGATGGGTTTTATAAATAACATTTTATATAACATTTTCTGTATCAAAGATTGAAAATATTATACTCTAATATGTAAAACGTCATGACTAATATAAGAAAAATAAAATGAGTGGATTTATTAAACAATAATAAAAAAATTTACTCTACTGAAAATTCAAGTGTAAAAAATCCTAGACAAAATGAGATTGTGATGTATACCCTTGAACAGACCATAACATTGATATGAGATTCAATAAATGAAATTATTACGAGTGTAAAATGTAAATACACATAAAATAAGTTTTAATACACACACATATATATATATATTCAACTTAAACATACACATAATTATGGAATATTAACGTCAACGAGGAAGTAATATAATCCAATGAAAAGGAATTGGGTTATGAAATATCATTACCACTTGGGTAACTTTATGTGTAAATCCCCATAGAGGAAATATTTAAAATTAAACCTCAAGATATAATTCAATGTGAATTAATCAGTATATTAAATTTCATGGTGGCATTATTTTCAGTATATATAATAAATTAGGTGCACAATAAAAAGATACACCTCATATAATATAAATTTATACGAAGTACCATACTACATGGTAACATTTGAATTATTAACCCCATGAAAGAAATAATTTGAAATAATTCTCTAAATACCGTAACTATATAATTATTAATGATATAAAATACTATATGGGTACTATATACAAAACCCAAAAGTATTATGTTTTTAAAATTGAGTGTTCATCACAGAAAGAATGTTGAGAAAAGAATCTCTATCACTGTGTTTTCTTTCAAGTGTAGGTAATTTATCCTCCACAATAATGGTATTAAACATGTAACTAAATTATGTCATAACTATAATCATATTTATAAATTTTTATTTGTTCATATTATAATATATTATTCTCTTTTTGTTAATAATCATTAATTCTTTTCACAATTGTGGGTGTAAATTGTCTTGTTTTTTAGTATGTTTTGACTTGTTACTTTTTCTTCTTCTTATATAGATATTTAATTAATCATTTAAAAAATATAATCCATGAATAGATTATCCGTTTTATACCTTATATATGTTTTTATAATAATCCATTATATATACATATATGAAATGAAATGCACTATTGATGGATACGGTAGGTCATAGGTATGCCTAAAAGTTACATCGATTTTATTGTTGTATTTAAGATAATTAAAATTAAATGATATAAATGTATATTATAATTATAGTATCATTTTTATTTCTTATATTTCCAATTGGAAAATTGAAACCATCCTTTATAAATTCTGTTTATAACGTGAATGAATCGCAACAGTTTAAGGAATTGATAGTCCAAACATCACCAAACGATGATATTGTATTTACAAATAAAAGAACACGTAAGGGTGTGTGTTATATAAAAATTAAATAATAATAAAAAAATTATAAATATCATATTTTTCATATATAAATATTAGTTTAATAATATTTTGCAACCATTATAGGTGGTAAAAGAAAAATTAACAATCATCATTTCAGGAGTTAGTAATTCGTCTTACACAAACGGTAATTTCATTAACCATTAGATGGATGTGATTTTAAGTTGAGATAGAACACTTAAAATAAAAAAATCATTATATTAATGATATTGATTTTATTATTTATTAATATAAAAATTACAATTTAATGGTCTGATGTAGAAATAAAACATAAATGATTGTGGAAGAGTTACATATTTTTGGTGTAACGCATTTTATTTTGTTCCAAAAGACATCCATGGATGAATTTATAACATCATTGTGGATTATAGGATTAGAGGATGGATGCTTGTAGGTTATTTTTCCACATTATGGAGGATCAAAAGTGTCATTACAGATGTGAGGATGTGGTAGGGTTTATTTTATTTTTATAGTGAATGAGGGGTGGCACTCTTGTAATTTTTTTAAAAGGGAATTCCACCGTCAGTTTTCTAATGTCATATAGCTCCAATAACAGACCAAATTTTATAAATGGAATTATAGAGTATAAATATGAACATCTAGTGGATTTCGGATGATAATCTAGTTCATTGTGGCTCTTAACATTAATGTCCAGTCCCTTGATAATCAAATTATCATCTTAATTGTAGTAAATAATTTTAATTACATTGACAAATATTTTTTTCCATAAAATAATTTTACCTTTATAGACATTATAATTAATGATGATTCAAAATATTTAATCCATTTTTCAAAATTACCATATTGTAATTTGATGAAATTAAGATTATTTTAATCCTAAAGACGATATGACAAAGCAGGTTATTAATGCAGAAAATGACAAAATTTTTGAGATATTTATATATCAAATTATAACGTGGATTTGATTCCAATTAAATTAAATAGATGAATTTTTTAAAATTTATATAATTAAAATTAATATTAGTGATAAATATAGTTTAAACATTTAAATAGAATATGAAAAACTTGTTTTTAATTAAAATTTATTATTTTTCACTATTCTTAAAATATTTAAACATCTCTCAAAAATACCAAATATTCACCCGAATCAAATTTTTATGTTTAAATTATAAAATATATTGTTTATTTTTAAATATTAAATTTATGAATGTTTTAAAATATTGATATAAAATAGGTTCTCCATTAAAAATAAGTAAAATTTATATTATAAAGTATATGTTATTATATTTAAAGAGTATGTTCATAATTTATTCCGAACAAATACATTGGATGAATATAAAAAACGTTTTTGAGTACATAAAATTTATATTTCATTTATATGATTCACTAATTGTAAATAATTTAATTTATTATGGAAAAACTAATTTCGGATCATCAAATAAAAATATTACTTATATATTTATTTAGTTTATATATTCATTTATAATTAATTTCTAAACAATTATTTCATCTTATATTTTTTAAAACCACATATTTTAATATTTTAATTAATATTATTCATACATTATAATATAATTTCTTGGTTGCATTTAATTATATTAAATAATTAGAATATATTATTATTTGGTAAAACTCAGACAAATATATAACATAATCTCTAGAAGAAATTATTTGATTCATGTATTTCCAGATAACTCAGTATTAAATGAAATGAAATCTATATCATCAATTGAATTTATTTGAAAAATAATAATTATCTTATAATGTCTCTGGATATAATATTCTCACACACTCTTGTTGTTGTGTGTAAGAAATGCAATCAAAAACAATCTTCTTACTTAAGAATATAGGGGCGTTATATTATCCCCACCTTAAATAAATTTCATCACAACAATTTAATCTCAAAAAAATAATGATTTGTATATTTTTAAAATCCAAAATTGAAATATCACATAGTGAGTTCAGTTAATAAATTATATTATTATTTAGAGAATGAGAATTAAAAATCTCACATATAATATCATATAACTGTGTCTCTATGTAAGAGATCATTGGTTGTATGTGGGGATATATAAATTGAAGAAAAAAATTAAATATTTCTCTAGACTGATTGAGGTCATCAAAAAAATAAGTGAATTATCAATTAAAATTTGAGGTTCTTAAAACTTTATATCTATGGTGATTAAAAAGACTATTATCAACAAAAAACCAATTATTAGGATAACATTTAATTTGAAGAAAATGTTCCTGATGTTAATGAAATATTTTATTGACTAATAATATTAGGAAATATAGATACTTGGTATGTTTAAATTTCATATAACAATTCCATATTTTTTTTGTTCTTTTATAAATAAACAATCCATTAATTACCCCCATGAAATTGATATGCTATAATGAACCTTTTTTGAATCAGTAAACATTTCTTTTATCAAACCACAGTATCCCTAATACATGTCATTATATTTTTCACTACTATTCTATGAATCCAATATAGTTTAAGATTTAATATCTAAACTAAAATAATAAAACTATTAGTTTAACTTTAATATTAATTCGCAATTTTTAATTGAAAATTTTTATATTAAAAAGGACATTTTATAGAACAATGGTTAGAATTAAACCCTTATCATTATTCAGGCTCGGGTTCAGTTCATACTACTTTACTAGACTTCAAGGGTGTCACCTGATATACAATTTGTCCATTTCAAAAAAACATATTAATATAATTTTAAAAAATAATATAATGGAAATCCTTAAAACAATGTTAATCACTTAATATCCATTTAAATAATATTTTCAATAGACCTCAAAACATAAATATTATATCTATTTTATTCCAACATAGGCCTTTCCTTGGTCTATAGTTTAACCTATGTGATTCATTATCTACTGAAGTCCATAATAATATATCTTATGGAAAATATTAATTATCCTAAGCCTGTACCCCGGGTGTTTCAATCAAGATGTACAGTTAGGATCGTTTTCATATACCATGTTACACTAGAGTGAGGCCTAACAATACTTTTTAGAGTTGTTTCCACTAGGAACGACTATGCTATAATCACATCCACATTTGGTATCTACACATGGATTTATTTATAATAAAACCACATATTTTCTATTTTAAAAATCTTGGATTTTATTCTATACATATCCTCATAGTCTATATTAGGGTTATGTTAACAAATCTATGTTTTATTAAATCTAGTTCACAGTGTTGAGAATAAATTTTCTCTAACCCCAACTAAAGAGACTCAACCACATAAATCCTGGAGACATAATTAGGATAACATTACATTTTAATATGACAAATTTTATTCACTACACAAAGGAATTAACAATTTAGTAGCTATGTATATACAGATACATACACCAGTCTTGTTTTAAAAATGAATGCAGAAATCAAAACTTTTTTATGAGTATAAATTTATTCCATCTTTTGTATACTTGATAATAATTCATTGTAAACTTCATGGAATCTTGAGGAAATAAAACCTAATAATTTTGATCTTAAATTCTCATTATGGGTTAATTTTAGTGTATGAGATTATGAAACTATGGGAATTATCAATATAGAAAGGTAAATAATTGAGATAACATTTGATTTAGTCAATAACTAAGAAGTGATTGAGTAAATAAGATCTTACGGTAAATAAAAGAACAATCATTTCATAAAGTAAATAATTAAGAAGAAAGTTAATAAATTATATTGAACCTTAATGAAATTAAAACACATCCCAATCAAATAATTGGATAATAAAAAATCAATATAGTAAAGTAATAAACTAAGAACACATTCCATTTAATAAATAATCATATAATGAATACTTTTTCATAATTAAAATATCATGGATATTATATAATGTAAATTAATAAAGTAAATGCTTAATTATCTAACATCATGTTTCCTAGACACATGATACCGTTACAATCAATAACTTTCACAATATTTTCTAAATATATAGGCAGATTCAATATTATTTTAATTGTAAACAAACTCCCATGGATTGAAGTCAAGACACTTCTAATGCATTTTTTGGGTTACATTAAATGTTCCCCAACACATAAGGCATAAATTAATTGGTCCCTAACCCATATGGAATTCATTAATCTGTCCCCAATACGTATAGTAGTTTTCAAAAACATTTCTCAGATACAATATCAATAAACATTCTTTTTTATTGATAGTCAGGTCTTAGATCAAAAAATATAGTTACTAGGGATGAAAATTATAAATCCCCAGTGCATCACTAAAATCAAACCCCTAATTATAGTATGGGAGGCATATATATTGAATAATCTATTTTAATAAAATAATGTGCCTTATGATAAACCAGTAATAAGTAAAGGATATTGATTTTTCAATATTTCCTCAATAAATAAAATTATTTGTAAAATTTAACACCATATTTTAAAATGATATATGGTGTAGGTAATGAAAATATTGATTATAATTGATATTGATAATTATGATAAATTCAATGATAAATGATCAAAAGAAACTAAATATTTCCTACGGACTAAAAGGAATCAAGGTAGTGAATGTCAATACAATCTTGTGTGAAATAAATTACAAACAATCCAATATAATAATTAGTATATAATCAATAAATTATATTAATTGGTCTGTAAAAATATATGGTTTTTAATTAAGATTGAAAATTCAATAAAAATATCTTGTAAAAAATTATTGAATAAAATAATAATTTTATTATAAAAAAATTGAGAATCCATTTAATTGAAAATTACTTTTTTAAAAGATATATTTAAAAAATATTATTTTATATTTTTAAAGGATTATTAAAAGATATGATGGTTGGTAAATATGTACATGTCATACAGGGTAGAAAAGAACATTCCTTTCTCTATGTTAAAAGGGTTAGAAAAGTTACCCTTCCAGAAATCAACATGAAGTTTCCTCTGAAAACCATTGTAGAATAGGAAAATTATAAATATGTATTTAATAAATAATTTTGTAAATGTTAAATAAATTTTCGTAAACCTTTTGAGAAAATTTGGTTTTTATGAGAAAGTGGGATAACTAACAGAAGAACAAAATGAAGTCAATATGTTTTAAAATCATTTTTTTAAAAATATTGTGTACCTAATAGTTGAAACCCTATACAATAACATGGGAATGTTCTTGAATGTACATTGAAAAATAAAATTAATGAATTTGTTAAAAAAATATCCAATAATTTTCTCTAATTGAAATTCAAGTGTAAATACTATAGAACAATCTGATCTTGTGATGTAAACCCTTAAAAGATGATAATATTGATGAGAGAATAAATCAATAAAATAATTCTGTGTGTAAAATTTAAATCAAAATTATTAAATTTTAAATAAGTAAATAGATATTAGAATACATTATACACATAATTAGAGAATATTAACAACAATAATTTGGTAATATAACCCAATGAAAAGGAATTGGGTTATGAAATTTCATTACCATATGGGTGTCATTAAGTGCAAGTCCCCTTAGTTGAAATAATTAAAATTAAAACTCTATATTTCAAGAAGAATTAATGAATCATTATATTACTTGTCAATGTGGAAGTATTTAAGTCATATAAATTACATTAGTTGAACATCAATAATGTATTCTTCAAAGATTGGAAACTGAGGCATAGTCCTTTACTACTTGGTATATTTTGAATTATATTCCCAAGAAAGAAATAATATCAAATGAAACACATAAAAACTTGATAATATAATTATTAATGATATAAAATACAATAAGGTCAGTATATACACCAAAATAAAATTAAGTGTTTAAAATTGTGTGTGAATCATTGAAAGAAAAGTGAGATAATAATCCCTTACCATGTGTTTCCTTTCTAGTGAATGTCATTCAACCTCTTTTATAATGGTTTTAATCCTGTCACTAACTTATACGAGAACCATAATCTTATTTATAATATCATATAAGATCTTATTATAATTTATTATTAACTTTTTGAAAATAATATTTCATTACTTTCACTATTTTGGGTATTAATTTCCTTGCATTTTCATGTATGTATTGAGTTGTTACCTATTTTTATTTATATGAAGATAATTATTTGGTAATATCATGAATTTAAAACATGATTTAATTATCCTATATATCTATTATATAATTTTTTATAATAATCTATATTCTTTTGGCATAACAAATTTTATGCAATTTTCATTGAGACGGTAGGTCATACATACAGATGAACGCTACATCCACATAAAAGTTGTATATAAACGAATTAAAAGTAAATTATATATATGTATATTACATTTCCATTATAATTTTTATGTCATATATGTCACATAGTTTTATAATAACAATTATTATTACATTCTATGTATGTCACGAATGAATCAGATCACATTGAGGATGTAGTAGTCCACACATCCACAAATGATATAATCATATTTACAAAAAAATTGAAAGAATAAGGGTATGTGTTATATTGAAAATTAAATAAGAATGAATAAATTAAAAATATCATATATATATATATATATACATAATATAAATATAAAAATTTACATCAAAATTTTCAACCATGATAGGTGGTAAAATAAAAACAAACAATTATCATTTTGTGTGATGGTAGTTAACTCTACACAAAGGGTAAGTTTGTTGAAGAATATTATCTCCTTGTCAGGTAACATTATTAGGTTTATGACAAAAGAATTCCTTGGTTGGATTTATATCCAAAGTGAGGCTTCTATGATAAGGGGTTGATTTTATAGATTTTTTTTAGTTTTTTTGGGTTGATTCAAGGTGTCTTGAGGTGTGTTAGGATGATTGTTGGTTGACTACCTATTTATAGTGGAGGATGAGTGGCGCTCTTGTAAATTTTTTAAAATTAAATTCCTCCTACATTTTCCAAAGTAATGTTGGTAAAATAATGTGATAAATTTGATAAATTTATTTATGTGGTTGATATACTAACATCCAATTCTTTTTGGACTAGTTTCTATGCCATTTTAGCTCTTATGTTTAATGTTTACTCTCTTCTTAATATAATTATTAACATAAAATATGGTATTCATTTTAATTACATTTAGTGATATTTTTAGTAAAAAAATAATTTTAACATGTTAAAAAATATAAATTATTCATATTTTATATATGGAATAATTTTTTCGGAATAAAAAGTACATAAGTTGTAGAAAATAATTTAAACATAATCATGCTGACTACATGACAGAGTTTGTTTTTATACTAAAATTATTCAAACAATTTATATTTTTTTACCCAATTTCAATGGGGAATTGAGTCTAATGACCTCTATTTTATTAATTGAATTAAAATTAATAAAATTATACTCTAAAAGCATTTATAAATATAATTTAATCTTATAAATAAATTAGGAAAACTGTATTAATTTAACTTTAGTATTTTCACTATTCATTAAAAAATAAAACATCTCTGAAAAAACCAAAACAAACAACCCAAACATAATTTGAAAATTTATATTTCCAAAATTAATTTATTTTTTTTGATATTAATTTGTTTAAGTTTTAAAATAAATATTGAAAATAAATGTGTAATTAAATGGTGAACAAATACTTCTGTAAACATATAGGTCTCTAGGTAAAATATTGAGTTAGTTCATATCATATGATTATAAAATAAATTATCTTAATAGAAATAAAATTATTTAATAGATAACATATATATTTCGTTAATATCATTCACTAATTATAATTAATTTAATTTATGAACACAAAACCCCAATGATATCATAAAATAAAAATATTTCCTTTATATAAAATTGGTTTATATTTTTGATTCTAAATAATTATATAAAAATTAATTGTTATTTTATTTGTGTAATCCATGTATATTAATAAGTTTGTTCATTCAATTAATAACCTATAATTTAATGACTAGGTTATATATTTTTATATTAAATAAAAATATTTTAATAATATTTTGTTGTTTGGTAAAACTCGGTGTTTCAGGTAATGTGAGTTATCAAAGAATGACATTATTGCATGTAATGCATGATTACATATTAATAGATTCAATGAAATATATATCATAGATTTAATGTTATTAAAATATTAGTTATATTTTAATCACTCAGGATATTATATTCCCTTACAAACTTAGTGTCTCGCATCATAAACACTATCAAATAAAAAGTTATTACTTTAGAATTTCAAGGTGTTGCATAATATTATTATTAATCATGAATGAATAGTTAATTTGGAAAACCAATCCCATTTGAATGAAAAAAAATTATTAAAAAAAACATACAGTCATGTACTGAAGTTGAATGATTATGAATGTAAAAAATTCCATGAATAAAAAAATGAAAACCACAAAATACATCGTGAATGTATTTTCTGATATTCAAAAATTTTGAAAAAATCTCCCAAAAACATTAAGAATAATTATATAAAATGAAATATCAAAGAAAATATAGTACAAGTATATGGATACTTTTCTATATTAAATCATCCTTCTAAATATATGTGTGATTAATATTAATAGAAAATGTATTTTTAATGGCCCAAAAATTTGGATCATTTAAATTATTACAATTTCAATAGCTTATATCATATCAAAAATATAAATTATGAACAAACTACCATAAGGGAACTATATGATATTAAAATCTCAAGAAAAATATTGACCTTAGTATATAAAAATATGTTTATCTTTTAAAATAATTACATATTTTAATTTCTCTTTGATATTTTTAAAACAGATTCTCTTGAATGAATTATATTAAAGGGTATAGTATATTACACTAATAAATTAAATATTTCACATTTACAAGTTAATTATAATGGGTTATATTTATATTTATAAATTATTGATTCAATATTGAATAATTTATTATTCTATTTGAAATAAAAATAATAAGAATTGATTTTTATGAATTTAGTTTTAGTAAAACAATTTGGCTCTATATTATATATATATATTTAAATATATAAATTTTATAATTCCATAATTTTAATTTGATAAAACAGACATCCTTTTTTTATTGACAATGTCAAAATTAAACCACAGTTAATTATTTTTGATATATATAAAGAGATTTATTTTTTTATGAATACTATAAAATATTGTTTAAAAAAACAAGTCTTTTATGACATTATTAGTATATAAGTATGCATTTTAAATTCTTGATACAATTTAAAAAAACATTAATTTTATTATTTATGGATTGGAAAACTGAGATGAGAGATGAGACTCCTTATCTTTCTATGCAGGTGGAGATCTAGGGTTCATAGAGTTGATTCTTAGATCTGCGACGGAGGCTGAGGTCGAGGGTTGTAATGAAAGTGGTGTTTCTATGAACGGAGGAGGACTGGTGACGTATGTTTCAAAACATTTTGAGGCATTCAATAATGCGGAGGTCTATGGTCTTGTTTCTGAAGCCATGGGACGCGATGATTGAGGTGGTGCTGTGAAGACTGATTGAATGTTAGCGCCGAAGGTTGTGCAGAGTGTTGAGGTGATGTTGGAAGTAACTGTTGTTGATTCAGTTTCTGAGGAAACTAGTGGTACGACCCCCATTCTGTTGATGAGACGAAAACCACTCCTATAGAGGGTAAGAATTTTGAATTTCACGACCCTACTGCAATGTTCAGTGGGGATTTGGAGCCACAATTTGAGCATATTTCTGCGGCCGGTGTAAATCTGATGACATCTCAAGAGACTAATGTTTTTTTTGAAAAGCTGCTAATGTCCAGAAGACAACCTTTTATTTGGAAATGGGTGCACTTTGACACCCTTATGAAGGATCCTCTACCAACCACTCATTTTCCTTCCTTAATGGTATGCCTTATTATACCATTAGAAGGAAAGTGAACATTTCTCATATTAAAGAGGATCCCCATGCCTATTTACAAAGACTCAGATTGGGAGAATCTTCAATCATAGCTAGACTATATTTATGCAAAGGCTCTCGACCTCTGAAAATTTAGGAGCATAAGGACTGAATTTCATCTTGCAGGGGATTCTCTTCCTAAAAATATGCCTCATTTGGAAAGGGTATTTTCATATGCTTTGTCCTACATAAGAACATAAATTTAGAGCTTTGGGTTTTGGTTCTATTGCACTGAAACCCAGAATTATTCATCTTCCTGAATGAAACAAGAAGATCAATCATTTTGAAGTGGGAAACTCAAAATCCCAAATTTGGGTTAGAGTTTGTGGCTTAAATTGGATTTTGTGGCATCCAAAAAAATTCTGATATTACGATGTCTATTTGAATTATAATTAAAATCGACAAGGAAACAAAAGTTGTTCTCTTAACACACTTTTCTAGATTCATGGTTGATGTTGAATTGGGTTCTACTCTTGCAGACAAGGTAATTCATTCCACGGAGGATCATATCATTGCGTTGAATATCATTAATGAAAAAATGCAAAATTTTTACAAAGATAGTAATATTATTTTCATGATAAATCTACATGTAGGTGCTCCACTGTTTATAGCTTCTACGCTCTACGAGGGCATGATGAAAATAACTTTTTTACAAAACACAATACCATACAGTCTCAAAGGTCTACTAAGAACAACAAACGGTTTGAGGAATGAATGATTCTATACCTAAGGAAGTGACCAAATCCATAGGTGATGAGAAGTGGCAAAACAGGCAATAAATCATGGGAAGATTTCTTTTTCACATAGATGAATGCTTGAAATGAAAAAATTTCTTTAAGCAGTGATGATGATTTGACGGTTGAGCAGATGGTTGAAGATAGTCTTTAAAAAGTGATTTAAAATCATCTTTCATAGGAAAGGATGTAATCCTAAAGTAAACAAATGGGAAATAAAATTTTGTATTCTGACTCTATTGTCATTTCTAAAAATTTTCATGCATCTCCAAAACCATTTTTGGATAAAGATGGCTTTCAGATTGTTTCCTATAAAAAGAAAAAGGCTCTGGTTATTCCCCCAATAGTGGCTAAGCAGGTTACTACAAGTAATATTACTCCATCCTCTGACCAAAATTTCAATGGTTTCGATAGGTTTCATGCCTCTATCCTGGGAAAAACTGAAGAGTTGTTGTAGAAACTGACTATTGCTCCACGAGAAGCAATTTAAGATCATGGGTTCATGAATCTAGTGGTGCATGGAGTATATCATGGGAAATGTAAAGAATACATCTCGATGATAACACTGATACTGAAACATTACGGGAAAGTATTCAGTCTCAAACCTCAAACAATGGGAGAGCAAGAGGTTGGGGAAACGACTGAGGTAGAGCAAGATGGCTTGTTCATCAATAGGAGGAAAGAAAACTCATTGAATGATTGATGAAATAGATAGGCATGTAACTGCTGCGAACCAACTTTTCTCTTTTTGATTATTATTATCTCTTGGAAATTTCCTTAACTTTCTTTTATAAAAGAGGCACAACCACTTAAATTTTCCAAAAAAAATTAATTTTATTATTGATTTTATAATATTATAATTTTCATAAAAAATTTTGAAACCCATATATGATATTTTAGAAATAAATTTATATTTTTCAAAATATTATTTTATAGATGATACATTTGGTATTTAAAATTTAATTTTTAGAAATTTTAGAGGATTAATCTAATAAAATAGATTTAAAATTTGTAATTATTATTTCCAAATTAATAAATATAAAAATTATTTTCATGTGTTCCACCTCCTTATATGAAACAACAACCTCTAAAAATTAAATAAAACCTATTAAATATATTTCAAATCACGGGGTGAGTATAAAATATCCCATTAAGGGATTCAAAAAAATTAAAATTACAAAGCAAATTCCTTTAAAAAGTTTTTACCAATAAAAAGTAATTTATAAGAACTTTCTGAAGTAAAAAAAATGTGGTTTTATGAAAAAAAATTCAACAAATTTAAAAATACTTATCAATACGTAATCTATTAAAATATACTTCTAAAAATTCATCGATTTCTCAAAAAAACCATTCGAAAAAAATAATACATTTACATCATAAAATGATACATGGATAATCATAAGAAAACCATATTTTCTCTATAAAAGTCTCTTGAAGTAATATGTCCTATTTATTTCTTGAGTTAACTCCTCATTCCCCATCTTCTCATTTGATAACTCATTACCATATTTTAAGAAAAAAAATTTAGATGATCTTTCTTTCACATTAATAACCCATTAAAAAGCATTATAATTATTTTATATTTTAGTTTCCTATAATATAATAATTTAATAACTTCTAATATTTCCAAAAAACCATTTTTTAGTAGAAATCAATTTTTCAAAATATAATATAATATACTTAAAAATAAATTCCTTGAAATTAAAATAAAAAATGTATTGAAGGTTAAAAAAAATCCAAAACCAATTATAGATGATGTCAATTTATACTATATTTTATAAAAATATAAAAATATCAAATAAATATAATACTTTCAAATTATTCCCCTTACCTTCAGTAAACGTATCTCATGCCTTTATTTATCTTACTCTAATTCATACAATCCCTTTACTTGACACACTAAGAATACAAATGATGGGGTTATACCTAGTCGAATACCTCTATAATATGTATAGTAATGTGTAGAAGATTATTTTTTATATTATGGCTGTGCTATAAGGACGTTGGTGGGAAATCTAAGTGAAGGGATTCTGAAATATAATGATGTGAGATACACTTTTTCAATTTCCCAAAATATTAAAATATAATAAGGATAATCTATATATAAAGACATCAAAATATCCTCTAACTGTAAATGGGGGAAATTTTAGACCATATCTAATACCCTTTTTCGTTATTTGAAATTTTTTTGATTTCTAATTACGTTAATAAAATACTATATTCCAGAAACATGGGGGGTTTTTAATTTTTAATTACTTTAAATGATATTTATTATAATCAGTGTGGGAGTATGTCAAGTAATTAATGATTAAACAATTGGGGTTTTCAATAAGAGTTAATGAAATAAGTAAAATGTGTAACACATTTATTTATTATCACAACTCTCTAACCACAAACCTGATTATAAATATCCTCACAACACAAACACATTTCCCAATCATTGGGCATACCAATTTTGGAGAATTATTTCAAGGTTGAAAGAAATTCTTCCTCCAAGAACACTGTCAAGACTGAGAGAGATCCTCCTACATCAGATCAATACCATCTAAGGCAGACAATGCAAGCATAGGCTTCATCACGCTAGCACCCAGAGATTCCTTTGGCGATGTCTAGAGATACGTGGTGCACTTGTGGATCACCTCTAGAGGAAGTCTACACTTGGATTCCCTGACGCAACGACGAATCCCATCTGAACATGATCAGAAATATCAATAGAGACAGAATGCCACAAAAGGTACTTCTTGTCAATTAATTAAATTAAATATAATCAACATGTGATAATAATCATTTGTGGTTCTAGGACTATTCAAATTTTTTTGTCTATTTCTGTAATTCAATATGTGGTGTCTGGCGTTTATCATCATATTGATCCCAGATGGATCATTGTTAATGGCAAAATTCCAAATGGGAACATCCACCCATGAGCATCTGCTCTGCCCAAAAACTTCAAAAATTGTATCTTATATCTCATTAAAAAGACCATAATTAACCAAAAAAAAATTTAATAAATAATATAAATGTATGTTTGGTCCTATAATTTTTAATTAAACATTCTAATTCCATTATTAAATAAATTAATAATAAATATAGAACTGTTTTAGACATAATGTAATAGATTGTACCCGAACCCCCATTTTCCCTTCAGGTTACACATTATAACTCATTACTCTAGTAAAATGCTTATTTATTTTTTTTTTTATAAATTATGTGTATATGTTCCTACCAAAAATATCCAAATCAGGTTATCCATTTTTTACAATGAAATACATTTTATAAAAGGTTCCCTTTTCATTTCTTCCTTATAATATTGTCTGATTAAAGGGATCATTATGATTTATTACCCATTTTGAAGTTCTATCCATAATCTATTTTAAGCCACCATATTTTTTATAAAATCACTAATTTTATCGTGATATAATATATTGGTTCAATTTATATTTTTCTAGATAAAAAATTATTGCATTTCTTTTTTAAATTCTCTTTCATATTTTACATAACCACACTAAAATGTTTAATTTTCAAATGTTTATTAAACACTAGTTTTACATGATTCCACATCATTTGGACTTCAAATATCAAGATAAATTTCTATTTTACGTTATAAATTTCATATATTTTTTTAAACCAATCTATCATGGAAACCATCGTGATATTCTCCATTGATATGGATTATTACATGATTATGAAACTCAATACTTTCAATGGGTAAACCTTATGTTCATATTTGATTCATTATGTATTATTATTTATCTTAAAATATATCCATGAACATGTAATGATGGTTGAACCCAGATAGCTCTCTAATTCATTGGGTAATGTTTAGTCTCATGAGACTTCATGTTGTGACAGGGAGTGAGCCTGATTCATTTATGGGACTTTTTCCACCATGTGATATAGTCTTGGAAGTTAGACATGATTCACGTTTTAATCATGTTATATGTTTTTTCAAAATTCTAATGATGCCATTTTTATATGTTCTCATGTTGTACATGTTATTATTCATTATGTTTATTCAAGTTTCCTGACATTATGTCATCATGTTATGCCTTCAAACCCATACTCTATGTTTTATTCCCATACTAATTACCTTACTATGGTATTTAGCCCATCCTTGTTGTTCATGTATTCCATAGCTTATCCTACATAGATATCAGGGCTCAATGGGAGTTAGGATCCAATATTGTATACAAAATAACATATTATCTTATTTTATTTTCATTATTTTTAAATTATGTATGTAATCATCAAAAGATACAATACATTATGATCGTTGGATTTATTTAATGGTTAATTAAGATTAAAATCATGTAATGATATGGGAAATTGTTACATATTCTTTAGGGTGAACACATTTTCTTCATTTTGGGTGTATAGTTTTACAAAGGATTCTCTATCCATTTAAAACCTCTTTATATATGTTTTAATGGTTTGCTTGGCTAAGGTGTGTTATTAGGGAAAATCGTGTACCAACAATGCACTACCATCTTTCATGTAGTTTCCTCAAAATTTCCCCCCTACACTCCCCATGGTAAAACAAAAATGAATATTACTCAATATAAGGAAAAAATAGTACTCGAAAAGGAGCCTAAGACATCTTTAAAAATGGTCAGGTTTCTATATCTAACCCAAGCATGCTGATGTTTCTTCGTTCAACTTCCCACCCATATCTTGGTGTTTTACACTATAGGACTAAGATAAAAATGGCCAATTTAGATCCACAACACCATATATCATTAATAAAATTTTCAAATTACAACATGATCCAAACATTCCAAATAACATGATGCTGATACCAAATCCATTGCACCTAATTACCCACAATAAAATTTCTAGAGACCAAAATAAAACACTCCAATACTTATTCTGACAAAAAAATGGATACTCACACATCCTCCATTCAAGAGGTTTAGACTAGATGAATTTTCCTTAAGAACCCAAATTGACATCATCATGTTACCCAATATAACCAAAATGATTACCTCTTTATAGATTTAGAAATGATATCCAAAATGCATAAAAATTCATGTCCATCATTTTATGGATATCATTTCCAAAAATATTATCTGTCTCATGACCTGACCCATGCTGGTGCTCAAGCCACAACTACCCTAAGGACATCCCAATATGATGTGGGGTGGTGAAAAGAACTGAAGGAACAACAAACTCAACAAGGACATTACCTAAATACTTGTACACACTCATCGCCAACTTAGTGAAAAATTTTATAGGGAATGAAGTAAAGGATGAAACATACTATGAATAAATCAAAACATTCATGGGCCAAAAAAACAGTCTGAGTATTGAAATAATAATAGAAATTAAAGAGGAAAAATGCACACCCAACCAGATTATTGTAGCAACTTGACAACAAATTCAAAAAAAATCTAAAACTGCTTAGAGAGATATTATCCTTAAATCTATGATGCGACCACCATACGTAGTCTAGGAACCAGTAACCCTAAGCTCCAAGAATTCATGATCAACACTATCGGTCATCTGTACAAGGCATGATACATGTGGGAAAATCCCATTAGGGGTGAGTATAAACATACCTTGAATGATTCCCAAATAGAAGGTGGAGTAGTAAGAGATACAACAGGAAATGAAAATATTAGATGGAACAGAGTACATTAAAATATCAAATCACAAGACAACAATGAATTGAAGTAATCACATCCAAATGTAATGATCTAGAAAGGGCGATAAGATGATCTTGTCATCAAATTATCACTTCCAATTATAGGATTGTAGACTCGTTCATCCGTTAGAAGATTGACATGGAAAGCACATAGCATACCCTTCACATATTCACCTCTCATGGATGTAGAGTACCCCAAACAAATGGAGTGGCTTTATAATAGGATATATATATATAAATATATAGATTCTCAGTAAAATAATTCCAAATAAGATATTACTGGGATTTCAATATCATAGCTTTGCCCCGGAAAAATAGTCTCCAAAAATTATTAATGTAACCACCAGAAATTCCCAATATCCCTCACGTCTTCCATGAAATGGAAGTCTAAGGGGATCAAACACAAAAACTCATTAAAATCATCTTTAGGTGGGTCTTCTCGCCTATGCGGTTTTATGTCTCATCACAAGGATGTGTCTCGATAGGTAAATAACCCTTTCTAATTATGGGTCAAATATTTCATCAAAACATCGATCGTCAGTGATCCTTATACTCAATAGGTCATGCCTCAATGTTAAGGACCCATGTCTCGCCTGACTAAAGGGTTCCACTCTAAAATCATTAAGGACCCATACCCATCACTACTAGAGGAATATTCTCAAAAAAGGTTGAAGACCGATGCCCAACATGGATCGATGGTTCCACTATGAAAATGATGAGGTTCCATTCCCAGCCTTTCTAGAGGGTTCCACTCTAGCATCATTGAGTACCCATACCCATCATGGCTGGAGGGTTCTACTCAAAAATCACTGACATCATTGGCTTCATCTTTTTCTTATCAAACACCCCTTAACAAATTTTGTGCTCAGAACACCTTGCATCATAATACAGATACTGAAACTGTGGTCACTAATGCGGTCTACATGGAAAAACATTTAGGATTGGATATTTACATTCCTGAAATATATAATAGGTGAAAAGGATTCTTTTCAATGCAACAAGCCCAAACAGGTAAAAGTGGGTCCCATATATTGACCCCAGAACATTAAATTCCCAATATTACCTAAAATTGACTTTCTTGGAGAGATGGTCCTGCTTAGGTAGATGGTAGGTCAAACAAACACTCGGCTATGAAGTTGGAGTTCTTTGAAGAAAAAGGGAAGGGGGCCGCCAGGCCGGTGGACCGACTCACTGTCAGTATACCCCATGGTTAACCACCCATCTGTCGATCGTGTAGTCTATTTGGGTTGACCTAGGTCTAACTAGATTTTCTTGGTCCGACCCATCATGTTTGGACCCAGTCTATTTTCCCTGCCCAGCCCACAGAGGCTGGGTCGACCCGTCATAGCCCAATCATCCTACAATAGTGGCTAGCCATCCCCCAACAATGTCATAGCTTGTGGATAGTCATTGCAAAATGTTAGCATGACCAACTGTCCATACACAATTCATGGTCGTGATCATATCTAAGGTCTTGTCACGTGACCATGACCATTTGACTGGCTAGGCCATTTGGCATTGACCTGTCATGGAACCCCCCGTGTCACGGTGCCATAGCCGGACACTACCACCACAAGTAGCCTAGTGGTCCCTTACGCCAACAACCAGACTCTATCCATTCCACCAATCATGAATCCATAAATAGATCAAGGACCCTTGTGATCATCATCCGCTACTCAATGATCCACATTCAATTTGCCGTTCCCAAAAGTAGATGGCCAAAAACCAAGAATAATGGATCAGAAAAAGTTGAAATTGGGTATTTAATCATGTATCAATGGCCATGTACATGAAAAAATTGATGAATTATGAAATAATTAATGAATTTGAAGCACAAGGAAATGATTGTTAATTAAAAATCTTATATAAAACAAAAGTAGGAGAAATCCTTCCTCAATTCCATTAGATTTCATAATGCTTCCACTGCACTCCCTATTTGATCAACAGATGTTATGTAAATGAAATTACCTTGATTCAACAAACAAATTATGATAGAGAGGGGAGATATATCGAGATTCTTAGTAGTGAAAGAAGGGATTTATGTTAACACTAATCCCACGTTTCGAAAAATCTATTTATAAGATCTCCACATGGCGCAGAATCTAAATCTCTCGCGCCACCTCATTTTATGTCATTCATAGGTAAAATAATCCATTTCAAACTCAAAAAAGGTATCAGATTTCCAATATAATTCCTCATTAGAGTGTTATTTGATACCAAATCTGGGGTAAAATAATTTACTCTAATAATTTTAAATTACATTTTTCCCCTTGGGTGACATTTTGTTCCATAGAAGCTCCACACTGACAAAAGTTATGAACCTCATAGGGTAAATTCCATGTTCCGGACTCAACCATGGTCTCATTTTTTATCTGAGTTACCATTTACAATTTATATTGTTTCTATAATTTTCATAGTATATGATATACTTAATATTTTTATAAAATTAATTTTGGGCACACCATGCATTATAATGGCATGGAAACACGATTCCAAGCTCTGGAAATATTTATTAAAATATTTAAAATATTTCCATGGAAAAAACCAGTTCTTCAAATCATTCTCTCCTTAATGTTTTTCATCCCCAAAAAGAAAATTGAGGAAAATAACACAGGATGTTGAGCCCGCATTTGGCTCTCCAATTCCAAATAATTCTACTTCACGTTTTTGTGCTGCCAAAGCACGCGAACCAAAAGGGTGGCTTATCCATGTAAGGTTTAATTCTATAAATCCTTGATCACTATCGGTTGAACTAAAAAGGTGGCTCCATATTTAATATTCATCTTTCCTCAATCAATGATGTGAATAGGATCGTACATGTATCTCTTCAAATTAATCATGTCGATGATTTCATGTTGCTGCTCAAGCATTGGTGGTAGGGAATGGAGGTATTCAACCTCACCAAACCTCTACATGATCTCAAAAGTCCCACAGGGCCTCTAGGATAGATTTTATCAATGGTTGATCCTCTCTATTCCACATCTTTTTGAGACCCCCAAGAAGATGTGGTATCCCTGCTCAAATTCCAAGGGCCTATGATGGAGATCTGCATATGATTTATGTCTTCTCCAGGTTTCCTTCATCCAATCCTTGATGACATGCACTTTCTCTGTCATCTCATTCCCTAACTCTAGGACCATGAGAGATGACGCCCCACCTTTCGTCCAACACAATATTGACCGACAGGGTCTCCCATATAGGGCCTAAAAAGGTGATATACCGATGTTCTAATGGTAGGTGTTGTTTACAAAAACTATATCAAGGTAATGTGATCCTCCTGGCTCTGGGAAAAATCTAAAATGGAGGCCCTAATTATATCTTTTGGAATCTATACAGAGCGCTCAGTCTGACCATCAGTCTAGGGGTGAAAATCAATACCCATCTGCAACTGGGTCTCGAATAGCTCCTGTTGGCCTCTCCATAATTACGATGTAAACGACACGTCATGATTGGAGACAATCATCGAGGGATCCTTCTGAAGGTGGGCGATCTCTGGTATGTACACCAACCCAATGTACTCCACCGAACACTAATATCTAATAGTAAGTAGGTGAACCTTATTGGTGAGCCTGTCCAATATCTGCTAGATGGAGTAATGTACATTCACTATGCACGAAATCACTATTGAAATTTTCATGGATATTCCTTCCCATATCCACTCTGAGATTTCAAGAGGCTGCAATAAACCCATGAGAACATGATGCTCAGACTTCACCTGCTAAAAGGTAAGGCATCGTGATATGATCTGAGCTACACTTCATCACATTACATACCAGCAAAACTACTAATGAAGATCCCTTTACATCTTCCCAACCCCAATATGTTATGCTAATGGAGAATAATGAAAATATTCCATCACCTCCTCCACATTTTAACTGGAATCATTGTTCTCCCCTGGAATAATATCTCATGATTCCTTCATTCAGAATACCCATCAAGTTCATCACTTGTCGGTATCTAGGAGCACAGAACCCCACAGTCGATATCTCCAAACCAGGACCCTCTCACACACTCAATTAGTAAAGGATTAAGCACCAACGACTATAGAAATGTTGTACCTTCCTGATCCACCAAGTATATCTATAGGGAATATTAATGATCTAACGATTCTTACAATAAGAAATCATGAGACTTCATAATAAGGGAATCCGCTATAATGTTTCTTTTCCCTAGAGTATAGGCTTTCTAAATTTCGTAGTCTGGCATGAACATTAACCATCATCATTACTATAAAGACCCAGCCCTAAAACATTACATAATCTTGAATTAACTGAATAATTTCCATTGAGGATCATTTCAGGATTTTAGTTTTAGAGAATTAGAGCATAACTATTACATCTCAAAGATTACAAGGTAGACACATCTACTCTATTTCCATTTTTTCACAAAATATAAACTATTGAACAAAAGAGTCATGTCTAGTTCCATGTTTTAGATATCATGACTTTTTCTTGATCCCATCCTTGACAGTATTCCACTTTCAGTCCTATGGAAAACATTTCAAAAACTTGGGATGATCACAAAAACCTCTGTAAGGGTTATAACAATAGGGGAAGAAAACATTAGTCCATGTATACATAAGAATGAATGAAATCATACTTTACTCATAACGCATAATATATTTAACATACCTCATGAAATAATAATATTTATGAATAACTTATAGATATCATAATACATAAAGGTAACTTGAGTCATTCATAACATTCTTACGTAGGGAGTAACCCTCATGGTTAAATTTGGAATACCCACCACAGTATATTCCCTAAATATTTTCGGCGAAACATTAGACTTTAACTCCTTCGCATTACCCAATGCATTGGAGGGGTATATCGGGCTCACCCACCCTTAGTTTTTCACGGAACCACCCGTCTTCATAAACAATTCCCAAGAACTATAACATAATCATATCACATAAAACATGCATAAAGGAAACATAACATTTCCACATTTCAATCACAAGATATCAATAACACATTGATAAAGGCATTATCAAGACCATTTTCAATGCCAAAATAAAAAAAAAATTAAAACATTGTATTTATTTTTCATTTAAAAAAAAGTTTTGGCTTTTATAGGAAGCTGAAACTCAAATAATGGTCACGGCGGGGGAGAAGTCATTATCGCCACATACGTTTGACAAATACATTGCCTTTGTTGTTTAGTAAAACGCTTCGTATAAAAAAGATTCCTTTTGAATAAACATAAATGTCAAAGGCGTTTATACATAGTATAAAAGAATGTTGTGTATAAAACAAAATATGCCTCAATGAAAGGAGATTGAGACAAAGTCCCTTACAAAGATTGTATCCTTATATTAAGGATTAATGAATTACATAATTATGTGTGAAAAATATAAATACACCAAATATAAGTGGATATTAAGTGTAAATCAATCATAGTAATTCACACATATTCATTCAATAACATATTCAATTACTAAATGTTGAACCCAAAGAAATCTAAATTGGTTTAAGAAGTTACCTTGTAAAAAGTCGACAACATAACGACGTCACTTTAAAATTCATAAAATGTGTTGATGAGGCAAAAAGGGTATCTCATAACTTGGAAATAAATTTTACATCAATTATGATATAGAAGAACATATCCCAACATAATAATATGTAATTAAAAGATCATACAAAAAAGAATTCTTTTAAAAAGAGGAGGGTGAAAGGTTCATTTACCGACTTTGGTAACTTTTGTAACATACACCCCAAGAAAGAAGGACTCTACAACATTGATGTATGTACTAATAAATTAAATTATATTACACAAATATTATAAAAATTGGAAGTACATACACCTCTCAAAGGAAATAGTGGAAAATGTAGCATAAATCCCACGAGAATAAAAGTGGGATGAAAAATCCCTTACGAAAACTCGACAGCCTAACGACGCCACTTAAAACATCCAAAATGGATTTATGAGATCAAATAGGGTCTCTCATAATATGAAAATAAAATTTAAAGAATGAGTAATATAAAATAAGATCCCCATACATAAGACAGGCGAGCTTAAAAGAAAATACATAAAAGAGTGTACTTAAAAAGAGAGAGGTAGGATCCCTTATCTTATGTCCGACTTGTCTTGTTCGTTTCATTATATTCATGAATAATAAACATTGGTCAATTTATAATTTCATAAGGACATACTTTAAATATTATTATTCAGTTCAAATAACATATTATAATGTTATAATAATTTGTTAATAATGTGAGTTCATATCAGACGTTTTTGTCGATCATTGGTACTTGAGTGAAAAATAAACTTCTTATAATTACAAGTTGTTCATGTGGAAATACATCCATTATATCCAGAATTATAGTCATGATTTATTTATCATATATATCATAAATATTTAGTATATAAATTCATTTATAATATTGCATAAAATTTAGAGATAAGAAATGATTTACACCATTCATGAAGACGGTAAGCCGTACGTACCCATGAATGCTACTTTATTTTCTATTTTGTACTAAATAGAATTAAATCATAATGATATAAAGGTATATAATAATTCCAGTATAATATAATATATATAATATGATTAACTATATCCTTTACACGTCCCACATATGGCATTAACGAATCAAATCACTTTGAGGGGGCGGTAGTCCGTACTTCCTAAAATGAAGATATCACGTTTACCGATAATGGAAACGATAAAGGTATTCCATAAATGAAATATAAAGAAGAATAAAGAAAAAATAAACATATTATATATTATATATAAATATAGTGACATCTTAATGTCCACCATTAAAGGTGTCAATAGAATATTGAACAATCATCGTTTCATGAGGCAGTAATTCACCATCCATAGAAATAGTATGTTCATTAAACATTCGAAGGAGGTGTGTGTAAGAGTAGATATAATTCTTCTTATAACAACATAATATTATATTGAAGATACTTATTTTTTTACAAAATTATGTAATAAAAAGAGTTTAGGGGGTTGGAGAAGCAAAATAAAACAAAATAACATTAGAGAAGACCTTACCTTTAAATCGGGTAACACTTTTTGATTTGCGCTAAATGGATTACATGGAAAGACTTCTGCCCAAAGTGAGGATTCAAAGAGTACGAGAGGGATTTGGAGAGACAATATGAGAAGGGGATGGGTGATACAAGGGCTGGAGAGTTGTGGGTATGGAGGTATAGGTGGGAGCCTTTTATAAGAGGGAGGAGGGGCACTCTTGGAAAGTCTTGAAAAGTTACTTTGTTATAAAATTATTTTTGAAGATAAAAGGTCCCAAAATTATATATTTCAAGGATAAGGGGATAAGGGTTATAAATGAATCCATCCAATAGGTTTTGAACAAGTTTATGTCTTATATTTTACCTTATATTTTCATTTTATTTAAATCGTTCATTAATGAGGTAATCACTACATCATCACGTAGTCATAAAACATTTTATTTATATAATGTCAAATAATTATAAAAAAAGTACCATGATGTAGGAAATATTTTTTGTTTTCAAATATATATTTATTGTCAAAAATATTACTTTTATAACCCCATGTATAAATTATTTTAGTAAAATAATACATGTTTGTGACATTTTTATAATAACATTAAACAAAAAGTTATTCATGTCATTTTCTTACCCAAGTGGCTCCATGGGTTCCCTAAGTTGACACATGGATTGTCTTGGGCGGATAAGACTCAGCCAATAAGAGTAGGACGTGTATCATGGTCATTTCGTATTATTATAATATTATCTTTACTTTAAATTATACTAATTACCTTTAATCACGATTAATAAGACTTAAAAGTTACTATTCACCAAAAAATTATTTTCATCCCATTGAACCACATTTTATGTCTTAATGACAACCATGAATGTCAAATTTTTGAAATTAAAATCTCAGAGGTGGTAAAATATCATTTAAACCAAAATTCAGATTTTTAACTACCACATATTGGTTTCACTATTAATCAAAAATTGAAGATTTTCATAAAAATAGAAAAAATTAACCCGAACATATATTTGATATTATAATTCAAAAATGATGCCTATTTTACAAAATTAAAAACATATTTTTTTCATTAATCAATTTTATAATTAGTTCCCGTTGTCGAAACAAATAGCGTGTTTTTAAGAAACAAAATATATCAAAAGATTGGCACTAGTTTAAGTCCAAATTCAAAGTGAAATAAATTCCAATGACCAACAATGGATTAAATGGTAAAAATATAATCTAATTTCACATTAAAACCGATTAAAAGATAATTTAATCATATAAATAATATTGATTAAAATGATTTTTTGAATTAAAATACAGCATTTTACACTATTCATTAAAAAATGAACTTTATCGGAAAAATATCAAAAAGTTATACAAAGCAAATTTTGATATCCCGATTCTAAAAAGAATTATATTTTGTCAAATATAACATATAAAATTGTCAAAAAGTGGATTTAAAAGGGTTTCGCCATCAAAAGGCGGTTAATTGACCTTTTAAAGAATATTATAATATTTACGCTTAAAATTGGATTCATTCGTATTGTAAGCATCAAATATTTATTGAATAAATGTAAAAATATTTGACAAGCATATATAATCACTTTTTAGTTAGTTTGGTTCATTTACCCCATTACATCGACTAGGTGTTTACTACAATTTAAAATAACATTATTAAGTTATTAGTGTGCATCGTATGATTTCAATGAAACTCATTGTTGCGTATTGGGAACGCCATCGAACATAGCATCCCCTTTAAAGTAATATTAATAATTTATTCACAAATATTAATAAATATGAAAATTCGTATTAATTATTTACCTGGGGTTTTACATCCTTCCCCCCTTTTGGGAATTGCATTCTATCAATTTTAAAATTGGGCTAGGAAACATAATTGGAAGCCCCACATTGGAAGAGGAGTATATTAAACAATCACATTAAAAGAATGAAAGTGTAGTACAATGGTCACCTGAGTTAACCCATACTAGGATTACATGAAGGAAAACATGGATATGGAAGAAAAAATGAACGGTCATGCTCTGATGGAGAGTGATAGAAAACATGTTTAGGAGAATGTTAGACACCATAAAATCACAAACTTGTGATGGGTTAAACAGTATTTGATTCCCCAATAGGAAAAATTAACAGACAAAATTTTTGTTTTATGTTACTTTTCATTGTGGAAATTATTTATGAGTTTAACTAAAATAAAATGAAACATACATACTTGTCTTGTTGACTTTCAGCTTTTACTTGATTTATTATACATAGTCATATTTTCTCTAATTTATGATTATTTGGGATGAATTGTTCATATTAGGAGGGCTATAATCTACTTCTAGAGAATCACCTAATCCATAAAAGATAAATATATATTTCCCATGTCTTTATACCTTAACTAAAACCAATATTTTTAGAACAACATCAGATAATACACAAAAGGATATTCCTTTATGAAAATAAAATCTATTCTTAATCTCCAAAATTTGTCCAACAAAAACCAATGTTCAAAGAAGACCATTCGATAAAAAATTTTCCATAAATTTATTCAAAGTATACCAAACTAAGATTGAAACCCAAATCTTTGAAGGATTTAATCACATAGTCCTCCAAGGTAAAAATTAACATTTATCTCCAAATAACATCAGCTCCTCTTAAAGTCTCATATTGAAAAGTAATTAGCCTAATCACATATCCCCTGTGATAGGCTAATCATATCCATAGATAACCCAAAATAAACTTCCTCCTAATTCATATGATCATATAACTAAAAAATAATTAGTTATACTAACCAGGTACTTCACGTAGTCTAGTGGTAGGCGATAAATATAATTCAAACTTGGGTTGTGTGTTTGATTCCCGCAGCTTGTCCGACGCGACGGGTTGTCACACGGTCTGTGTGTTTTCCTTTTTCCAAAACTATATAATTCATAAAACATTCCCCAAAAAGAGATAAAATCTTCAAAAATAATCATAACATATTTTAACCTCAATTTTACCCCATGCTATTCATTTTTCATCATAACATATAGTGACCCATACTTACCTCAAAGGTAAGGATCATATGAACCATAATGGTTACCATTATAATTTTTACCTGATCTTCCACATCGAGTTGGTTCTGTCGTACATGATGCATTAGAGAACTCACCAAGGTTCAAGTGGTTAATCATGACTCCATTATAGTTGGTTTATAATAACAACGAGATTCCTCATTGAATCCCCCATTTCATCTAGTCTCATAATCAGAGAACCACCACAGTTTCCTTCAAACCCATTTTCACATTGGTGCCTACTAGATTCATCCATTTACTAAAAAAAAATGTCAGTGTGGGTATATCAACAAAATCATCATGTACTAGAGAGGAAGATAAACACTAAGATACACTTATCCATGTTATCTCAAACTCATTCTAACCATCAAAAATAATAATTAATCAATCCAAAATACTAACCACCATGTTTATCTACAACTTTTCACTTATGATTAAAGAAAACCCTAACCTCTAAAGTTATATAAACTGACCTCTGGTACAAACTATAAGGACCCGACCTTAATATATTACATAATCTTTTATTAAATGAAAAATTCATATTGATGATCTTTTCATGTTTATGTTTTAGAGAATTAGGACATAACTATTATATCTCAAAGATTAAAAGGTTGACACATCTATTATGTTTCCATTTTTTCACAAAATATAAACTCGTGAACAATAGATTCATGTATAGTTCCATGTTTTAGACATTATGACATTTCCATGATCCCATACCTGACCGTATTCCACTTTTTTTCATGTGGAAAACATTTCAAATACATGGGATGAGCACAAAAAGCTCGGTAAGGGTTATAAAAATATTGGAAGAAAACATTAGTCCATGTATACATAAGAATCAATGAAATCATATGTTACTCATAAAACACACAAAATTTAACATACCTAATGAAATCATAAGATTTATGAATAACTCATAGAAATCAAAATACATAATGGTAACTTGATGCATTCATAACATTCTTACGTAGGGAGTTACTCTCATGGTTACGTTTGGAATACCAACCACATTATATTCCCTAAATCTCATTAGAGAAACATTAGCATTTAACTCTTTTTTGTTACCTAATGAATTGGTGAGATATATCGGTCTCACCAGCCCTAATTTTTTCACAGAACCACCATTCTTCATAAAAAATGTCCAAGAACCATAACATAATCGTATCACATAAAACATGCATAAAGGAAACATAACATTTCCGTGTTTCAATCACACGATATCAATAACAAATTGATAAAAATATTAAAAAAACCTTTTTCAATACCAAAATAATGAAAAGTAAAAGATTTTATTAATTTTTCATTTAAAAAATGTAATGGCTTATAGAGGAAGCTTAAACTCAAATAATTGTCATGGCGATGGAGAAGTCATTGACGCAACATATGTACGAAAAAGACATTCCCTTTGTCGATTAGTAAAATGCTTCGTATAAAAAAGATTTATTTTGAATAAAAATAAACTTCAACGGGGTTTATACATCGTATAAATGAATGTTTTTTATTAAGCAAAAATTGCTTCATTGAAAGGAGATTGAGATGAAGTCCCTTACAATGATGGTATCCTTAGATTAAGGATAAATCAATTACATAATTATGTGTGAAAAATATAAATACACCCAATATAAGTGGATATTAACTGTAAAACAATCAGTTTCATTCACACATATTCATTGAGTGACATATTCAATAACAACAAGTTGAACCCAAAGAAATTGAAATTGGGTTAAGAAGTTCCCTTGTAAAAATTTGACAGCCTAATGGCGTCACTTTCAAATTCAGAAAATGAGTTGATGAGACAAAAAGGGTATCTCATCACATGGAAATAAATTTTACATCAATAATGATATAGAAGAACATATCCAAACATAATAATATTTAAATTAAAAGACCTAAAAAAAGAATTATTTTAAAAAGAGGAGGGTGAAAGGTTCCCTTACCGACTTGGGTAACTTTCGAAACATACACCAAATGAAAGAAGGATGGTACAACATTGATGTAAATACTCATGACCTAAATTATATTAGAAAAAGGTTATAATAATGGTCAGTACATAGGCCACTAAATGGAAATGGTGGTAAATGTAGCATAAATCCCATGGGAATAAATGTGAGATGAAAAATCCCTTACGAAAACATGGCAGCCTAACAGCGCCACTTAAAACATCCAAAAATGGATTTATGAGATCAAATAGGGTCTCTCATTATATGAAAATAAAAATTAAATAATGTGAAAAATAAAATAACATCCCCATACATAAGAATGATGAGCTTAAAAGATGTGACATAAAATAGAGTACTTAAAAAGAGAGAGGTAGTTTCCCTTACCTAAAGTCTGACTTACCTTGTTCGTTTCATTATATTCCTAAATAATAAACATTGGTCAATTTATAATTTATTGAGGACGTACATTAAATATAATTATTCAGTTCATATAATATATTATAATTTTATAATAATTGGTTAATAATGTGAGTTCATATCAGACGTTTTTGTCGATCATTGGTACTTGAGTCAAAAATGAACTTCTTATAATTACAAGTTGTTCATGTGGTAAAATATCCATTATATCCAGAATAATATTCATGTTTTAGATATCATATATATCATAAATATTCATTATATAAATGCATTTATAATATTGCACAACATTTAGAGGTATGAAATGAAATCCAACGTTAATGGAGACGGTAAGCCATACGTACGCATGAATGCTACTTTCATTTCTATTTCGTATTAAATGGAAAGAAATAATAAGGATATAATGTTATATTATAATTATATTATAATATCATATATATAATATCATTAACTCCATCCTTTACATGTCCTACATATGGCATTAATGAATCAAATCACTTTGAGGGGGCGGTAGTCCGCACGTCTTAAAATGAAGATATCGTGTTTACCCATAATGGAAACCATAATGGTATGCCATAAATGAAAACTACAGAAGCCTAAAGAATACATAAACATATTACATATTATATATAAATAAAGTGACATATTAATTTCCACCTTTAATTGTGTTAAAAGAATATTTAACAATCATCATTTCCTGAGGTTGTAATTCACCATCCACAGAAATAGTATGTTTTATAACCATAGACAGATGTGTGTGCAAGTGCAGCTCGAATCCTTATTATAAAAACATCCTAGTATATTGAAGATACATTTTTTGTTAGAAAATAATGGAATAAAAATATTTTAGGGGGTTGGAGACGCAAAATAAAACAAAAGAACATTAGAGAAGACTTTACCTTTAAATCAGTAAGTCTTTTTGATTTGAGGTCAAAGGATTACTTGGAAAGACTTCTACCCAATTAAGGCTTCTACGAGTAATAGAGGGATGTATAGAGACAATATTAGTAGAGGTTAGACATTCCAAGGGCTTGAGAGGTGTGGGTAAGGAGGTATAATTGGGGGCCTTTTATAAGAGGGAGGAGGGGCACTCTTGGTATGTCTTGAAAAGTTACTTTATTATAAAATGATTTTCAGATTTAAAAGGTCCCAAAATTATATATTTCTAGGATAAGGTGATAATGGTTTTAAATCCACCCATTCAATAGGTTTTTACAAGTGTAAGTCTTATATTTTACCTTATCGTTTCATTTTATTTAAATCGTTCATTAATGAGGTAATCACTGCATCATCACATTATCATAAATAAATTTATTTAATTAATGTCAAAAATTTATAAAAAAATTACCATGATGTAGGAAATATTTTTATATTAACAATGAATAGTTATAGTAAAAAATATTACTTGTATAAACCCATGTAAAAATTGTTTTAGTAAAACAATAAATGTTTGTGACATTTTTATTTTAACATTAAATAAAAAGTTATTAATGTCATCTTCTTACCCATGTGGCACCATGGGGTCTCCAAGTTGACCCATGGATATTCATGGTCGGATATGACTCATCCAATAAGGGCTGGACATGTTTCATGGTCATTTCATATTATTATAACATTATCTTTATTTTAAATTACATTAATTACCTTTAATCGTGATTAATAAAACGTAAAAGTTATTATTCACGAAAAAAATATTTTCATCCCATTGAACAACATCTTACATACTAATGACATCCATGTATGTCAAATTTTTAAAATTTAATTCACAGAGGTGGTAAAATTTCATTTAAACCAAAAATAAATTTTTCAACTACCACTTAGTGGTTTCACTAATCATAAAAAATGGATGTTTTTTAGAAAAATACCAAAAATTAACCCTAATCAATATTTGATATTCCGAATTCAAAAATGATGTTTATTTTAAAAAATTCAAAACATTTAAGTTGCATTAATCAATTTAATAATTAATTCATATTGTCAAAACAAATAGCATGTTTTTTAGAAACAAAATATATCAAAACATTGACACTAGTTTAAGTCCAATTTCAAATTGAAATTAATTCCAATGACCCCCATGGGATTAAATAGTAAAAATATAATATAATTTAAAATTAAAACCAATTCAAAAGATAATAAATCTTATAAATTATTTATATTAAATGATGGTTTTGAATTAAAATACAGCATTTTACACTATTCATTAAAAAAGGAACTTTATCGAAAAAATACCAAAAATTTATACAAAGTAAATTTTGTTGTCCCGATTCTAAAAAGAATTTTATTTAGTCAAATATAACATATAAAATTGTCAAAAAAGTGGATTTAAAAGTGGTTCACCATCAAAATGTGGTTAATTGACCATTTAAAGAATATTAGAATATTTACGGTTAAAATTGGATTCATTTGCATTTTAAGCATCAAAAATTTATTTAATAAATGTAAAAATATTTGACAATGATATATAATAGTTTTCTAGTTAGATTTGTTCATTCCTTCCATTACATTGACTAGGAGTTTACTACCATTTATAATAATTTTATTATTTTATTTGTGTGCATCGTAAGATTTCAAAGAAACTCGTTGATGCGTATTGGGTAAGCCATCAAACATAGCTTCCCATTTAAAGTAATATTAATATTTTTTTCAAAAATATTAATAAATATGAAATGTAATATTATTTATTTACCTGGGGTGTTACAACTACCTCATATTCTAATCTCTCTAGGTGATGATATACTTAAGGATCTGGTGGTCTTATTAAAAAAAGCACTCTCCTAGGAAATGGAGTCTCTGCAACCTCAAGGAGAATACTATTGTTTTGATATCTAATTTATGAGTCTAATAGTTCATCTCATGGGTTCTCAACTGCCTTGAACCGTATCTGGTGACTCCTTATTATTGTATCAAAATTCAACTGATCCCAACTTCCAAGGCATCATAATACACCACGACCTCAACTCCCTCCTCTCGTATCTTCAAAACTAGAGTGCTCGTCATCCTACACCTCAACTCCTCAAATTCACTTTAGCATGACTCATACTAGGTAAAAGGTTGTCTCTTCATTATTAAAGTGCTCAAAGGGATTGATATTGTGTAGAAGTCTGCCACAAACCACTTGTATTACCCAAACAAACCAATAAAGTTTTTCACCTCTAACACATTCTTTGGTTAATCCCAAGTTTTAATTGCATCAATCATTAATAGATCCATGGATAAACCTTATTCAAAGATGACATTCCACAGAAAGTGAACATTATGAATCCATATTTGACACTTCTTGAGCACTCCATAAATATGGTTCTCTCAATGTAAATCAAGAACCATCCACAAGTGATCTGCATGCTGCTCCTATGACATAAATTAAAAGAGTATGTTGATGATGAAGACAATGAAAAACTGGCCCGAGTATGGATGGATGACCTGGTTCATCAAATCCATGAAATGAGTGGGGGAATTTTTAATAGAAAATGGAATTAGTATGAACTCATAATTCATGTAGGGAAATCAGAAGGAAAATTCAAAATATCAGCCTCATGATCTCGTATCTAGTGGTGGCTGGATCTCAGATCGATCATGTATAACCATCTCTCAACTCGAAGATGGTCAATTCAGTTTTCAATCCTTCGTAAGGGTTATTTTTTCTTTACCATGACTTGGTTCAAGTGATTATAATACACACAAGTATGTAATATCTTATCTATCTTCTTTATGAATAGATAAGAGATGATTATGGGTACACACCAATTCTAATGAAACTGTTCTAACAATGTTCCTCTAATTGTAAATTTAGATCATGCAGCATCATGTGCATCATCAGATATTCCATAGAAGATATCAGCATGGTATCTAGTTTCAAATCAATGTAAAACTCCAACTCCCACCTCTAATGTAGTCCCAAGATATCATTGGGGAAGATGTCCATGTAATACAACATAACTGAATGAGATAGGTTCTTGAAGAGTCTATTTCACCAAGTTTATTTCTTTAGAATAGATGGTTAAAAGGTTTTAAATTTATGCTCATAACACCTTTCATCCCTACTAGGAGGTCTCATTCACCAAGAATGGAGAACCTAATCCCATTAGAGTTTGGGAATCTAAAATCCATATGGTGGCTGTAAATCTGGGATCAAACCATGAATATCCAATCCATGCCCAATATGACGTCATAAGCTTCCATCGTTTTGACTAGTAGGTCCCATGTGAACCATACACCGCTAAACGATGGCTCGCACTGCGAGAAGATAAAATAAATATAAGAATTACTTCCCATGGTATCCTTGAGACAAATATACTCTTTTATTTCCACTACTTGGAGTTACTAGAACTTGTGTCTACAAATACTGAAGCAACAGTAGAATAAACACATAATGTACCTCAGATCATCTCGTGTGCTGGAGGATCTTGAACATTCATAGCCTATAGTTGTACGCAGCCCTAGACACCAACTCCCTTAGCCTAATGTGGGATGCCATATGGTGGTGGTTAGGGGATATCATAGTGTCATCCCCCACCTCTGTCTCCTCCTATACCTCTTTAAGAACCGCCTCCCTAAAGACCACCCTATCCATACTTTGGAGATCTCTGATCATGGTGCTACCTCTACAGCGGTGGTCCACCTGATATCTGCCAAAGATGATCAATATGCCTGGTTGGATAGTCTCATGTCATGTGAACCCACCTGTCACAAGAAAATCATCGGTCCTCTTTATGCTGACCTGGTGCTATATGTTTCCCTGGTGATGCCTGACCATTTGGATAATCCTAATCGTGGAAATATATAAGTGATGCGGACTATCCAATTGATGTCTACCAACTACCATATTTATTTGGGCACAGTAGTTACTACATCCATTCCTAGCTAACTAGAATACCTATGATAAAAAACTCTCCATCAAATGTCCCCACTCCATCACCCCTTCATAAGTAGAGATTCATTGGGGTACTATTCAAGCAGGGATCTCTCAGCAGAGTTCATGCTCGAACTTATGGGCCATGAAGTAGCCATCACAGATCCTCTCAAGAGGGTAGCGAGTGAGGTCGGTGAACTTGGACCAGTACTCTACCACTATAATCCCTCTATTTCAACGCTCTAGATGCTCTTGAATGCTGACTATGCATGTTTACCTGGGGAATTACTCCGCATGAAATAGCTATTAGAACTCATCAAATGAGGGTGTTGACTCGTCGGGTATCTGGGTTACCAGGCTCCACCAACGCCCAGTTATCTGGTAAAAAATGATGGATTCCATATCTGAAATCTAGTCTACTAGTTTTCCAACAAGAATAAATAGGTAGACCACTAAAACCAACTAGTCATCTACAACATGAGGATCTGGCACACCACGAAACATCAACAGCCTCTAACAGTATAACTCACAGAGATTTCTCAACTGGTGATCATCATCAGCGTGAACTGCAAGAACTGTCTACTACTCCCTAGGTGGAGGTACTAGTACTAGCCTAACTAGAGGAATGGGATCAAATTATCAATCTTGAACTAAGGTTGTGTCGTCTGTGAGGACATCATTATAAATTGGTGTAGGTATCCTAGTTGGATGCCATCGAGGAGGCATCCTGAAAGTTATCAAGGAGTAATGTAGTCATATGAGCATATATATATAACAAGAAAAAACAAATAGGATTTAACTCAACAATTATATTCAATGAATGAATCTTATATGAGGCATGTACCAAAGTTTCTTTCAACAAATCTCTCTGCATGTTGAGTCAACAAGCAGTTAACCAGGGACCTGGTGAGTGGCTATGTCGGTCCCTGCACCATCACTAGACACACTTTCCTTAGTGCCACTCTCAAAACATGTTGACATTATGGACCTAAACTAAACCAATCCATTGAACAATGAATCAACTAAATAAATTCCCCAAGAATGAACATCCTCTAATACCAATTTTTCATGACCCAACCCATGTCAGTACTCGAGACACAACTTCCCCAATCCCTCCTCCATAGACTAGAGGGTTGAAACAAGTGTTGAAGGAACAAAAATATCAGGGAGGCCATTACCTATGTTCAGGTACACACACACATCCAACTCGATGAAAAATTGTAGAGGTAAAGAAGTAAAGGATGAAACTTGTGGGGAATAAACCAAAAATATGCACGGACCAAAAAAATAGTATGAGTGCATAAAAGTAAATACAACGGTAAAGGGTAAAAATACACTCCTAACTAGTAGTTTCCCAACCAGATGTAAAACTAAAAATATGGGAAATATATGAGAGATCACTACTTTATGAATACATGTTGTGACCACCATATGCAGTCCAGGAACCTGTTTCCCAAATCTCCCTGAAGTCATGATCAACCTTGTCTGTTGTCTGCATAAGGCTTCATACATGCTGGAAAATCCCAGGTAGGGGTGATTATAGTCATACCTAGTAGGACAACATGAAAATAAGGATGATTAGTAAGAACTACAATATGAAAAAAAATAGTGGATTGAATAATGTATATTAAAAGAGTTTGGATCGACCCAATAAGGATGTATAGTAATCTCAACAACATTTAAAGAGAAAAAAATGGTTAGAAGATGAACATATCATTGAGTAATCACTACCTATAGTAGGAGAGCATACTTTTCCGACCATGAGAATCTATACATGGAAAGAACATGGCATACCTCGCACAGCTTCACCTCTCAGGGAATGAGAGTAACCAAAACCCACAGAGTTGTTTCAGAATAAGAATATATATATATATATATACTCACTCAAATAATCCCAAATGAGAGAGTATGTGGATCTCCATCTCACATATAATCCCCAAAAAAAGAATGTCCAATAGTACTAGAATTAGCCACCATCGATACCCAACATCCCTCAGGTCTTACCTAAACTACAAGTAAAAGGGGTTCAAACCCCACACCTCAATACTATCAACTTTTTGTGGGTCTATATCACCAGCACTATTTTTTGTTGTATCACAAGGACACATCGTAGTGGAGAAATAACCCCCTCTTACTTATGAGTCAATGGTTTTGTTGAAACATGTATCGTCACTGATCCTTATAGTCCATAGGTCGTGCCTCAAGGTTCATGACCCATGCCCAGATTGGTTGGAGGGTTCCACTCTAGTGTCATGGAGGACTCATACCCAGCTTAACATGAGGGTTCTACTCAAAAAATGATGAGGTCCTATTCCCAGCCTAGTTAGAGGGTTCCACTATAGAATGGTTGAGGAACCATTCCAATCCCAACTAGTTACTTCTACTCTATAGTCATCAATGACCCTCACACAATCAAGCTGGAGGGTTCCACTCAAAAGTCACTAAAATCACAGTACATGTGAGTTTAATTGAACACCACTGAACACGCACCATTCTTAGTATACTTTTATTTATAATCCATATGATCAAACTAATGTAACCATCATGTTCTATGTGTAAAAACATGCAGTATATGCTATTTATTTTCACGAAAAGGATAATGAATAGAAACAGAAACGAATGAATAATGAAACTTTTCATCGAAACAAGCCCGAACGGGATAATGTGGGGCATGCATCATGACCCCAATCCATAAATTCGCATCCAAATATGGTATTTATCAAAGATAGGGTCTTACTTCTATGTATGGTGCATAAAATAGATGCATGGTTCATATATTACAGGTGTTTGAAGAAAACCAGATGGGGGTCATTAGGCTGGTGGACCAACGTGGTCATTCTTCCCCATGGATGGCCAGCAAGGTTGACCAATGATGGTAAAAATTGTGTTATCCTTGTTTGAATTTCTATTTGAACCGGTCTCCTAGGTTAAACCCAAGAGGTTTGGACTCAACCCGTTTTTCGGGCCCATCACGGCCCTCCCCACCTGCCGACAGGGTTTCAGCCTACAACCGATAGATTCCAAACCCATGGCAGGTTTCCACATGGCATCAATAGGGATAACCTCCCATGGGTGATTCACGGTTCCAATGACCTACTGGTTCACTCTACATCATGATTCCCCAGCGGGAGATCTGTGGTCCCTTCCATAAACCATCAGAATCTATCCTTTCATCTGATAGTGAATCCATCAACAAATTAGGGACCCTTGAGATAAGGGTTTCACATTACTTGCCTCTTCAAAATGATCAAACATCTATTAGTTATTCCTAAATATATTTGTTGGGTATCCATGAAGAATGGACAATGAATGGTTGAAATAAGGGATTTTAGCATGGATCTATGGTCATGTTCATGCATCCATCGATAATTTATGAACAAAATAATGAATTTAAACATCATGGAAAGGATTCTAAATTTAAAATCATAATTTGACATAAAAATTAGAAGAAATCATGAATCGATTCGATCGTTCATCATTAATAATGTGTTCGCTATTCTGATGCTTCAACCAGTCGAGGTTCCATTGAAGATGTCTCCTTGATTTGATGAAGAACGAATGAGAGAGAGGGAGAAATAGAAAGAGAGTATTTGTAGATAGAGAAGTGATTATGTATAACCATAATCATATAATCCCAAAATCCTATTTATAAGAGGCCCTATTGGTGTCGAATGGGAATTTTTCTACCTCCTCATTTTATGTCATGATTAGTTAAAACACATCATTTAAAACTGAATGGAGGTATCAGAATTTCAATATGAGTCCTCTATCAATAAATATTTTTTATAATGTTAGTGGTAAAGTAATTATGTTTGTTTATTTTCAATTACATATTTTTCATGGATGTATTTTTATCCATAGAAGCTCTATACTACGATAAGTTATGTCCTTCCTAATGTAAAAGCTATGTTCTTGAATCAAATGTCACTTCATATTTTTTATCTGAGTAACCATTTTAGAGTTATCATATTTCTTCTGTATGTTAGTATAAAATATATTTAATATTATTATAAAATTAATTTAGGGAACACCAAGCCTCATAATTTCATGTCTTCTCAGTTTCTAGATCTAAAAATATTTATAGAAATATTTGAATGTCTTACAAGGAAAAAATAGGGTCTTTACACTCTGTTTCTACATCGAAACATTGTCAACCCACTTGATAATGATATCGTAAAACATAAAGGAATTTTAGGATAATTAGAACATGAATACAAATATTAATACCTGAATTTAGTTGAAATTCCACAATTAAAACATCAACCATCCAAAACCAGTAGTGTGCCTTACCATGAGAAACAACACACCACTTACAATACTACCACTCCGATACACTTGAGCATCAAGGGCACATAGATGGTGACTAAAAAAACAATATGAATTCTATGTTTATACCATACATTCACCATGGTATCTATTGAATTTATCACAAAATATAAACCATAAAAGATTCCATAATGATCATCCATCAATCGAACCCCTACATCTATTTTTATATAGTGATATTTCTTACTATCTAATGATTATAAAAACCAATTGGTGAAAATTTCAAAAGAATTCAACCATGCATGTAAGTGGCTACAAAGTAGTAGTAATGGCCATGGATTTGTCTTTGGTGATAATATGACTTCAAAAAAGAGTAATAGTATAGAATAAATAACCAAATAATAATCCATAATAGTATGTAATCATTGTGTTGAGATAATACATATAAATAAAGATGTAATAAATGAAATACAGTGTAGAAAAGAATGGCCCTTTCATACAAACAACATTGATTCCCCACATGACCAAACACAAATACAAGAATAAATAAAATATGCCAAAGTAAAAGTCACTACTTTCTACAATGATATTTACCACATACCCATCTCTATGTATATATATAATCTATCCTTCTAAATAATTTCTGATCCCCCACACATATTTCTCATGCCACCATGTGATTGTTTTCTCATGTACCCTAGTGAATTGACTACTCAATTGGAGTGTGAGTACACAAATCAATATGGAACCACAAATTTGGTCCCATACATAGCTAGTAAATATTGTGTATTTATATGTGAGATAATTATCATTATAGTAAAAAAATTAATTAATTTCAATATAATTAAATATTCAAAAAATCGTATAAAATAATGATTCAATATGTTTATTCTCATGCAATATAATCCATAGTAAATCATTGGGTTTATGATCTTGATTGACTATATATACATTAAAATGAAATAAAACACCTATAAAATAGTTACGTTACCATGTGGGATATAACTATTAGCCATAGGATCACCCATACTAACCTCAAATGAATTCAGATGTATTATAAGTATCATTTGGAGATCCAGAAAATAAAGTATGGTGATGGATGGAAAATAACATGTGGTTAGTGTAAATACAGTCCAATGTATGATTCCTCTATACCAATATAAAGGAAATCACATCATTTGAGATTTGATAATACCTCATGGAAATTTACCTCATGATATATTAAAGGAATAATTTATTAGACAAGATAATAACTTAACATCAATTAATAAACTTCTCATTAGCTCTATTTACAAAAGAATTAGGGAAATATAGTAATAGTATGACCGCCAAAATGATGAGAATTATCTCAATAATATATTAATAAGATCATGTTAAATCCACAATAATTTCTTAATATTGAATACTGTTGGTAATTTCACTGACCTGAAAATATTATCTATGGAAATACTAGTGGTATGTGCACCATCACAACAATATCATTTGTTTAAATCATAGGGGATTTCCACCAAACTGGGAGTATCATCTATCTACTATGAGAGGAGAAGGATCATGGTAACACTATAAATCCACCTAAAGTAACATTCAATCAACATGGATCATAATCCAGACCCTATTAAGTACCTCTAATAATCCTTGCCACATATCTCATCATGTCAAGGTCACTAACAATATACCGACATGTTCCTCTAGAAATCATAGAAGAATCATGAGTATCAATGTGAATGAATACATAAGTAGTGATGTTGGAAATATTCCTAAACCAATCATTAATTATATAAAAACTATTTTTTATAAGTATTGTATGTTTTCTAATGTAAAATTTATTACATCTCTACCCAAACTCGTGACACACTTGCTCAATAATTGTCTGCATATGGGGAACCCATTGTTGTCCCCAAGGTTAACCAAACCTATTGTCATTCTATGAAGATATTAGAGTTTATAATGATAGAAAATAAATCCTATTTAGAAAATATAGGAAACATTCGTGGGATCATTTTAACACCTTATTCACAAATATTTCTTATCCAAAACATAGTATTGAATATAATTTGTCCATGCTAGATATATAGGGTCTTTTGAAACCCATAACAGTCTGGAGATAGTTCCTTCAAAATGTTTGTGCTAATGGTTGGTTTGAGATGGTATAAACATGAATCCAATTCCATGTATACCTATGGATGACAAATATAGGACTTAAAAGGGTTAACATGTCTCACCAGGTTCATCCTCACCCATTAAGTGGTCTAGAGTCTACTCAATTCTTTATCATTTATGGCTTTTCCGCTATGGGGATTGGAATGGAGCTAACATATATGGTTTATAAGTGACCCATAAAATTAATACATTATAATTATATATATTATTTAAGTAAACATGTCATTTAAATAATATTAAATTGACGGAATTTTACTTAGGGGATATCCCAAGCATCCCCATAACACCACATACATGCATAAATTTGATTGGGAAAGTACAACATACCACCTACCTTTGAGATGCAACATATTAAATTTTCCAAGGGTCAACAACAAATTTTAGGACCCTCTGAGGCTCATATAACATATATAGGGTTCTGTCTCACAACAGAACAGACACATATTAATTAATTAAAATTTAAATATAATTAATTAATTAATATAAAAACCCATAAACAATTAAAAAAATAATATTTAAATTAATAAATCTGGAAACCTCGTCAATTGATCCCATCATGCTACAAATTTGACTAATAAACACCAACAACACATGACACATACTCAAAATTGAAATGAGAATAATCCCTTGTAAAAAACATTAAAAACACCTGGCAATTTAACTAAATATTTAATGATATATCAATTAATTGTTCTGAAATTTCTCAATGAAACAAATTGTGTTTACCTACATAAAAAATATCTTGATGTCTCCTTCTTGGGAAGTGAAAAATTCACATCTTAGATATATGATTCTACACTGATGTAGTTGAATCAGAAAGAAAAAACATAACTATATACTCCAAAACAATATGAATAATTATAAGAACACAATTTTAATAACCCATAATTTTAAAAATGGAATTTTACTTCTTATAATTACGAAATAAAAATTTTAAATCTCAAAGATAATAAACGAATAACATTATTCTCAAAAATGAAGAATAAAATATTTGGCATTTATTGAAATTAAAGAACCTATACCAAATTAATAATAACATGACCATTTTAATAGTAATATAAACATTAAGAATATAAATCTTGCCTTTTAAAAATGTAACCTCATATAAGGATGTATAAAAATTTAGGTTTTTAGTAATTTATAATAAAACCTAATTATATCATGGTATAAGTAAATAAATGTTATACAGATAAAAAATAGTATTTTGGTTTTACTTTTGAAATGTATATGTTAACTTAAAATTTTATAATTACTATAATGATTTAAAAGAAAATTTGTTTTCATAAAATATATTCAGAAATTAATTTTATGATTTATTGTAATTTAATGTTAATTTTGTGTAACCTTCACTAATTTTTCAGTGTAAAAAAATGGACAATAATATTAATATATGAATTTTTAGAATAAATAATGAATATATTTGAAAATTAAATAATTTATATTTATAAAAATAATTTTAATTCAAATAATTTCATTTTTTAATCTTTTTTCTAAAAACTATTATTGTTAATTTTTTGGATTTCATAAAAATTATTTATTTTTGATTGAATAGTGAAATATAGTATTTTTTTAAATTATAATCCAAATACTAGAATATTTATGTCATGAAATATATAGTACCATATGGATATAAATATCCTAAACTATTTATGCTATTTATTCATAATAATCAGCAGCATTTATGATCTTCTTCAAAAAAATTACAAAAATTAAAAAAAAAACCCTCTCCTCACCTTATAAAAGGATGTTGACATAGATGAAATCAAAACATTTTTTTAGAGGATTGTCTCTTTCTGTTTTGAAATCTCTTAAAATAGATAAAATTATAAAATAAAACATTTATTTTGAAAATATTATTATAATCTAGTAAGGGAAGCTTCAACGATTTTATAACAGGGGAAAATAGACGCACCCTCCATATAAGTTAAAAAAGACATTTTTACCTTAATTTTGTTGAAAAGGATATAATGTACCTTGTTTGGAAATTGATTGAAAGATTCCATTAAAAAACATAGTAGGTTAAATGAGGATATAAATGACTTTAACCCATTATCTATTAAATAGTAAAAAATGTTTTGAAATACATTTTAAGAAACATGGATGTGGATGATAAAGAGGTCCTAGTAGATAATTACCTATAAACAACCTCGGATAATGAAGAGATTGTAGAATTAATCCTTACATTGTAATTTTCCTTGGTCGAGAGTAGGTTAACCTCATGTATAATGTTGAAATAATTGTTATCAAATTATAAATGTATCATATACCTTAAAATGATATCATATATGATCTTTTAACATTTCTTTGATAATAATATCTTATTATTATCATCGTTTCAGGTGTTAACAGATGCATTTTTATTTATATTATTTCTTATGTAAGTCATATTTGTTATGGATGGGATGTATCTTATTTATATTCATAATTATATAATGTCTTTAAACATTTTTTTATCATCAAATGAAAATTTGTCTTGAATAGATACGATGGGGAAAGAATCTCATCACGTTCGTGGAGACGGAAATCCGTACGTATGCACAAGTGACATTATCATTCTTTTGATAATAAAAATATATATAATTGGATGGTATATCATATATACAGAATCATTATCCTGTTATATTTATTATTTACATCAATTTTACATCATTATTATACCAATATGAATAATAATGTATTGAATAATAATTACACCACGACGTGGAGACGGTAAGTCGTACGTACACACGTATGTTTACATGTCATTAAAAGAATGTATAGAATAATTGATATGTTTTTACAATATTTATAATAACATCACAGCATGTATATGATACTAGAGTTCTTATTTTAGAATGGGAACAATAATGAAAGAGGATGTGGAAGAAGAAAGGAACTTGAAATGGTTGATGAACTATTTACCTCTTTTTTAGGTTCTTCCTTTTGATTTGATCAAAAGGGCTCCATTGGTTGAATTTTTGTCTAAATTAAGGCCTCTAGGATGAAGGGAGGACAATTGATATTGTATTTGGGCAGGTTTTCGCAGAGTCAAATGGCTTTGAAGTTGTGAATTAGGGAGAAGGGGGGTACCCTTTTATAAGAGGGGTGAGGGAAAACATAGGAAAAACTAGAAATATTATTTTATAATAAAATAATTTTCGGTTTATAATGCCTCTTAAATGGATTATTTATAGTCTACGGTGGGTATGGGTTCAAATAAACTCATACAATAGGTTTTAGATAGGTTCGGGTCACTTTATTAACTAAATCTTTTAGATTTAACTCTTAGTTAAATAGTTTGATATTTACCACGTCTCTTTTTATTTTTATATTATATGGTTACTAATCCAACTATATACTTCAAAGAAAATCCCAAGATGTTAATTAATGATACACCTATCATTATATAAGTCTTTTGGATGAACCTTATACTTTTAGTAATAAAATTTTAGTTAATGATATAATATTTTTTTGAAAACTCTTTAATGTCAATATTGACGCTAATTGGTTTTTTGTATTTTATAAATTCATAACAAGATTATTACTTCAAAAAAATTTCTCTAACCAACATTAAAAGTCATATTAACTTATAAAATTATTGGAATTCAAAAAAAGTCTCAAATTACATTTATTTGGATATTTATATTATCACTTATTTTAACATTTCATTAATTTTGTAATTAGTGCATCATCATTGTGTGATAAATAAATTAACTTATTTAATGTCTAAAAATATAATTAAAATTCCATTATGTGGTAAATCTTTTTATATTTATAATTAATATTTATAGTTGAATTTATATTATGTGTAAACCTATATTAAAAAAATTTTAGTTATTAAACTTCGATTTTAACTCGTTTAACTCTTCTTTGAATTAAATAATAAAAAATGTCCATATCAAATCCATGTGGACCTAAAGGATCATATTTTGTTCCTACCATTGTTTTTGGTCGAATTAAACTTATCCAATAGAATTAGGACTTGTATTAGGGTAATGATAATTTCATTTTTACCCTTAATTACCCAATTTACTTTTAACTGAGGTAAATAAAATTAAAATGATACTATTCAACAAAAAATATTTTCATCATATTGAACCGTATTTTACTTACTAACATCAACCTTGTCTCTATAATATTTGATATTCAACTCACAGAAGCGGTAAAATTATGTTTTATAGAATTTGCAAATTCTCCTAGGAAGTGGGTAAAAGGTGGTGCAAAGTTCAATTAACTTTATATATATATAAAATAATTATAAGATGACTCAAATGAATTACATTGAACTAAAATAGATATTATGTATATATTTTGACCAAAAATAAATTTAAATAAAATTAATAATTATTTAAAAGAAAATTTGGTTTTAAACTATAACTCAGTGTTTTTCTCTATTCATAAGAAATTAAATGTTTTCAGAAAAATGCCAAAATTTCACGCTTAGATAATTTTGATATTCTGAATCCCAAAATGAGTTCCATTTTGAATGATAAAATTTAAAAAATCACAGAAATTGTGTTTTACCATTCCTAATGGCTAGGTTGATTGGTTGTGGTGTGTTAGAACGGGATGTTGTGTACAACACACACTATTGTATTATTCAAAGAGAAGCGTACCGTGGAATTTTGGGGTGTTACATTCTACCCTCCTTCAAATAATTTCATCCTCAAAACATATAGATTATTACTATATAAAAAGATTCGGGTGTTACTTCATCATAAGTTCCTCAGGTTCCCACATTGCCTCTTCCATCTTATGGTTTCTCCATAGAACATTTACCAGACGAGTCATCCATTTTATCAGAATTTGTTCTCTTGTATCAGGAACCTTGAAAGGATCTTCTCAATAAGACAGATAGGGATCCAGTTCTAATTCCTCCTAGGTGAGTACATTTGTTGGGTCAGACATGTATTTTTTCAACAGTGATATGTGGAATACATCGTGAACTTTTGAGAGACTTGGTGGAATTACCAAACGGTAAGCTACAGCCCCAATTCGTTCTAGAATTTCAAAAGGTCCAATGTACCTATAACATAATTTTCCCTTCTTACCAGAATGTATAACACCCTTCCATGGAGATACCTTCAAAATAAACATGATCTCATACCTGAAATTTCAAATCCTTCTTTGGTTATCGCTGTAGCTCTTCTTCCTACATTCAGCTTCTTTGATGTGGTTTCGGAATACCTTCACCTTTTCCATCATTTCCTCCACCAGTTCGGGGCCCATGTATTTTCTTTCACTAGAATCATCTGAATAGGTTGGTGTGCGACATCTCTTTTCATATAATTCTTTATATGGTGACATTTTAATACTTGAAAGGAAACTATTTTTATAGGAAAATTTTACCAGAGGTAAATATTGATCGCACATACCTTGAAAGTCATGTGAGAATGATCTGAACATGACTTATAAGGATTTAATAGTCCATTCTGATTGTCCATCAGTTTGAGGGTGGTGATAGTGCTCAAACAAAGTTCATTATACAGGGATTATTGAATACAATTCCATAATCTTGTTGTAAAATGTGGATCATGATCAGAAACAATCAATAGGGGTACTCCATTAATTCTCACAACATCATTAATATATAGTCTTGTGAGAAGTTCAAGTGGTAAGTCTTCTAATATAACATGAAAATGTGATGACTTTGTAGGATGATAAAATTTGAACAATCTTGCATCATTCTTCTAGGATTCTTCAGTAATCACAAGACAAATTCCATCGTAATATTATCTCATTTACACTCAGTTATAGGAATAGGTTGCATGAATCCTCTAGGTTGTTGCATTCCAAATCTCACTTATTGAAAAACCATCCTTCTTGACACAAAATCACAGATCTCCCTTGTCATGTTATCCCACAAAAAATGTTCCTTTAAATCTCTATACATTGTGGGGATCCTAGGTTGTATTGTGAAATTAGACCTATGAGAATCAGCCAACAATTCTATTTTTAGATCAGTTATATCGGGAACACAATGACTCTTCTCAAAATTTGGAAATTCCAATTCATATAGGAAGTCACTCAATCTCCCATCATTCATAGATTTAATATTATTTCTAAAGTCCTCATCATCATCCTGAGAACTTTTTATCCTTTCTAGTAAATATGGTTTGGCAACCATTTGAGAAATCATTAATGATTCTCCTTTCATGGTCATTCCCATATCCATATTTACTAGATCAATGAAAATAAGATCCCTTTAAACTCTCATCTTGTTCAAAAATCCATGACCTTTTCTGCTCAAAGCATCTGGAACCTTATTTTACTTCCTAGGGTGGTAGTGTATCGGCAAATATATTCCTTTAGTTGTTCAAGCCATCTCATTTGCCTCATGTTGAGTTCTTTCTGTGAGAAATATACTTCAAACTCTTGAGATCAGTATAAATCTCACATTTTATCACCATAGATATACTTTCTCCAAATCATTAAAGAAAATATTACAGCTACTAACTCAAGATCATGAGTAATATTGTTTTGCTCATGAATTTTCAGCTGTCGTGATGCATAGGAAATAACTCTATCATTCTTCATAAGGACACAACCTTGTCTTTTCTTCATTTAATCTCTATAAATAACAAACCCATCATTCCCCGATGGTAGAGTCAATATAGTAGCATTGACTAATCTTCACATTAGTTCTTCAAAACATTCTTCACACAATTTTGTCCAAACAAATTTAACCCCTTTCATGTGATCATTATTAATGGGATAGCCAACTGGGAAAAATTCTGGTCGAAATGTCGATAATAACCTGCTAAACTAATAAAACTGTGTACCTCAGTTATACTCATCGGTTTTGACAATTTTTGGATTTCCTTAGTCTTAGAAGGATCAAAAAAGATTCCATCCTTGGAGAAAATACAGCCAAGAAAAGAAATCTCATGAAACTAGAATACACACATGCTAAACTTCCAATATAATTCATGTCTTTTTAGAGTCTTCATGATAATGCACAATTGATTTTCATGATCTTCATAGATTTTGGAGTATACCAAGATATCATCAATAAATACCACTACAAAGTCATCAAGATATTCCTTGAAAACCATATTCATTAGTTCCATGAAGATAGATGGTGCATTAGTAAATCCAAAAGGCATTAATGTAAACTCATAATTCTCATACCCAGTTCAAAATTTTGTTTTCAGAATGTCTTCCTTATTCACACACAACTGATGATATCCATATCTAAGGTCAATCATTGAAAATTATTGTGCTCTATGATGCTTTTCAAAGAAATCATTAATGCGTGGTAGGGGATACTTGTTCATTATTGTTATAACATTGATCTCCCTATAGTCAATGCACAACCTCATAGATCCATCTTTCTTATTAACAAAAAGGACAGCGGACCCCCATGGGGAAACAATAGGGTGAATAAATACCTTATTAATCAATTCATCTAGCTGTTTTTTATTTCCACTAATTCCACAGTGGCCATTCTATTAGGGGTCCTCGATATGGGCCTTGAACTAGGAATTAAATCAATGGAAAAATCAATTTCTCATTCTGGAGGATGTCCAGGTAAATCTTCTAGAAACACATCAAAATATTATTTCTCTATTCATACATCCTATATTTGAACATTCTTTTACTCACCCACAGTTATTTCATCCTCTTCCCCCAATTAATTTAATTTAGTTGAGCTACTAGGAGAGGATCTAGATAAGAATTATGTGGTGACGTTTCTTCTCTAAAGATGAGGTAGTCCTTATGATCATAATAAATTGAACCCTCCTTATTCTTATAATAAATCGTCAAATCATGGTTCAAAAGAAAATCCATACAGAGGATTATATCAAATTCAATCATGAGTATGATGATGACATCAGCAGATAAAGAACATTTATATGCTCTAATTGGAACTGATCCACAAAACATTGTTGTAATGATACTTCCCTTATGACTTTTGACTAACAACTACCTTGTTAAATCAAATTGGAAATATCCAATTTTCTTAGAAAACTGAGAATATATGGAACAATGTGATAATACAAAATCACATAAATCATTTGCTAAACTTGAGGAAACCATTAAATTACCTGCCACTAGATCATTCTGAGTTTCAATCTCAGTAGTAGTGATAGAATAAGCTTGGCCTTGATCCCTTGGCCTTTTCTGAAGTAATTTCCCTTGATGCATAGGAAATTCATTTTCATAATTCCCCTTTCTCTACAATTGTGGCATTCAACATCGACAAATTCTTTCTTCCCCTTGCAATCACGAGCTTGGTAGCCTTTTTCCCCGCACATTTAACAGACTCCCATTACATTCAAGAAAGTACCATGGTGTTTCTTCCCTCATTTACTATAGGATGGATATTTAGATTTTCCCTTATTCACCTTATTTTTAATTTCTAGAGTGTTCATAAAATCACTTCTTCTATTGCTTTGTTTTAAAGGCATATGACTTAGAAAATTATTTTCCAATCATGATAGTATATGAGACAAAATATTCGTATGACAAGAAGGATTGTGAGACTAATGCTCAGTGAAAGAATCATTTGAACCCATCAATGAAATGATCAATATTAATTCTTGAGTTATGTATATAATTTGCTGCATTCCTCGATAACCTTTTAATGTTAGCTTCATACTTTGCGACATTCTCATCCTTGTTTTTCCTCAGACTTAGAAATTGTCTTTCCATATCCACTTGATGGTCATGAGGAAAGTATTTTTCTAGGAAAATTTCATTAAACTATATCCAATCAATATTTGATACTTCATCATCTTCTTTTGTGTTTTTAATCAATGAACACCATTGATCAACATCTCTAGTGAGCTGGTAAACTACCATGACAACTTTTTCCTTTTCGCTACTCCCGAAGTCATGAAATATTTTCTCTATGGAACTTATCCATTGCTTAGCTTCCAATGGATTTGTACTCAAATTCAATGTTGGTGGTTTTTTCCTCATGAAGATATCTGACATTTACCCTCCATGTTTTGGATCTGGGTGCTCGATATGGGTAAGTTTATTATTCATAACTTGAGTGAGTTGTCCCAGTATGGTGACAAGCTGATCAGCACCAATTTCTTCACTAGCTCCACTGTAATTATCTTGAGCAGGAGGGAAATCCCTACATGTATTGCATGCTTTGATATAGATTTCAATCCTTCCACTAGGTGCCATTTCTAAACTGTGGCATAAACTTGATTAGGTTACGAATCGAAATACATAATTCCAAACATGTAAAATACTTAACATAAAATGAATAGTTCATGGATATAATCCATAATCATAATAAATTTTTTCATTGAGGATGTATATACTCATAAACCCTTCTTAATGGCTTGTAAAGAAAATGAGAATTCTCATAATCATATCCATCAGGAGTGTCGTAACCGAGAGTGCAGCAAGGCCCATTTTCATATACGGATTCCCTTTTGAGTCTATCTCAAAGTGTTGTTTTCGGGATTTACCCCTAGGCACATCATTCCCAAAGCCACCTCTACCTGCTCGTATCCAGACACGGATTTATTGCTTCAAAAACACACAAATTATTTACAATAAAATAATTCAAGGGATTTATTCTATACTAATACTCATAGTCTATCTTAGAGACATGTGCTCTAATCAGAGTTTATCTAAATGTAGTTTCCAAGGTTTTTTCTAAACATCCTCTGATACCAACTATAATTCCCTGACCCCAGTTACCTAGAGTTGGTGCATTATGACATAACATTGGAATGATCACAAAATATCATGTTTCGAAAGACCGATTAGATTAGTAGCCTTGGAAGTACTAGATACATTAATAAGGTTTACATTACATCATTAAATGGAAAAATACATCAACATTGTTTCCATAGAATACACTGAGATCCCAGAGAATATCCATGAAAATCAGTCATAATATACTTCTTCAAATCCTAAGAAAAATAAAACATAGAAAGGGGTGACATTAGATGCACAATATGGATAATGAAAAGACTTGCACCTTTGAGGTGGCAGGTTCTAGTGAGTAGACAGTGACAGTGGGTTCTATGGACACTGTGACTGCCTCCATATAGTTTTCAAATGCTTGCAACCCTGCTTCAGCTTCATTAGATCTCCCAGCAGCTCCGCTTGGGTCTTCAATATCGTTGAAAAAAAATAAAAATAATTGTGATATTAAAATAGATTCTAATATCTCTGATGTCTCTTCCAAGAGCAAGCGGGGGAAAGAATCCAACCCATCTTCCTCTAGAGATCTTAGAAGTTCAGCAAGGAACAAGGGTTCGGGTGGATCAAAAAAACGGAGATCTAGCTCTAAACGTAGGTTCAAATGAATTGTTTATTTTGGAATTGTCAGGGAATAGCTAACTCTGGCACTTTTATTGTGATCATGTGATTTATTTTGACTCACAAACCTATTTTATTTTCCATTGTTGAGCCTAAAATTAATTTTTCTCCAAAATATTTACAGTTGTGCTATTTTGGTTATAATTTTCTAGGTGCTTGTAAATGGGGATCCTCTACTGAAACACTCTGGATTTTTCATCACTATTATCTATAGTCTGTTAATATTGCTAAAATTTCTGACCAAAAGTTTACTTGTGCTTTCTCTTATGTTGGAATTCGTACAGTCTGTACTATGATATATGCTAAAAATAGGTATCAAGATCGTAGATCTCTCTGTATTGACCTCCTTTCCCTGTCTTCCTTTGTTCAAGATCCTTGGCTGGTGTTCGGTGATTTCAATGCTATTCTTCTCCCAAGTGAAAAGATTGGCCCGTCTCACTCTCCCATATCTACTATAGAATTTAAAGCCTCTATTGAGGATTGTGATATTTATGAAATCAATCTTACAGGTGCCAAGTACACCTAATATAAGAAAGTCCCTCAATAGGATTTTTGCTAGAAAACATGATAGATCTTTCACTAATACTGCTTCTCTGGAAAATTGGGACTCCATATCCAGCATTACTTTACCCAAGATCAACTTTGATCATCACCCCATTCTTGTTAGCTTCGACTCTAGGGGTTCAAAATCACCTCTCCCCATTAAATTTAACAATGCTAGGACTGAAGTCCCAGAATTCTTCGACATGATTATAGAATTCTGGGATGGCATGAGGCATCAAAGCGACTATCTTCCTTGCACTGCCAAACTAAATATTTTTAAACAACATCTCAAGGGGTGGTGTTTCTCTAAAATAAAGCAGATCGATGCGGACATATCCTCTTTGGAGAATGACCTTATTCGTATCCAAAGCTCAAATACATGTTCTGATTTTTCTCTAGACCCTTAAGCTGAGTTTGATATCTCCTCGAAGCTTAACTCTCTTCTGAAACACAAAGATAACCTGCGCAAGAAAATCTTTAAAACTAAATGGCTATCGGATGGTGATCGAAATACAAAATTCTATAATTCTCCTCAAAGAATCAGGAAAATCATTAAGCCACTTGCCCTTCTTAAAGTTGATGATACTCTTCTTGACACTGAGGACAGCATTGCTAATCATGTTGTTCATTACATCCATAATCAATTTAATGTTCTGGAGGTTAATAAGGATCTCCTCCCTGACATCATTCCCAATATGGTCACTATTAAGGACAATGATCATCTTCTGAGCATTCCTATGGATCATGAAATCAAGGACACCGTTTTCAGCCTTAACCCTGACAGTGCCCCGGGACCATATGGGTTCAACAATGGTTTCTTTCAGCAATACTGGGATATTATTCATATGGATGTTTGCAAAATGGTTGAATCCTTTTTCTCCAATGGTGTCCTACCTCATGGGATAAATGCCCAGTTCCTTTCTCTCATACCTAAAGTGGATAATGCTGATGAGATTCATCTTTTCCGTCCCATTTCACTCATCAACACCCACTATAAGGTTATTACAAAACTCCTTGCTAATCGTCTCACCTCCATCACGAATTGAATTATTTATTGCAACCAATTTGGCTTTATAAAAGGACGAACTATTCAAGATTGTATCTGCCTGGCCTCAGAATGTACTAATATGCTTAATAAAGTCACTAGAGGAGGTAGTGTTGCCATTAAATTAGACATCAAGAAAGCCTTTGACACTAGGGACTGGAATTTTATTTTTAAGGTTCTTAGGAGCTTTGGGTTTAATGACTCTTGTATTTCCATGATATGCACCTTATTTAATTCATCTTCCATCTCTGTGCTGGTCAATGGTTCCACTAAAGGTTTTTTCAAATGTACCAAGGGGTTAGGCAAGGTGATCCCCTCTCTTCCAATCATTTTTCTATTGCCGAGGATTATTTAAGTAGACTCATCACGAGCCTTGTGAATCAAAAGAAAGTCATCCCTATTCAAGTAGCTAGAAATTTAAATGTTCCTACTCATATTTTATACGCTAATGATATAATTTTATTCCTTAAGGGAGATATTCAGAACATCAAAAACCTCAAAAGTGACCTGGCACATTACGATGACATTTCGGGTCAAGCTATTAGTTGGAACAAATCTTCTGTTTTCTTTGGGAAACACTTCCCCCCCCCCCCCAACAAAAAAAATCACGTCATTAACTACTTAGGAATTAAAGAAGGCTCCTACCCGTTTACTTACTTAGGGGTCCCTATCTTTTGGGGTAGACCAAAATCAAGATATTTTCCCAACATTTTCTATCTAATGATTAATCAACTCTCTTCTTGGAAAGCTACATATCTTTTTATGGATGGTAGGGTTTGCCTTGTCAAATCTACCATTGTTTGCAAGATGGTTTACTCTATGATGGTTTACAAATGGCCATCCAGTCTTCTTAGAAGAATCAACATCTGTATTAAAAATTTTGTCTGGACTGGTAGTACGATTGAAAGAAAACTTGTCACCATACCTTGGGTCACTTGTTGTATACCACCGGATAGGGGTGGACTTGGTATTAAGAACCTTGAGCTTTTTAATAAAGCTCTTCATGCCAGAATGACCTGGAATTTTATTCATTGTAACTCTGATTCCTTAGATTTTTTTAGGAAAAGGTTTGTTAATAGGTTTCAGAATGGTAATTTTGGTTACATTACTTCTTCCATCTGGCCTTCCATTAGACATTCTTTCCTCGATATCATGAACAATGTTAGATGGATAGTTAGTGCTGATTCCTCTTTGAATTTCTGGCTGGACAACTGGACGGGTACCCCTTTCATATCTATGCTTAAGTACATCACTAGTTCTGAGAACACCACTTCCACAATTCGTGATTTTTTAAACTCCCATGGCATCATCCATCTAGACAACATCAGTCATGTCATCGACAACTACCATTTTTCTGATACTGATGATTTCCTTATTTGGGAACCTGCCTTCAATGGTGTCCTAGATTCTAAAAGTTTCTACAATAATAATTTTAGTAGCTATAATTCCAACTTTTTCTGGTTGAGAGACTTTAACAAACCTTGGATCAAACCCTCAAGATTTATTCTCATTTTGCGTCTTGCTCATAATAGGATCCCCACTGATGTGTGTCTCCAATATTTCGGGATTACTATTTGTTCTAGATGTCATTTTTGTAACCAACATCGTGAAGATGCTAATCATTTGTTCTTATCTTGTGCTACAGATGTTGCAATTTGGAATTACATTTCTGACATTTTTGGCTGCAGATGGTCTCTTATTGATTATATTAGCTCTCATCTTCAGCTTTGTGTGAATTCAGATTCTTCTAAACAAGTCAGGAATCTTTTTCTGGCTACGGTCACTGTGCTCCTGCATGTGATCTGGTATGACAAAAATAATTTTATTCATAATAAATGTTCGTTCAGTCACAATGCAGGTAAAATGTGTATCCTCATTACTATAAAGGATGCAGACTCTCTTCAGAAGGATCATTGTGACAACTCTGTTGGTGATTTTGAGATCCTTCATCATCGTAGAATTGCTGAATCTTACATGCTACCCCGTCGAACCTTTGAGGTCTTCTAGTAAGCCCCGCTGCCAGGGTGGATTTAAGTGAATGTTGACGGCACCTCTAGAGGTAACCCGGGTCCGGTAGGCTGTGGTGCCATTTTCAGAGACATGCATAGCAGATGCCTTGGCTGCTTCTTCATAAGTTCTGGCACATCCTCGGCTCTGGAAGCAGAAATTTTGGGAGTCATTCATGCGGTGGACTTTGCCATGCCGAGGGGTTGGAACAACCTATGGATTGAATGTGATTCAACCAATGTTGTTCAAGATATTTGGAATGGCGTGGTGCACATTGCTTGGCCTCTCACTTCTCGATGGTTGAAATGTCTTACATCTCTCAGGAACCTCAACTACATTGCCACTCATGTGTTCCGCGAGGTGAACATGGTTTCCGATAGTCCTGCCAACAAGGGGGTTTATCAGGCCATTACCCGGTTGGATCTCTTGCCTGATGATTTTATCCCATTATTAAATAAGGATTGTAATAAGTTTATGTCTTTCAGACTTTTGTAAATCTTTTTCATTATGCAATAAATTGTGCCTTGGTCTTTGACTGAGGCACCACCTCATATATAAAAAAAATTTAAGGTAGTGTATGACTAGAAAAAAAGCCTTTTAAACATGAAATTTAGAATAATATGGTAAAGATAAAATCAAATAATGCCAATTATTGTTTTATAAGGATATTCCACTAGTCGAATAATCACATGAAATATCAATAGCCACTTTCATAATGATGCAATGCATAATTCAAGACTTTCATTACCACCTAGTCAAGGCCTTGTGCCAAGACTACAAATAAGATTTTGTCATGGACTTGTGCCAAGACACTGATTAGTCTCATGATACCTACCGATGCATCAAGGAGCGGTACAGGGATCCACCTGTCACATACTAATTCTAAGGCATTCCTCATTTGAAATGTTTTAAACATAACATAAACATTCGTATTAAAACTTGCATAAAAAATGTCAATACATTATCCATAAACCATGAATGGTGTAAAAATAACACATCTACAGTCAAACATATCACAAAACCTTCAATAAAATATGGAATTTTTTGTATCATAATAAATCAACTTCAATTAACCAAAAAATCCATCAAAGGATGTTGACATAGATGAAATCAAAACCTTTTTTAGAGGAATATATCTTTTTGTTTTGAAATCATTTAAAATTTCTATAATTTTAAAAGAAAACATTTATTTTGGAAATTTTTTTATAATCTTGTAATGAAATATTTGACGATGTTTTAATAAAGGAAATTAGCTGCACCTTCCGTATAAGATCAAAAAGACATTCTTACCATAATTTTTTCAAAAAGGTTATAAAGTACCTTATTTGGAAAACGACGAAAAGATTCCTTTCAAAAACATAATAGGTCAAATAAGGGTATAAATTAATTTAACCCATTGTCTCGTAAATAGAAAAAATGTTTTGAAATACATTTTAAGAAACATGGATGTGGATGATAAAGAGGACCCAATAGATAATTATGTATAAACTACCTCAGATAATGAAGAGATTGTATAATTAACCCTTACCTTGTCATTTTCTTTAGTCGATGGTAGGATAAACTCTTTTATAATGGTGAAATAGTTTTTCTTAAATTATACACGAAAAATATTCATTAATATGATATGATATTTTATCTTTTAATATTGTTTTGTTAATAATATCTATGAATTATCGTCGTTTCGGGTGATAACAGATTCTTTTTCCATTATATTATTTGTTATGTGAGTCATATTTGTTATGGATGGGATGTTTTTTTATTCATATCCAGAATTATATAATGTCATTAACCATTATTTTTAATCATCAAATGAAAATTAGTCTTTAATGGATATGATGGGGAATGAATCTCATCGCGTTCTTGGAGACAGTAATCTGTACGTACACATGATCGACAATATCATGCTTTTGATATTAAAATTATATATAATTGGATGGTATATCATATATAATGAATAATTATCATGTTATATTTATTATTTAAATCAATTACACATCATTAGTATACCCATACAAATAATAATGTATGGAATAACAATTACACCACAACGTGGAGATGGTAATCCGTACGTACGCACGTATGGTGACATGTCTTCCAAAGGATGGATATAATAATGAATAGGGTTCTACAATATTTATAATAACATCATAATATATTGTAGATACTGGAGTTATTATTTTAGAATGGAAATGACAAAGAAAGAGGAAGAGGTAGAAGAAAGGATATAGAAAGACGTGATGAAATATTTACCTCTTCTTTGAGTTCTTCCTTTTGATTTGATCAAAAGGTCTCCATAGGTTGGATTTCTAACAAAAGGAAGGCCTCTAGGATTACGTTAGGATATTTGAGTCATTATTTGGGCTGGGTTCAGCCAAGACATATGGCTTTGAAGGTCTGAATTAGATAGAAGGGGGAGTCTCCTTTTATAAGAGGGGTGAGGGGCACCTTAGGAAAAGATAGAAATATTATTTAATAATAAACTCAGTTTAGGTTTATAATGGCTCAAAAATGAATTATTTAATGGATAAGGTGGGTATTGTTCTAAAACCACTCAAAAAATAGGTTTTAGATCGGTTTGGGGTACTATATTAACTTTATCTTTTATATTTAACTCTTAGTTAAATAGTTTGACATTTACTATGTCTCTTTGTATTTTTATATTATATGGTTAATAAAATTACAATATACATCCAAGGGAACCCCAAGTGGTTAGTTAATTTTAAACCTATCATTATATAAGTCCTTTTTCTTATACTTATATATTTAGGAATAGAATATCAATTAATAATATAATATTTGTTTTGAAAACTCTTTTATGTCAATTTTGACACTATTTGGTATTTTGTATTTGCTAAATTCATAAAAGAATTATTATTTCAACAAGAATTCATCTAAACAACCCTAATATTTCATATTAACCTAAAAAATTAGTTGAATTCATAAAAATTCTCAAATTACATTTATTTGGATACTTATAGTATCAATTATTTTCATATTTCATTAATTATGTAATTACTGAATCGTAATTATGTCATAAATTAATTAATTTATATAATGTATAAAAAATATAAACAAACTACCATTATGTATTAAGTCATTTTATCTTCTTAGTGAATATTTATAGTCGAATTTATCTTATAATTAACCCAGTATTTAAAATGTTTTATTTATTAAACATTGGGTTTCACTCTTTTAACTCTTCTTTGAATTAAATAATAATAAATGTCCTAATCTAATCCAAGTGTATCTAAAGGATCATATTTTATTCCTAAGGTTTTTTTTGGTCGAATTAAAATTATCCAAATGAATTAGGACATTTGTTTGGGTAATAATAATTTCATTTTTACCCTTAATTACCCTATTCACTTTTAATCATGGTAAATAAAAGTAAAAAGATATTATTCACCAAAAATTATTTTCAACTTATTGAACAACATTTTACATACTAATACCAATTGTGTCTCTTGAATTTTTGAAATTAAACTCCCAGAAGAGGTAAAATTATGTTTTATGTGAATTTACAAATGCTCCTAGGAGGAGGTTAATAGACGGTGAAAAGATCAATAAATTTTTTATATATCTAAAATTATTATAAACTGGCTCCAATGAATTACATTGAAAATATATAGGTATTACTTATCTATTTTTAACTACAATAAATTTAAATATTATAAATAATTATTTAAATAAAAATTCTATTTTATTCTATAACTGAGTGTTTTTCACTATTAATCAATAATTGAAAGTTTTCAGAAAAATACAAAAAATTCATCCTAAGACAATTTCGATATTCCGAATCCAAAAATGGAGTCCATTTTGAATGATAAAATTTATAAAATTTCAAATAGTGGGTATTAATATTCATAACGGCTATTTTGATTGGTTGGGGTGTGTTAAACTTGAAATGCATACAACGCATGCTATTGTATTATTCCAAGAGAATCGTATCGTTAAAGCATGGGGTGTTACACTATAAAAATACATTGAAATATATATAATGAAATTTTATTCTGTTTATTGAGTGTCTATCATCAAATATATTCTCTTCTCCTTTTATTTTAATAATTAAAACAATGTTCGTGATATGTCAGTTCATAACCTTGATGGACGATGATTTTTTGGTATCCATTACCACCTTCAAGGATAGTCATAAAGCCAATATTTATGGTTAAAACTTATTTTAATATGTATATTTTTTAGCTGTTTACAGTCCTATAATAACATTATAGACATAATATTTAATAAAATGGAACTAGTTCTTGAAGGTCTCAAAAACCCATTGTTTTCGACGCTTTCGCCGGGGCGCACGCGCATCCACCCGCAGAGGAGGACTCGATGCGCTTGTTGCCCCGCATTCCCGCTTTCCAAAGGCGGGTGACATTCACTCCTTATTCAGGGACATCTTCTCCTTGATCGAAACGAGATGATGGGATGTCGGTTCTTCCTTCTATGGATTCCTCCTCAGAACTCGTCACCTTGTCCAGGTCTCCCTCATAGATTTAATACGTAGTTCATGAAAATATTCCCAGTTCCATGTTTCCATGGATGCCAGTTAATTACACTGCTTCTGTCAGGACATTCCAAAGGGTCCGGTCAGGGCAGCATCCTTCAGTCGGGGGAGTAGTCACGTTGAGGCATCAGTAGCGTGTCTATATGCTGGGGAACCTGGCATGTCTGTCTATTATCCCTGGTCACAGGGCTTCTCGAGGGCGTGGAAGCCCGAGGAATCCCACATCGAGCGCGGGGAATTATATGTCATAGACACATATCTGAGGTTTTCCTCAGCTTCCCGTGATTGACACAGGGTACGCCGCGAGTTTAACGTCCAGTGGAGACGGGTCATCCCAACCGGAGCATTAGCTAGGATATATCGAATTGAGGGATTTCAATTGAATGGATGCCGATACCGGGGCTAGCCAATGGGTGGCTGTGAAGAAGAGCGTACCGACATGGTCTCACCGAGATATGACGGTCCGGGCGATAATCGGGATGAGTGATAGGTGGATGAATGGATTGGAGGAGGAGTGAAATGGGACCATCACATGGGCGATGGTGAAATTGGGCTTGAGCCTTGAGGAGGCCGCCTACGTATCCTCATGGCAGGGAATCAAAGTCCGCGTAGTTTGGGATGGTTCCGATAAACCGACGTGAAGGTGGACCTTGGCCCGATGAATGTCGTCGGAGAGCCAACGTGAAGGTGGACCTTGGTCCGATGGGCATCGTCAGCGTACCGACGTGAAGGTGGACCATGGTCCGATGGGCATCGTCAGTGTACCGACGTGAAGGTGGACCTTGGTCCGATGGGAATCGTCAGCGTACCGACATGAAGGTGGGCCTTGGTCCGATGGGCATCGTCAGCGTACCGACATGAAGGTGGACCTTGGTCCGATGGGCATCGTCAGCATACCGACGTGGAGGTGGACCTTGGTCCGATGAAGGATGGGCTTGAACCTCAAGGAGGCTTCCTACGTACCGTGCCATGAAATGGATCAAAGACCTCATAGTTCAACGTGTTTCATCGGTGAACCGACATGAAAGTAGACCTAGGGGTCCACTAGGGGTGGGCTTGAACCTTGGGAAGGTTTCCTACATACCATGCCTTGGAATGGATCAAATTCATCGTAGTTCGTATGATTGATGGAATACAGTTTAACGTCATGCGGGACGGTAGTGAACCCTGACATGCATAAACGACGGGCAGTGGGTGTCGGTGAACCGATGTAAATGAGGGAACTTGGTCCGATGGGAGATTGTCTTGAACTTCTGGGAGGATTCCTATGTACCATGCCTTGACACAGATCAATGTCCTCGTAGTTCAGGTTGTGGAATATAGTTTAACATCATGTGGGACAGGGGTGAACCGACGTGAATGATGATGGGTGGGCTTGAACCTCTGGTAGTGAACCCTGATGTGAATAAACGACGGGCAGTGGGTGTCAGTGAACCGACGTAAATGAGGGACCTTGGTCCGATGGGAGATGGGATTGAACCTCTGGGAGGATTCCTACGTACCATGCCTTGACACGGATCAATGTCCTCATAGTTTAGGTTGTGGAATACAGTTTAACGTCATGCGGGACGGGGGTGAACCGATGTGAATGATAATGGGTGGGATTGAACCTTAGGAAGGCTTTCTACGTACCACGCCTTGACAAGGATCAAAGACCTCGTAGTTCATATTAGTTAGAACAGATTTCCGTCGGACTAGAATGTAGTTTAATGTCATGCTGGACGAAGGTATAACTCGACGTGAATGATGATGGGTGGGCTTGAACCTCAGGAAGGCTTCCTACGTACCACGCCTTGACATGGATCAAAGACCTCGTAGTTCAAAGGTTTTTGCTGTTTAATGTCATACGGGACAAGGGGGCATACAGTTTAACCTAATGCTGGATGAGGGAGAAACTCGGCATGAATGTACGACCAAGCAATGTGGCTTGAACCTCATGGAGGCTTCCTACGTACCATCTCTTTACATGGATCAAAGTCGTCGTAGTTCGCTATGGGTGTGGGTCAAGGTCGGTGCTCACTCTAAGCCCACATGAGTCATGCTCGGTGTGAGAAACAAGAGGTTGCAAGGACCTGATGATCACGTCGCAAAGGATGCGTCTGTGAGAAGCGAAGAGGGGCTTATGTGTTAGGCGGCCCATGGTGATGAGACTTACTCCAAGATGGAGGCCCATGGTGCGACAAAGCGCAGCGAAAGAGGGATTTGGGACCAATGATGGGAGGTACCTCATTCCCTATCATGCCCTCCACTGACCTTGGTAGTGGGGAAGTACAGAGATGCAGAGGTGCAGCCATCCGTTGGGGAACTTGGTTCACCCTTCTCCTGAAAACATACGCCACTCCAATAAGGAGGATATAACCCCTTGGAGATGGGTGATTCCACTCCCTTGGAGGCGAGTGGCGTAAAAAATGTTCGAGCTACGGGGACCCTTCGTGACAGGCACGGGGTTGGATCACAGTATAACATAATGTGTTGAGGACGTGATGCTTTCCAGTTTAACGTCCTGCAACTCGGAAGAAGGGGGTTCACTCCGCACCCCTAGGACTTACATAATCAGTACCCTCTGGTCCTTGGGGAAGGGAAGGTCCCAGTAAGGCCATGGTCAAGGGGGGTTGTCGAACGAACCATCAAGAGGTCCACGTTAGGGTGGATATGTGATGAAGCAATAGCCGTTACCATGCATATGAGAAAAGGCATTAGGCGAAGCAACACTACGAGTGGTATTTTCCATGGGACTTTGAAATCACATCGTGCAAACCTGGAGGGTCGCACGGGAAGAGGAATTTCCAAGCGAAGGAGTGTGCTTCGCGAAGCAGAGTACCTTGGTCGTAGCATGGGGCATAGGTGTGAGTGGAGGGTGCTTCGCGAAGTGGAACAGTATTCGCGGAGCACTGCCTCCCGAAGAAGGGGTGCCTCACGAAGTAGGGTGCTGCCGAGCAGTGTGCTTCGCAATGTGGAGTGATCCTGCCTTAGCATAGGGATCGCTAGTATAGGTTGGGTGTTTCACGAAGCATAAGTGCTTCGCGGCTGCCCAGGTTCCCTTGGGAATCCCCTTCCTTCTCGAATGCCCTTGAGCTTCGCGAAGGGCACCCCTCTCGGAAGAGGGGCTCAAAACGAGACAAAGCAAAGGCATCTCGCAAAGTAGAAGTACCTCGTGGAGCTCATGATTCCCGGGGCAATGAGTGCTTCGCGATTATGGAAAGGAGAAGTCGAAAGGTCAGATTGTCCGTCCCGGGGACTTAGGGGGAGTCCAGTATTTATAGGGAAGGGGCTCTGTGAAGCGGAACACGTGCGCCGCCTCAGGTGCTTCGCGGCGCGCTCACGAACATCAACACCATCCGTGGAGGGTTACTGCCTCTGGAGCTTCGCGGCGGGCTTGCGAATGTCAAATGTGTTCACGGAGAGTTACCGCCTCTGGAGCTTCGCGGTGGGCTCCTGAACGTCAAATGCATTCGCGGAGGGTTACCGTCTCTGGAGCTTCGCGGCGGGCTCGCGAACATCAAATGCGTTCGCAGAGATTTCCTGCCTCTAGAGCTTCGCGGCGGGCTCGCGAACGACAAATGTGTTCGTGGAGGGTTACCACCTCTGGATCTTCACGAGGCCGCGATGATCGGGGCGCTTCGCGTCGGTTCTTCGCGTCAGTGCTTCGCGAGGCAGCGCGCCCATCGTCTTTTTCATCCCTTCCTTTCGTGCCATATTTTTTCTCCAACAAATGCCCCCCTCAGACTTGGATCCGCGGAGGGTGAAGAGTCAAAGTCTGAGAGAAAATCACCAAAATTGTTGGTGGGTCGCGATGCAGCTACGTGAAGGGGGCCCGTGGTGATGACTGGGGCCATGGATCTGGACGCGCCGCGATGCTCCGCGCAGGTGAGACGCTCCGCAATGCTCCGGGGTCACCGCCTATAAATAGGGGGGTCGACCTATTTTGTCTTCACGTGACTTCCTTGTCTTGTTGTGCTCTCAACTTCGCGAAGCTCCGCGTACTCTACGACAACCCTCCGCGAATCATGCTTCGCGGCGAACTGCGGGTCTCCAACTCCGCGTCCGCGCCAAGAAAACGTCTTCTTGTCGGCTTTGGCCAGACTTCGCGGCTTGGTCTCGCAACCGATCTTTGCGATCCGACTTCGCAATTCAGCTTCGCGGTCGAGCTTCGTGATCCAGCTGAAAAAAAACTCTTTTCTGAGGGGCGGGATCGAAATGGACCATCAAGAGGCTGTATTGGGGGTGATTGCTGATACTGCTCGTCAGGATGAGATGGCCAACTGTCCAGGCCTAGGGGAGATGGTCAGAAGCCACTCGGACCACAATTCTTTGACGGATCTGCTATCAGAGGGTCATAAGGATTATCCACAGTGCATGAAACTACCAATGTATGGCTTCGGGCTGAGGGACGACGTCTTTATCCCTGAGGCAAGTAGGGACAAACCAGCTTGCTGGTTTAGGAGCACACCATGCCAGCACCAATGGTTCAGGGCGGCCGATGGTCATCCGCGGGATGACTTCACAATCGTCACCACTGACTGTCTCTACAACCATTTGAACGATATTGACGGGAATCCACTGCAACCGGATACATCCCCTCCTCTCTACCACACCAGTTTTAAGGCGGATTTACAGGATTCGAAGAAGGGATGGTCCGATTAGTGGGACTTGCGCCGGGGTGGAAAATTTACTGATGACTGGGCCTGGGCCTACTGGGTAGGCACCTCATGCGAGGAGTTTGGGGCCGAGCTGAGGAGAGTGGGGTTGTATGAGGCGGCATGGGCCTCCTAATTCCACATTTACCAACCCAATCAACTGATGCCGGAACTGCTGAGCAGATGGTCATCTACGACCAATACCATTCACCTGCATCACAGGGAGGTGGGAATCAGCCTGTGGGATGTCCACCAGATTCTTTGGGTCCCGATCTTGGGGGCCATGTATGACGAGTTCCTCCCCTTCATCAGCGCGTGGGAGGCTTCGGAGCAAATGTCGCGACTGGCATCAGCGCTGATGGCACTTGTCCCTTTAGAGGACAAGGAGGCAGTGAGGGATGTCCATTTTAGGAGATGGATCAAATGCGTCCTGAATTTACCAGAGAATCGAGAGTTCCTTCCGAGGCCTCGAACTTTTCCATGGGAGGCCCAACGGGGAAAAGGGAACTCCTATTGGCGGGTCTTGGAGGACAGCCAAGGGAAGACTTGGGGTTTCAGTGTCAGCACTGACCAACAGCCTATAGTCAGGCTGGTATCATTCATCACGGCTCTCATCTGTGGTTGGATCTGACTGGTGAGGGATACAAGCATGGGGGTGCGGCCCAGCTCGTTTATTATGGCGTCGATGTTGGCCATGGGGCAGCGGATCAATCTGGGGATTCTGATGCTCACCAAATTGTACAGAATGTTGCGGCACATTAGCGAGGGCAAGAATCCGCCGAGGATATGCGAGCCCTTCCACCTCCTGTATGGGTGGATCGCAGCGCATATCTAGGGGATTTACGAGTATCCAAACCCCATTTTTCCGTCGGGATCAAACTTTCGCCCCTCCATCCTGAACGCGGTCGGGAGCATCCCGTTCAAACTAGCTGTTCCGATGGTACTGAATCGGGTGTGGAGGGCGGATGAGTTTAATTTCCACCCCTTCCCATTGCCTACGTGGATACTTACTGATGACAGGTGGGGAACGGAAGAACATCAGGCTTACCTCCTGGCCTTTCGAGGTGGAGTTTTGGTGGCACGGATAGATCGTGAGCCACTCTGCGAACCGTACACCCCACATCGGTTTGCGAGGAAATTTTGGTGCCTCAAACGGCTGACCCTGCAGGTCTACTGGGAGGTGCGTTAGGAGGAGCACCCGTGTGTGATGAGGCAGCTGTGGCTCATGTTCACATGAGAATATGGGAAGATGCGGATTGCATTGCCTCTATCCACCACCACTTTCGGGTTGGTGAGGGAGTATTCCATTAGTTGGGAGTCTGCTTACCTAGGGGAGATGCTGAAGCAACCAACTATTCGGGTCGGTGACGGTGGGCCTCCCCTATCTCGAGGTCGGGGTTGGAGGGCAGCTAGGGCCACTCGCGGTGGCGGGGCTGCCATGGCGGCGAGACCCGCACCGGCCGAGGGTATGGCAGCAGCGGTGGATCCGGTGATTTCGGAAGAGCAAGACCATCCGGAGGGGCAGCCACCGAGGGGATTTCGCAGGATATCCACTCAGGATCCAGGTAATTGGCTGTGTCATATCGACAGGGCAGAGGATGCTGTCTTCCCGGAAGCCTGGGACATTTTGGATGTCAACTGGAAATTCCCCAGCCCACCCGAGATATGGGCCCACCTGAATCGCCTCGGGATGGACTTACCGGGCATAGGCCCAGTTCGGGATGGATTCCTGGCATCTCCAGCGGAGGCAGAACAATACCTGGACGAGCTGGAGGATTACGTCCACTCCAGTGGTGTCCCTCATCCAATGACAGATCGGGTGAGGGTACTGTTGAATTAAACGTTCCCCCCCACAGTTATCGGTTGTCGATCTAAGGGAGCGCTTCCCCCTGCCGGAAGAATCATAGGACTCCTCTCGGGAGGATGATACTGGAAGAGGGAGCCCGTTGGAGGAGGGCGAGGTCGGAGACCGAGGCTCAAATTCCGATGAATTTGCAGAGGCTCTTGAGGTAGCATTCCGAACTTCTTTCCCTATGACTCGTCTTTGGTTCACTATGAACTTCTCACCGATGTTTGAGCCATGCAGGAGGAACTTGTTCGCAGGCCTCGTTCCCACCCCTCGACGGGTGATTATGCGGGACCTTCAGAACCCACGCCTATGGCTGCGTCCAGTTCCGCGTCTGGTGGGACCAGAGCACCCGAGGTGGCTCCTCCGGAATCTCCAGACCTTCCAACAGTATACGGAGGGCCTCAACTCGGGGACCCATCAGTACCGGCTCGAGAGCAGTGCCAGGAGGTCGATCTCTATAAGTCTCCTCTACGGGTTCCCCTGTCGTCATATGTAGACCATGCCTACCAACTAACATTTCTTTCCCTCTCTGTCGTACAGTTCTCCGACAGGCGTGGGCTGCTTCGGCAAGACTGGTTGGGATGTCTGGTGGCGTCCCTCCTAGGGGCATGCCAGTGATGGTGGTGATAGTCCCCCCATCCCCTCAAGCTGCGACACACATCATCACTGGCCGGACCACCAGCAGGGTCGCACATGAAGTCATTGAGGTGGACTCTGAGGAAGAGGATCAACCGGTCGGTCCCAGTCTTTTCATGCATGCTTCGGCGCCAGGTGTCATACCGGATTAAACACCAGATGTTGATCCTGCCGAGGATTTCCTGCGGGTTTATCCCACGTACGAGCCTGCCAATCGCGCAGACTGGGACAAAACGGCCTCCGACGAGGAAGACAGCAGCATAGTCCTCCACCGGTCGTGTAAGTTGATCACACGCTTTATCAAGGACACCCCCAAGGGCAATGGCTAGCCGAAATGGATAGACTCTGCTCGCGGTTGCGCGAACTGTGTGCTAGGGGAGTGGATGCCCAATGCCCTCACGCACTCATCCAAGATCTTATGGTTGAGAAGATCCGGGAGCATGATCATGGGCTCAGCGTGGGCTGGCATCGGAGGAAGGCGACTAGCATCACGAAACTCCAGGAGGCTGAAGGCGAGGTCCAAAAGATGCAGACCCGGGCAGACGAGCTTTCAGCCTCTCTTGATGCACAATCTGAGCTGGTCTCACGGTTGAAGACCCAGCTGGCAGAGACAGAAGAGCATATTAAGCAGACCTCTAGAAAGGTGGCTGTCGTTCAAGCTGGCGTAGAGAGGGCCAAAGCCAAGACTGACGAACTGCACCCCGCCGCTGCTGAGGAGGAGCGGGAGCTAAGTCAGCGGCAGAAATCCTTGGATGCCACAAGCCAACGGGTGGTGGAGCTGCAACGCTCTTTTGACGGGGTCAACCCGTCCATGGGGGCAGTCAACCACCGGGTATTGTAACAAACCCAAAAACCTTTTATTAGTACTTTCATGCTTCAAAATTGTTTCTTTCTTTGTTTTGAATGCCATAGCGCGCACGACTTCCACTGTTTTTTACATCCTTACAATGTTTGCGGGACGTCCGGCGAGCTCGATGTGAGAAACATGAGATAGTTGCCCTCTCATCCCACCTAAAATAGGAGTGGGGATCATGCTTCGGACATCCGAGATTCGAATTACCAGTCCGGATTTTTGAAAGACGGGAGAGGCTTGATCGAAGAAGGAACTTTCAAGATAGCCGAATTACCGCTTCTTCAGCGTGATCTTATGCACGAACGGGGAAACACTAGGGGCGCTAAAATCGGCCCAAATAGATGAAAATGGGATGTGTGAATCACGATACCCAAGATTCGGAACACTGTGGGGATAGCGTGACAATAAGTGACAACTGTTAACCTTGGAGGAGAAGCGGTATCCTTACTGCGTTAGCCTGTAACGGGGACATAAAAATGGGGGTCGACCGTTGACCATGTTCGAAACACGGGACCATGTCTCAAATGTTGTCGAACAATCCTTCGGGATGTTGGCCTAGGATAGTTGGCAGACCATAGGTCAAACATCCATACAATTAGGGGGTCCTTCCAAACTTGACCGGTCTTCCAGAACGTTGGACCAGGACGGTAGGTGAGCCGATGCGACATGAGACCAGGCCGTTAGGGGGTTCCTTTAGACATGAAAGAGGACGAGGGTCCGAATATGGGGCACGCAAAGCGTGGAATATGGAGTGATGGTTTTTCTGAACAGAATCCAACACATAGGTAGTTACACCACTGTGGTGGGAGTACACCATATGGGCGCATTGGTTTGATCATGGATCATTCCTTCTTTCAGACAAGGCCTCTCTGGGGAGGGGATATGTCACTTCCCAATGGGTTCTTGGGGCATCCTGAACTTGTTCAGTGTAGAACCGCAGTTTAGTGTCATGTGTTGATGACACATGGACTCCTTTAGTCTAACGTCATACGATAGGACGTGGAATAAAAGGGAAGATCACAGGGAGCGTGTGGCACGGTAGATATGAAACCGACATGAATGAGAACTTGGGGTCCAAATCATACCACATACCCCCGGAGGAAACTTTTCAGGTCAAGGGACCAAGAGTGAGGATTGGGCTGGGCTCGAAGCAGAGTTGTCGGGCATTCCTACGTTCCCCATGAGGATGGGAATCAAGCCATACGTAGTTATGGAAGCGCATTTTAATGTCATGCAGGATGAGGAGAATCCTGGACGTGTTGGTACACATCCTTCCAAAACTACTAAGCCCACGCGAGTCGTGCTCAGTGTGGGAAACAAGCAGTAGTGGTGGGAATTTCCCGACACAAAAAGGGGCAGGTTAGGGCAAATGGACGCTTGGTGAATACTGGCCCAATAACACTAACATGATCATTTAGCGCACCCAGATGCGCGAAGAGAAAGAGCAGAGTATGATGGAATTCCACTTGAACATGAGGAAGTGGAAATTTGTGAATCATGGCGCTCGAGATTCAGATAACGATGATGGCGGCGTGACGATGGAGGATAACTGCTGACCGTGTTCGCAACACAGCATCCTGTCGCGTTAGCCTGAAATGGGAACAAACAAATGAGGGTTGATCGTTGACCATGTTTGAAACATGGGACCATGTTGCAAATGTCGTCAAATATCCGTAGGCACGTTGGCTCGAAACGATTGGAGGTCCCTTAGGTCCAGCATTCATGGAGATCCCTTAAGCCTAGTATCCATGTCGTCCGAGGGTCCTTTTGGATGTGGAAGAGGATGAGGATCCAAATAGAGAGCTCATTAAGCTTGGTCATGGGATGAGGGGAATGTCCGCATGAAAATCCCACACTCCGGGCTCTTTGTCGAAACACATCTGAATACGACAACGAGACATATTAGAGAGAGGGAGCAGATTCCTTTCACATGGGGAGATCTTAGTTTAGGGTCGTAGAATTCAGACCATGGATGGGTAAGTGAAGAAGGGGATACATGGTAAGGTGGTTACAAAACCTGACGTGAATGAGGACCTAAGCCCTACTTACCATGAATTCTCTGGAGAAATGCTCGAGTCGAGGGACCGACCACGATGGTTAGGCTGGGCCCGCGGGGAAGTGCCCGGGCGCTCCTACGTATCTCATAAGGATGAGAATCAAGCCATACGTAGTTCTGAAAGGCGGCACGATAAGGTACCCGTTCCAGGGGAAAAGGGGGAGTGCATCCGTGGACCTTGCACTAAAAGAAGTGGAATTTGATAAGTCTTGTTTGTTCTTTAAAAGTGGTGTTTTTTTGTGAAGCGACAGTCCTAGAGTAGTAGGTCATGGTGTCGCCACAAATATCAAGCCGTGATTGGCGTTGAAAAATCGCATAGCACGTGACCAATACCCAACGTGATGTCCTCTACTACGAGGTCACCACAATGCAGTGCCGTTTTTCATCGTGTATCCAGGACGATAATGTCACAGTTTAGGGTCGTATGATAGGACAAAGCATGCATTTTATCATCATGCAGCACCGACATAGCAGAGACGATGCTAGGCGGGAAATGTGCGCAGTGTTATAAAACACAATTGATGGACACATGATCCCACATCAAATTGTACACCAATCAGAGAGGGAGACATTAGGCCAAGGGGCCTATATAAAGGTAAGTGGTGAAACAGAGGAAGAGACTGGTTCACTAAATGGGCTGTACCCAAAGACAGGGTGACCGGGCGGTCCTACGTATCCTGTGAAGATGGGAATCAAGCCACACGTAGTTCTTAAGGGTGCCTTTTAATGTCATGCTGGACAAGGAATAAGAGGGCTAAATCTCAAAATGGGGGTGTGCGTGGTGCATCCATTGCAATCCCGACATGAATGAGGACATAATCCCGCACTACGCCACGCGGTCCCGTAATCGGGGTCCTGAAGGTAGGACCATAGAGGTGAATTTTCTGAACTCAAGATGGACCCAAAGACAAGGGTCTGGGCATTCCTACGTATCCTATCAATATAGGAATCAAGTTGAATGTAGTTCCAGATGAGAATCTTAGTTTATGGTCTTAGAGCTCGGACCGTGAATGGTGAGAACTTCTCGAGTAAGCGCAGATGTCAACCCGATTCCTAAGCCCACGTGAGTTAAACTCGTTGTGGTTAACAAGGGGTGTATCCTCATCGCAATACATGGGGAGAGTTAAACGAGAGTTGGTAGAGCCCCGAAGGACACCTTTGAAACGTCTTGTTCCCCCAACGCGTGGACGTGCACGGAGGAAAAGTACCAAATGTTCTGAGACTCCACTTGGACACGGTGAAGTGATGAAGGGTGTGAATTGTGCACACGACATTTTGGGCCTAATGGGTTGGCGTGGCGATAGAGGAAAACTGTTAACCATGGTGGAGACGCAGCGTCCATATCGCGTTAGCCTGAGGGGGGAATAACAGACGAGCATCGACCGCTGACCATATTCCCAATGTTGGATTTTATCGATTTGTTGTCCAAAACCCTCGGGGGCATTGGCCCGTAACGGTAGGAGAGCCCTTGGGCGTAGTATCCAGGCCGTTCTTTGGGGTCCCTACAGGTGTGAAAGATGATGAAAGACCTAATGTAGGGATACACAAAGCCTGGAAAGCGGGTGTGGACGTGTCCGAGTAAAGCATGGCATTCCAGGTAATAAACCAGAGTACTCTTAGGCACATCGGTGAACTGCCGAAAAGGGATCGAAGAAATAGCTCAGGAGGGAGAGGTACATGGCGTGGTCATTAAGAGATCGACGTGAATGAGAAAATAACCTCGCGCCACACCATACACTCCTATAAGGGAGGACCTGGGTCGTGGCCCGGGAAGGCCAAGGGGCCTGATGGTTAGGCATTGATCAGGAAGGCCTGACCTGCTTGCAGTTTAACGTCTTTCAATGAGGACGAGGGTCGGGGACCTGAGAAGGCCAAGGGGCCTGAGGCTGGGCCTCGTAAGAGGAGGCGTACGGCATGGTACATGATCCCGACGTGAATGAGGACGTAGTCCCGCACCACACTTTACACCCTGGGTATGAGGGGACCTAGGCCAGGGGGACCGAGAAGGCCAAGGGGCCTAAGGTCAGGCATCAGTCAGGAAGGCCTGACGGGCCTGCAGTTTAACGTCTTACATGAGGATGGGGGTCGAGGACCCGAGAAGGCCAAGGGGCCTGAGGCTGGGCCTCGTAAGAGGAGGCGTACGGCATGGTACATGATCCCAACGTGAATGAGGACGTAGTCTTGCACCACACCGTACACCCTATGGGGAATCGGGGCCGTGGGCCCAATTGCTAGCACTACCCAGGGGGAAGTTTTTTCACATCGGGATGGGGGTAGCACGAATCATTGCACTCGAGGTCTGGAACATCTCGGGGTGGATACGATGATCCAGGACACTATTGACCATGTTTGAAATACAGCGTTCCTATGGTTACATGATATGGGGGCAAAAAATGAGCATCGACCGCTGAACAAATTCGCAATGCGGGACTTGTGTCAGCTTGTTGCTTGAAAACCCTCGGGGGCGTTGGCCCGTATCGGTAGGAGAGCCCTTGGGCGTAGTATCCAGGCCATTCTTAGGGGTCCCTCGGGGTGTGAAAAAATGATGGAATCCCAGTCAAGGAGTGGGTGAAGCATAGCTGTATCCATCAACGAAAGAGGCAAACATCTCTAGGGGGATGTGTAGCCCGGTCGAGGCTTGCTCGATGTGAGTTGGGGCAAAAGTGTGCACCCTGCCTTATCTTGACCCCAGGGGAAGATTTTGGCTTTTGGGCTGGGCCAACGGATTAAATGCCCGGGTGTTCCTACGTATTCCATTAGGATGGGAATCAAGTCATATGTATTTCTTGAAGTCCATGCAGTTTAGCATCATGCGGTGAGGATGTGGGGGGAAAGAAGAGCGGGAGTGGGAACATGGTGCGACCCTTACAATCCTTGTGCGAGCGGGGTTGTATGAGCGGGGCTAAGAAATACTTCTCCTCACTACATAAGGAGCCTCTGAGGAAACTATTCCCAGGGGGAATAGTGGAAGAGAAAAGCCTAGGGCTGTGCTCAAGACGAGGTGTCCGAGCGTTCCTACGTATCCCATGAAGATGGGAATCAAGCCACACGTAGTTCTTGAAATGTAGTTTAAGGTCATGCGGTACGAGGATCATCTCATTTGGGGATATGTAAGGTATGACAAGTAATCCAACGTGAATGAAGACGTAATCCCATTCTATACCATACAATCCCACAAGAGGGTAAGTCTGGGAAAATCCAAGGGGCCTTGGGCCGACCCGCGGTCGGGGAGTCCTGACCAGCTTGTGGTTTAACGTCTCGCGGTGAAGATGGGGGGCCAGGGGCCTGAGGTTGAGCCTCGGTCAGGAAGGCCTGACTGGCTTGCAGTTTAACGTCTTGCAGTAAGGATGGGGGGCCTTGGGGCCCAAGGAGGCCAAGGGGACTGAGGCTGGGCCACGGTCAAGAAGGCCTGACTGGCTTGCAGTTTAACGTCTTACAGTAAGGACGGGGGAGATCTTAGTTTAAAGTCATAGAGATCGGACCATTTTGCAGTCTATCATCTTGCAAGACGAATATGCAGTTTAAGGCTGTGCAGGACCTTACAGTTTAAGGTCGTGTTGGACCATAATGTGTAGTTTAAGGTCATGCGGGACCATTTCATAGTTTATCGTCTTGCAGGATGAAGATTTAGTTTAAGTTCGTGCAGGACCCTACATTTTAAGGTCGTTTTGGACCATAATGTGCAGTTTAAGGTCATGCGGGACCGTTTCACAGTTTATCGTCTTGTAGGATGAAGATACAGTTTAAGGTCGTACGGGACCAATTGCAGTTTAGGGTCATGCAGTACCCTTTTGCCCTAGGAAAATTATCACTTAAGGAACTCGGAATTGGTGGGAGGGGTTATACACTCTCCATCCATGGTCAAAAAGGAGTATTCTCCATTGGGGTAAACCTTATGGATGATATAAGGCCCTTCCCATTTGGGTTCTAATTTGGGTGGTTTCCTACCAGGAATCATTGGTGCTCGAAGGGCCAGTACCAGGTCGCCCTGTAGGAAAGAGCAGAGACGAACCTACTTGTTGAAGGCCCTCGCTATCTTATCCTGATGCCTTTCCAGATTGTGCAGGGCATGAAGCCGGTTCTCATCCAGTGCTTCAAATTCAGCTAGACGGCTCTCGGATACCTCATCTGATGTTTGGTGATCATAAATTGATGTGCGTAATGATGGAAGTTGGATCTCAATGGGTAGGATGGCCTCAGCTCCATACACCAAGGAATATGGGGTCACCTGGTTAGAGTTGCGAGTCGTCGTCCGGTAAGCCCAGAGGGTGTTGGGGAGCTTGTCCGGTCAACTTTTCTTGTTCTGACCAACCATCATCTGCAGAATGTTAGAGAGGGTTTTGTTAAATGCCTCGATCTGTCCATTTTCCTGCGCGTAGTAGAGGGAGGTATGGTTTGACCGAATATCGTACTTGGCGTACAATTTCTTCAGTTCAGCCGTTCGGACGTTGGTGCTGTTATCGGTGAGGACGACGTGAGGGACCCCAAACCGGTGGATAATATTTGAGCTCACAAAGTCAACGATGGAATGGGCCTTGACCTCGTTGAGCAGAACTGCCTCTGCCCACTTGGAGAAGAACTCTGTAGCAGTCAAGATGAACCTACACTGGCAGGCTGTTGCCGGTGGATACGGTCCCACTTCATCAAGTCCCCATACCGAAAATGGCCAAGAGTACTTGGTGGGGTGGAGGGGCTCCGGCAGCCGATGCAGGAAGTTAGCGTGTAGTTGGAACACATGGAATCTTTTCCCATATCCAATACAATCGTGGATCATAGAGGGCCAGAAGTTCCCCAACCTCCGGATTTGATGGGACAGCTTCGGCCCAGCTTGATGGGCGCCACAGGAATCGGCATGAACCTCCTGCATAACTTGAGGTATCTCTACTCCTTGGATGAAACAGAGGAGGACACCATTGAAACTCCGCTTATAAAGTATCTTTTCAAGACTGGGGCCGCTCTGGAGGGTAAATTGCAGCACGCGGCATCGGATTCGCTCACGCTCGGCCCGGTCGTCCGAGAGGCAACCATTTTGGAGATAATCAACAAAAGGTGCCCTCCAGTCGGGAGTGGCTTTAACCACTGTGTCTGAAGAACCTGGGACCCCTGACGTAGAGGGTCCGGTGGTGAGATGTCTTACCTACAGGCCATCATTGTCCTCTTGGGTGACAGGGGAAATGACTCTCAGGTGTGCCAAATGTATGTTAAATCATCTTGCTCGGGTTCTGCGAGCGATGCGGCCAAGCCAGCCAGGGTGTCTTCTTGACCGTTCTGTGACTGTGGGACATGGGTAACCTCTGGTCGAGAAGATAACTCAGCCATTAGACTGAGGGTGTACTCCAGCAATGGTGCAAGCTCCGGCTTCCTGATGACGTAGTCGCCATTAACCTGTTCGATTACTAGCTCGGAATCTCCCTTCACATGTAGATGGGGCACATGGATCTCAAGGGACAACTCGAGGCCGGTGATGAGAGCCTGGTACTCTGCCTCGTTGTTCATACAACCTTCTGACAACAGGAACAAGTATGGCAGGACGGCCTGCGCCGGGGTAATGAAGACAATACCGAGGCCCACTCTGTTTAGCTTGGGATCGTTGAGACTCCTACCAGTGGGGCTCTGGGAGGCACCATCGAAATGCATTTTCCAACACGGGACAACATGATCGACTGAGAGGATCGTCTCATCAGGAAAATCCATGTCCAGGGATTGATCTGCGGAGGTTGTATGGGAAGCTAAAAAGTCTACCAATGTCTGTCCCTTAATGGCCTTCTGAGGTACAAACCGGATATCAAGATGCTGGAGAATCACAGCCCACCGTGCTAGTCGGCCAGTCAGTATTGGGCGGTTCAGGATGTACTTCAGTGGGTCTACCCGGGAGACCAATTGCACCACATGGTGCTGTAGGTAATGTCACAACTTCTGCATGGCGAATATGAGCGCAAGGCAGCTCTTTTCGATGGGGGAGTATCTGACCTCCGTATTGAGAAGCATGCGACTGAGATAGTAGATACTGTTCTCAGTACCCTCGTTATTCTTCTGGGCGAGCAGCGCACCGAGGGATCTCTCCAGGGCGGTCACATAAAGGACCAGCGGCTTTCCGGAGACGGGTGGCATCAAGACCGGAGGTTGGAGCAGACACTGCTTGATTTCATCGAAGGCGGTCCGACACTCCTCATCCGATTCATAGGCGACACCCTTCTTCATGAGCCGGGAAAAGGGCTTACACTTGCCGGCCAGATTCGCAATGAATCGGTGTATATAGGCTAAGTGGACTTGAAGGCCTCGAAGCTCCCGAATGTTGCTCGGGGGAGGCATTTGGCTGATGGCTTTGATCTTCTCCGGGTCGATATCGATACCTCGGTATCTGACAACAAATCCCAGAAACTTCCCAGAGGTGACCCCGAAGGCACACTTCAACAGGTTCATCTTTAGGTGATGGGAACGGAGGAAACCGAACAATTTCTCAAGGTCCTTGAGATGGTCCTATCACTGACATGATTTGACTATGAGGTCATCCATGTATCATTCCACCAATGTCCCGAGGATCGGTTGGAATATGCGATGCATGGCCCTCAGATAAATGGCACCTGCATTTTTCAAACCGAATGGCATAGCCTGGTAGCAAAAGGTACCTTGGGGAGCCTTGAAGGTAGTGGACTCCTCGTCTTCAAGGGCCATATAGATCTGGTTGTACCCAGAGTATCCATCCATGAAAGAGAGGGCTTGGAACCCGGTCGTGGCGTAAATCAATAACTCTGTCACCGGGAGTGGGAAGTCATCCTTTGGGCAGTGGCGATTAAGATCGCGGAAGTCGATGCAAACTCTGATCTTCCCATTCTTCTTCCTGACCGGCACAATGTTGGAAAGACACTTGGGGTACTGGACTTCCTTAATGATGTTGACTTTGATAATCTTGTCAACTTTGGCATCAACCATATCACCACGAGAAGGGTGCATTTTCTTGGGGGGCTGCTTAAACCCATGGTGTTTTGCCGGGAGGCCCAGACGGTGAACGACTACCTGGGGATATAGTCCTGGAATCTTGTTGTTACTCTAGGAAAACACATCACGGTGTTGTTTGAGGAAGTCTACGTACTGCTGCCGCTCCTCGGGGGACATGGTTGCACTGATCAATGTGGTTTTCGGATCTGCGTCGCTACCAATGTTCACCTGTACCAGTTCATCAACCGTGTTAGAGACGCCTTCTTCAAAGGCAGGGGGAGCATCCTCCAGGTCTTCCTCCCCACCCATGGGGGGACTTCCCGTGACGGGTGATACTTCTGGGCTCTCAAAATCTGAGGTGCAGCTGGTGCCGGCTCGGGCAGCAGCGGTCGTCACATCTAGAGACTCACTTGCCATTGAGACCATAGCAATGAAGGCAGTCGACCCTATCCCATCTAGCCTTCGGCCTACGGGGCCACGTTTGATGATGTCAAAGTAGTGGTGACGTGTCGGCCTAAGTCGGTGGATTCCAGCCCGGCGGGATAGACACGTATGGCGTACCACCATTATCATAAGCATTACATTCCGTTACTGTACAGGGGTAGGAGGTTCCGGGATGACCTGAGCCTAGTTGATGTAGGAGTACGAGGTGATTTTCCGCCGTCGCTTGGACACAAGAACATGCCTTCCTTGCGTACCCGAAACTACAAAGCATTTCCCCATGTCGGGGGTCGTGGCCTCCAACCGGTGGATCGGGAGGATGTAGGGGTCATCCAAGCTTTCACTGGGATCACTTGTGACCGGGGCGGGTTCATCCTCACTTACTAGGATATGTTTATCCTTACTTTTGTAATAACCTGCATCCAGATAGCGGGCCTCACCAGAAGTGAAAGGGGACGCATCTCCTTGGAGAATGCCTACTCGACCGTTGAGTGAGTATTTGAGGCACTGGTGATACGACGAAGGGAACGCTGCCTACAGATGGAGCCATGGCCTACCCATCAATGTGTTGTGGGCGTTGTCCTGAGAGACGACCATGAACTCGGTGCTGGAAATTAAGCCACCGAATTGAGTCATCAAGCAGATCTTGCCGACTGGGGTTTGCTCGGTTCTGTCCTACCCCTGGATTCTGAGGTCAGAGGGAGTTAAATCACCTTCAGACAGACCTAACATTCGCAATGTCTGAGTTGGAATTAGTTTGATTCCATAACCCGTGTCAACGAGGTCGCGGTGGACTTCCACACCATTGAAGTGGCCAGTGATGTACAGCGGGTGAATGTGCCCCTATATAGGAGGGTCCTCATCTTCACAGGAGAACGAGATAACAGCCTGAAATTCGGTGTTTTCAATCGTCTCGGCATGGAAGGCTTTTGCAGCTGCTACCTCCGTCTCAAACTGGAGGGGGCTCCTCAGGGCCTCGGCAAGTGCCTCACGCATTTCAGATGACAGGAAAAGGGCCTCAAGGATAGAAAGCCTTTCCGGAATGCCGACAAGGTGCTTCAGTACATCATACTTTCGTGCCAAACGCGAACCTCTTCTTACAGGAGGTCGTTCGGCATTTGGAGGAATAGCGGGTCCTGCCGGTTGAACCAGCGATCGGCAAGTACTGGGTACATCTTGCTGCATACTAGTTGAAGCCTGGAGAGTAGTCGCCAGACTAGGATTCGATAGTGGAGGCTGGCCTGTAGCCGGGCAAGACTGACTGTGATACAAACGAGGTAGCTCTCCCTGATCTAGTAGCATGAACAGCGGTGGAGGCAGAGCCGAGGGCGTTAGATGCAGTTGCGCGTTCTGAGCTCTACGATGAGCCTACAATCTGGTCCCAGTAGCGTGCACGGCTTGGCCAAAAGTGCCCACTGACATAACTCGATGACCGGTGCTATTGCGATTCCACTTACGTTGATGTTGGCTGGAAACGTTGAGGAGGTTCACCTGGCGTTCCCCCTCATCGGGGGTCATATAGGGCTTTACCAGCTCCACAGTGTTAACCAAAGCGTACCCATGGCTGTCGCTCGAGGAGTCATCCACTACTGGGCGGATTCTAGGAGGAATCTCCATTTCAGGGGACATAAAGGCGCCGAGAGTGCGGGATGACAATGGCACTGGCGGTGCGCATTGCTTCTTCTTGCGTCACCGCTGCTTGCCCTTTTGGGAAGAGGTCGACTGTGAAGACGATGCAGACGCACCAGCTACTTCTTATGAAGGTTCCGACTGCTTCTGGCGCACCCGGGTGATACCATGGGCACGGACGACGGTTTTTCGAGCCATCCAGTCGTCGTATTTCTGGGATTCACGGCTGGGGACCTGCTGCCACTCGCCTTCGTTGTCACTGCCGATCTCTGATCCTGCAAAGACACCCGCCACTTGTGCTGGTGTCGGGCCCAACTTGACTATGTTGTTCTTGACCTGGTCTTGGATCCAGTCTTTAAAAAAATAGAATTGCTTGAGGGTGTTCCCCAGAATCCGATGATAAGGGAAGTCGTTGGGGTGATCGGTGAGATTCGCCTCTACCGTCCTTCTGCACTCCGGCAGGCGCACAATCCCTTTCTCTAGAGCGCTTCAGAAGTAGCTAGGGACCTGATTTTCGTTGAACGAATAAGTCTGGTGCCTTCTTTCCGGATAGGGGGCCCTCGGGGTCTGGCCCTAACGAGGGGCCGGAGGGGCCTGCTGAGGAGGCGGCGCCTGATTGTCTCGCCTAGGTGGCGGTGGCGCATTGCGTGGGGTAACCTGTCGGTTCTGAGGCGGTCGCTGCTGGGCAGGAGCCTGTACTTGAGGTGGAGGACCTCTCCGGGGTTGCGAGGATGGTGTCGTCGGTAGTAACTCCAGCTGCCTCGGGGTGTCTATTTGGGCCACCGCGGTGGGTTCAGCCCTGGCGGTCCTCCTGGTTGGGATCATAGGGGGCAACAAATGTGCCTGACTAGCCTGTTGTAGGGCTTCCTCAAGGAGCTGGGCCTTATATGAGAAATCTATGAACCCTCCAGGGTAGTTCTGGGTAATCAAGGAGGGTTCCATCTCCGTTTTGACATTCCCCACATACATCGTCAGTAATTGTTCCTAAGTCAGTGGCATATCGAGGGAATACGTAAGTCCCTTCCACCAGGCGATGAAATCTGCAACCCGCTCATCAGGCCTTTGCTTTTACTTGAAGAGGTCTTCAATGCTGGTCTTCTACTTGGTGGAGCTAAACTGGTACAGTAACTGCTGCCGGAGGTCCTCCCAATCGGTCACCGATCCGATAGGGAGCTGGCTCTACCAGACGAATGCTGGACCTTCCAATGTCTGTACGAAACACCAGAGATTGGCAGCTTCTTGCTAAGCCGGGTGCCCCAGCATAGGGCCACACCTGGAAGAAAAATTGTGCCAAGTGCTGAGGCGGGTCCCCTATCCCGTTGAAAGGCGAGAAAGTGGGGTTCCCAAAACCTGGGGGTGCAGGCATATCATCTACCCACGCGGGATACGGCTTGCCATCCGGTGGGACCACCACCTGCCGCATTTCCAACGCTTCAAGATGGGATGTGAGTGCCGCAATAAGATCATCCGGGTGGGGGTCCCTGTCTTGACAGGGATTCCTAACCAAAAGTGCATTGCCAGGTTCTTCAACACGATAGATGGCTTCGGCCGTTCATGGATCAACTGGCAGAATGACATACGGGGCGACTGGGGGAACCCGGGCTGGGTTCTTCAGATTGCACCATCGCTCGGGGGGGTTTGGCGAAACGTATCACGCCCTCTTTCCATACGTTCCGGTTTTGCCCTCTATACAGTAGTAGCATGATCAGGGTTTCCCAGAGGCATCTCACCGGGGGGAAATTGTTCCTGCCCCTGCTGCCCCGACCTCAGATTACCATAGTCGGGTCGCCGCTCTGCGGCGCGCTCAGCCAAGAGTTCGTCAACTAGCCTCTTCTGCTCAACAAGCTGCTAGCATAACGTGGCATTCTCGGGATCTTCATCTGTTTTCTGCCCAGAGGCGGACGGGTCAGAGTGCTCGACAGTTTCGACGTGCTCCTTACCCTTGTCGGCGTTTTGACCGAGTACCAGCGACTCAGTGGGTACGGGGAGGCCTAGAAGTTTCCTCTACTGACGGGTAACCCTCCCTGATGGGTCCAGCAGTGGCGGTACGCCCTCGGGGGGAAGTCTCCATCAATGAGTTCAAGCTCATCTTCCTTGTCCACAACGTCAGCGATGTGGACCGCGACCCCTCTCGAGGGCATGTCCTCAATGTCACATAATGAATCGGTCTTCCGTCGGATAGGGTCGAAGATGAGAGCGGCATAGTGTCCCCAACCACGGACTTTCACATGGGAGTACTTTCCCTGATGATTCTGCGGAGTGCTTTAAAACTATGAACACATTTCTGTTGAAGGACGCTCTGACGGCCTGGCGCCTTGGGGCGCTGGGACACAAGGAGTGCGGCCGAATCGACCAGGCGGCACTGCCCACCGATTTCTTTAAAGTGCTCTCGACTCCTGGGGTATTCCACCCGCTCGTAATTGAGGAAGAAGTGTGTCACCCATAGGGTTCGACAGAAACACCTCACTTCTTTAGGGGTAAGGGACTCTGGTATGCTAAAGTTTAGCGCTGCCGTCGGCCAGAACTTCTCCGGGATGTAATCTGCTGCAAGAATACTCCAGAAGCTCCTGGGTTCGGACTCAGGGTCTGGCCTTGTATTTCTCCACTCATCAACCGGGGGTGGATGAGGGACCAGTAGCGGTACCGAGGCGGACCTCTGGGATAGTAAACTCGGTGCTGGAGAATACGGCGAACGAGCTGACTGGCTGCCGAATTCCGGGACATCCTCCGAAGAGCAAGGTGACCTGGCCACGATGTCACGATACGATGGGCTGATAGCCATAGCTTCCGTCACAGGAATCGAAGCTACCGGTGACTGGTCATGTCGTCTCTCTACCGCCGGTGGCCCCCAAAATAGCTCTCCGTGATCTCTGGTAGAGGTAGAGGGTGCTTCCAGTGACGATGGCAGTGATTGCGGAGTCGAGACCTGCGGAATTCCCAGGATCTTTTCCTCCTGGATGTACCTGTGGAGAGAGATGGGAATCCGATGGACCTCATATTCCAGGAGAATGAGGCTAATGCGTCTGGTTCCTGCCCCGGTCCTTGATACGGAGGAGCGGGGAGAAGGTTCCATCACTGAGTCGCACTCTGCTTCAGAGTCGAAGAAGCGGCCAGGTTTGATCTCCACCCGGGCTTTCCCAGGACTCTTCTTGTGGTGGCAACGACCTGCTCACCTGCCCCGGGTGGCTCTTCGAGACAGGGTTGATCCCTATCATGGAGTCTCGGGGCGGCACTGGAACCGTGGAGGAGAGAACCCCCACTCGAGATAGCCAAGGTGAGAGGGGAACTAGGGAAAATGTCAAAGGGTACATGTGGAAGATCTCTATGGATAGCACCCATGTAGGCAGAGCCTCTGTCGGAATCGGCAGGAGCATGGGGAGGACCTCCATGGTCGATGCGGGTGGAGCGAGGCTGGCCTTCACTCCTCATATTGCTGGGGCGAGGTGGACCTTCACCGGTTTCAGAGAGGACGTAGCGAGGGCCCCCACATTGGAGAAGGGCTGGATGGACAGTGCCTTTAGATCGGCATTCGGGGGCAGGAGGATGGACTCCATACCCTGTATAGTGGGCGCGGGAAAGGTTTCCGCACCGAGCGTCACTATTGCGGGGAAGGTCTTCCTTCAGGATGGGGGTAGCACAAGGCATGCCTCCATGACGAACTTCGGAGCGGGGAAGGCCCACGCTCTGTAGAGTAGTGGTACGGGGAGGACCTCTGTACTGGGTGACATCACTGCGGGATAGTTCGTGGCGATCCCTACTTGGGCCTGCAACCTGGAGAGTCAACCCAGCCTGACCGTGGGGCCGTTGGGGTCTCGATCCTGGTTGGGTGAAGGAGTGCCCCTGCTCAGTGTATGCGGGGGCTTCATGATGTACGTCAGCGGTGGCTCGGGCCACTATAGCTGTCGACGTCGACGCGCCTGGGTGAGCGTCCTCAGCCCGGGCCCAGCGCTGACGTCAGGTCAGGCGAGCTAGTGCAGACGGTGCAGGGGCATGGCCTGCCTGCTCTTCCTGCGGAGTCGGACGGCGGCACTGACACAGCCGGATGGGAGCTCTCGCCTGGAACCCTTGGGTCGGGACCCTGAGCGGGCTGAGCCGGATGGCACCCGCCTCTTCGGCGTAAGGCGAGGAGTCGTCAAGGCGTTCCGGGGACAGGCTCACGAAATGGTTGAATGTTGTGGTGGGGGCAAGGGGCTCCCTGCGCAGCCTGTTAGGGCAGCGTTGACAGCGGGGCTTTGATGCATCCAGGTCCAGGTGGGCCATATCCCTAGTTGGGATGACCCCTTCCTCTTCATACATGCGCACGAGGTTGTTGATCACCCTTCGTTGGATGACCTCTGATGGGGAAAGGGGACGTGGGTGCCCCGTATTCCGCGTTGTGGAAGCCCTCGTGGCGGTAGCGGTGCCATGTGGGGTGGCTATGGCGATGTTTCCCATGCCCGTGCGTAGGCTAGCGGGCGGTGATCGCGTCTCTGTTTCCGCAACCTGGTTCCTGAGAAATGAAGGGATCAACGCATCCGCACTGAGAGGGAAAAGGATTGACAACCAGTGCCCCAGGGTCCTTCCATTCTCCACGTCTATAAGAAGGATCCACGCCAACACGCTGCATAACAGAGTGCCCCACGTTCTACTGCCCCGACTTCCGGTGAGTTTCACGAAAGGCCCGCTATTTGCTTGGAGGGACTAGGCGCCGGATATCTGGATCCGGTGACGCGTCAATCTACTAGCGTCTCGAACGCTACTAATCTTCATATTGAGGAGAATAACTTCACGTCAGGTCACCATTTCAGTTTCTGACGCTTTCGCCGGGGCGCGCATGCATCCGTCCGCAGAGGAGGACGTGCTGCGCTTGTTGCCCCGCATTCCCAATTTCCAAAGGTGGGCGGCATTCGCTCCTTATTCAGGGACGTCTTCTCATTGATTGAAACAGGATGATGGGATGTCGGTTCTTCCTTCTGTGGATTCCTCCTCAGAACTCATTACCTAGTCCGGGTCTCCCTCATAGATTTAATACGTAGTTCGTGAAAATCTTCCCAGTGCCATGTTTCAATGGGCGCCGATTAATTACACTGCTTCTGTTGGGAAATTACAAAGGGTCTGGTCAGGGCAGCAACCTTCAGTCGGGGGAGTTGTCACGTTGAGGCATCAATAGCGTGTTTGGATGCTGGGGAAACTAGCATGTCTATCTATTATCCCTGGTCATAGGGCTTCTCGAGGGCGTGGAAGCCCGAGGCATCCCACATCAAGCGCGGGGAATTATATGTCATAGACACATATCTGAGGTTTTCCTCAGCTTCTCGTGTTTTACACAGGGTACGCTGCGAGTTTAACGTCCAGCAGAGACAGGTCAACCCAACTGGAGCATTAGCTAGGATAGATCAGATTGAGGGATTTCCCTTGAAGGGATGCCGATACTGAGGCTAGCCCATGGGCGGCTGTGAAGAGGAGCGTAACGGCATGGTCTCACCGAGATATGACGGTCTGGGCGAGAATCGGGATGAGTGATAGGTGGATGAATGGAGTGGAGGAGGAGTGAAATGGGACCATCACAGGGGCGACGGTGAAATTGGGCTTGAGCCTAGAGGAGGTTGCCTACATATCCCTGTGGAAAGGAATCAATGTCTGCGTAGTTCGGGATGGTGCCGGTAATCCGACGTGAAGGTGGACCTCGGCCCGATGAATGTGGTCAGTGAGCCAACGTGAAGGTGGACCTTGGTCCGATGGGCATCGTCAGCATACCGACATGAAGGTGGACCTTGGTCCGATGGGCATCGTCAGCGTACCGACGTGAAGGTGGACCTTGGTCTGATGGGCATCGTCAGCGTATCGACGTGAAGGTGGACCTTGGTCCGATGGGCATCGTCAGCGTACCGACGTGAAGGTGGACCTTGGTCTGATGAAAGATGGGCTTGAACCTCGGGGATTCTTCCTACGTATCGTGCATTTACATGGATCAAAGACCTCGTAGTTCAAATGATTTCATCGGTGAACCGACATGAAAGTAGACCTACGGGTCCACTAGTGGTGGGCTTGAACCTTGGGAAGGTTTCCTACGTACCATGCCTTGGCATGGATCAAAGTCCTCGTAGTTCGGATGATTGATGGAATACAGTTTAACATCATGCGGGACGGTAGTGAACCCTGACATGCATAAACGATGGGCGGTGGGTGTCGGTGAACCGACGTAAATGAGGGACCTTGGTCCGATGGGAGATTGGCTTGAACCTTTGGGAGGATTCCTACGTACCATGCCTTGACACAGATCATTTTCCTCATAGTTCAGGTTGTGGAATATAGTTTAACGTCATGTGGGACAGGGGTGAACCGACGTGAATGTTGATGGGTGGGCTTGAACCTCTGGAAGGCTTCCTATGTACCACGCCTTGACATGGATCAAAGACCTCGTAGTTCGGATTAGTCACAACGGCTTGCCGTCGGACTAGAATGCAGTTTAAAGTCATGCTGGACGAAGGTAGAACTCGACGTGAATGATGATGGTTGGGCATGAACCTCAGGAAGGCTTCCTACGTACCACGCCTTGACATGGATCAAATACCTCGTAGTTCAAAGGGTTGTGCAGTTTAATGCGATACGGGACAAGGGGGGCATACAGTTTAACGTCATGCTGGATGAGGGAGAAACTCGACGTGAATGAACGACCAAGCAATGTGTCTTGATCCTCATGGAGGCTTCCTACATACCATTTCTTGACGTGGATCAATGTCCTCGTAGTTCTCTATGGGTGTGGGTCAGGGTCGGTGCTCACTCTAAGCCCACGTGAGTCATGCTCGGTGTGAGAAACAAGAGGTTGCAAGGACCTGACGATCACGTCGCGAAGGATGCATCCGTGAGAAGCGAAGAGGGGCTTACGCGTTAGGTGGCCCATGGTGCTGGGTTTTACTCCAGGATGGAGGCCCATGGTGCGACAAAACGCAACAAAAGAGGGATTTGGGACCAATGATGGGAGGTGCCTCGTTCCCTATCACGCCCTCCACTGACCTTGTTAGTGGGGAAGTTCGGAGATGTAGAGGTGTAGCCATCCGTTGGGGAACTAGGGTCACCCTTCTCCTGAGAACATATGCCACTCCAATAAGGAGGATATCACCCCTTGTAGATGGGTGATTCCACTCCAGTGGAGACGAGTGGTGTAAAATATGTTCGAGCTGGGGGGACCCTTCATGAGAGGCACGGGGTCGGATCCTAGTTTAACGTCATGTGTTGAGGACGTGATGCTTGGCAGTTTAATGTCCTGCAGCTCGGATGAAGGGGGTTCACTCCGCACCCCTAGGACTTACATAACTGGTACCCTCTGGTCCTTGGGGAAGGGAAGGTACAAGTAAGGCCATGGTCAAGGGGGGTTGTGAAACGAACCATCAAGGGGTCCACGTTAGCATGGATATAAGAAGAAGCAATAGCCGTTACCGTGCCTATGCGAAGAAGCATTATGTGAAGCAACGCTACGAGTGGTATTGTCCATGGGACTTTGAAATCACATCGTGCAAACCTGGAGGGTCACACGGGAAGAAAAATTGCCAAGCAAAGGAGTGTGATTCGCGAAGCAGGGTGCCTTGGCCTTAGCATGGGGCATAGGTGTGAGTGGAGGGTGCTTCGCGATGTGGAACAGTATTCGTGGAGCACTGCCTCGCAAAGAAGGGGTTCCTTGCGAAGTAGGGTGCTGTGAATCAGTGTGCTTCGTGATGTGGAGCGATCCTGCCTTAGCATAGGGATCACTAGCACAGGTTGGGTGTTTCGCGAAGCATAAGTGCTCCGCGGCTGCCTGGGTTCCCTTGGGAATACCCTTCCTTAGCGAATGCCTTGGAGCTTCGTGAAGGGAATCCCTCTCAGAAGAGGGGCTCAAAACGAGACAATGCAAAGGCGTCTCGCAAAGTAGAAGTACCTCGCGGAGCTCATGATTCCCGTGGCAAAGAGTGCTTCGCGATTCAGGAGAGGAGAAGCCGAAAGGTCGGATTGTCCATCACGGGGACTCAGGGGGAGTCCAGTATTTATAGGGAAGGCGCTCCGCGAAGCGGAACTCACGCGCTGCCTCAGGTGCTTCGCGTCGCGCTCGCAAACATCAACGCCATCCGTGGAGGGTTACCGCCTCTGGAGCTTCGTGGAAGGCTCGCGAACGACAAATGCGTTCACAGAGAGTTACCTCCTCTGGAGCTTCACGGCGGGCTCGCGAACGTCAAATTCATTCGCGGAGGGTTACCGCCTCTGGAGCTCCGCGGCGGGCTCGCGAACGTCAAATGCATTCTCGGAGAGTTACCGCCTCTGGAGATTCGCGGCGGGCTCGCGAACGTCAAATGCGTTCGCTGAGGGTTACCGCCTCTGGAGCGTCGTGAGGCCGCGATGATCGGGGCGCTTTGCATCGGTGCTTCGCGAGGTAGTACGCCCACCATCTTTTCGTCCCTTCCTTTCGTGCCATATTTTGGCGCCAACACCCATCAAAATATATTAATCATTAATAATTAATGTTTTATAAAATTAATCATCTATATACCATATAACCAAATGATACATGAGATCATTTAAAAATATTTATGTCCATTAATTCTATATAATTTCACTTCTTTATAATTATTCCATTTTCAAAATTACTTCTATATTTATACACAGGTAAACCG
>CAUJRU010001134.1:0-32596 GCA_963277665.1 Viscum album
TCAGCTTTTAGGTTTTAGAGTTTATGGATCAGGGTTTTGGATATAGGGTTTTGGGGCTATGTTTTTGGATTGTTTGTTTAGGATTTGGGGTTTAGGTTTGTGATTTTAATGTAGGGTTTAGGTTTTAAGGTTTGGGGTTTGGGGTTTTTAAATTAGTGTATGGGTAATTTGGTTTTGGGTTTAGGTTTCAACTTTTAGGTTTTAGAGTTTAGGGATCAGTGTTTCAGATATAGAGTTTTGGGGCTAGGTTTTAAGATTTTTTTAGGGTTTTGGGTTTAGGTTTATGATTTTAATGTATGTTTTAGATTTTTAGGTTTATGGTGTAGGATTTTGAAATTAGGGTATATCAAATATTTTTTTGGTTTTATTTTTCAACTTTTAGGTTTTAGAGTTTAGGGATTGGGGTTTCGAATATAGAGTTTTGGGGCTAGGTTTTTGGTTTTTTTAGGATTCAGGGTTTATGTTTATGATTTTAATTTAGGGTTTATGTTTAAAGGTTTAGGTTTTAGGATTTTTAAATTAAGGTATAGGGAATATGTTTTTGGTTTTAGGGTTCAACTTTTAGGTTTTAGAGTTTAAGGACCGGGGTTTCGGATATAGGGTTTTGGGGCTAGGTTTTTAATTTTTTTTTGTTTAGGATATTGGTTTTAGGTTTGTTATTTTAATGTAGGGTTTAAGTTTTAAGGTTTAGACTTTAGGATTTTGAAATTAGGGTATAGGGAATGCTTTTTTTGGTTTTTTTCAGCTTTTAGGTCTTAAAGTTGAGGGATCAGGGTTTCGGCCATAGTATTTTTTGGCTAAGTTTTAGAAATGTTTTGTTTAGGATTCACGGTTTTGGATTATGATTTTAATGCATGCTTTAGGTTTTAAGGTTTAGGGTTCATTATTTTGAAATTATGGTATAGGGAATATGTTTTTGGGTTTGGGATTCAGATTTTAGGTTTTAGATTAAGGGACCAGGGTTTCAGAAATAGGTTTCTGGTGCTAGGTTTTAGATTTTTATTAGGATTTAGGGTTTTTTTTTATGATTTAATGTAGGGTTTTGGTTTTAAGGTTTTGGGCTTAGGATTCCAAAATTAGGGTATAGGGAATATTTTCTTGGGTTTTGGGTTCAACCTTTAGGTTTTAGAGTTTAGGGATCCAGGTTTTGGGTATAGGGTTTTATGGCTAGGTTTTAGGATTTTTTTTGTTTAGGATTCGGGGTTTATGTTTATGATTTTAATTTAGGGTTTAGGTTTAAAGGTTTATGGGTTAGGATTTCGAATTTACGGAATAGGGAATATGTTTTTGGGTTTATGTTTCAACTTTTAGGTTTTAGAGTTTAGGGATCAGGGTTTCGCATATACGGTTTTGGGGTTAGGTTTTTGGAATTTTTTTTGTTTAGGATTCAGGGTTTAGGGTTATGATTTTAATGCTAGGTTTAGGTTTTAAGGTTTATGGTTTATGATTTTGAAATTAGGGTATATAGAATATTTTTTTGTGTTTAGGGTTCAACTTTTAGGTTTTAGAGTTTAGGGATCAGGGTTTTTGATAGAGGGTTTTTTGGCTAGGTTTTTGGATTGTTTGTTTAGGATTCAGGGTTTAGGTTTATGATTTTAATATAGTGTTTAGGATTTAAGGTTTAGGATTTAGGATTTTGAAATTAGGGGACATGGAATATGTTTTTGGGTTTATTGTTCAGCTTTTGGGTTTTAGAGTTTAGGGATCAAGGTTTCGGATATACGGTTTTGGGTCTAGGTTTTTGGATTGTTTTGTTTAGGATTCAGGGTTTAGGGTTATGATTTTTATGTGGGGTTTAGGTTTTAATATTTAGGTTTCAGGATTTTGAAATTAGGGTATAGGGAATATGTATTTTGGTTTAGGGTTCAACGTTTAGGTTTTATAGTTTAGGGATTAGGGTTTTGGATATAGGGTTTTGAGGCTAGATTTTTGGATTGTTTGTTTAGGATTCAGGGTTTAGGTTTATGATTTTAATGAACAGTTTAGGTTTTAGGGTTTTTTGGTTTAGGATTTTAAAATTCGGGTGTGGGTATTATGGTTTTGGGTTTAGGTTTCAAATTTTAGGTTTTAGAGTTTAGGGATGAATGTTTCAGATATAGGGTTTTGGGGCTAGGTTTTAGGATTTTTTTGTTTAGGATTCAGGGTTTAGGTTTATAATTTTAATTTAGGGTTTAGGTTTTAGGGTTTAGGGGTTGGGATTTTGAAATTAGGTAATGGGGAGTATGTTTTTGGGTATACGGTTCAGCTTTTAGGTTGTTGAGTTTAGGGATCAGGGTTTCGCATATATGGTTTTGTGGCTAGGTTTGAGGATTTGTTTTGTTTAGGATTCAGGGTTTAGGGTTATGATTTTAATGTTGGGTTTAGGTTTTAATGTTTAGGGTTTAGGATTTTGAAATTAGGTTATAGGGAATATTTTTTTGGGTATAGGGTTCAGCTTTTAGGTTTTAGAGTTTATGGATCAGGGTTTTGGATATAGGGTTTTGGGGCTATGTTTTTGGATTGTTTGTTTAGGATTTGGGGTTTAGGTTTGTGATTTTAATGTAGGGTTTAGGTTTTAAGGTTTGGGGTTTGGGGTTTTTAAATTAGTGTATGGGTAATTTGGTTTTGGGTTTAGGTTTCAACTTTTAGGTTTTAGAGTTTAGGGATCAGTGTTTCAGATATAGAGTTTTGGGGCTAGGTTTTAAGATTTTTTTAGGGTTTTGGGTTTAGGTTTATGATTTTAATGTATGTTTTAGATTTTTAGGTTTATGGTGTAGGATTTTGAAATTAGGGTATATCAAATATTTTTTTGGTTTTATTTTTCAACTTTTAGGTTTTAGAGTTTAGGGATTGGGGTTTCGAATATAGAGTTTTGGGGCTAGGTTTTTGGTTTTTTTAGGATTCAGGGTTTATGTTTATGATTTTAATTTAGGGTTTATGTTTAAAGGTTTAGGTTTTAGGATTTTTAAATTAAGGTATAGGGAATATGTTTTTGGTTTTAGGGTTCAACTTTTAGGTTTTAGAGTTTAAGGACCGGGGTTTCGGATATAGGGTTTTGGGGCTAGGTTTTTAATTTTTTTTTGTTTAGGATATTGGTTTTAGGTTTGTTATTTTAATGTAGGGTTTAAGTTTTAAGGTTTAGACTTTAGGATTTTGAAATTAGGGTATAGGGAATGCTTTTTTTGGTTTTTTTCAGCTTTTAGGTCTTAAAGTTGAGGGATCAGGGTTTCGGCCATAGTATTTTTTGGCTAAGTTTTAGAAATGTTTTGTTTAGGATTCACGGTTTTGGATTATGATTTTAATGCATGCTTTAGGTTTTAAGGTTTAGGGTTCATTATTTTGAAATTATGGTATAGGGAATATGTTTTTGGGTTTGGGATTCAGATTTTAGGTTTTAGATTAAGGGACCAGGGTTTCAGAAATAGGTTTCTGGTGCTAGGTTTTAGATTTTTATTAGGATTTAGGGTTTTTTTTTATGATTTAATGTAGGGTTTTGGTTTTAAGGTTTTGGGCTTAGGATTCCAAAATTAGGGTATAGGGAATATTTTCTTGGGTTTTGGGTTCAACCTTTAGGTTTTAGAGTTTAGGGATCCAGGTTTTGGGTATAGGGTTTTATGGCTAGGTTTTAGGATTTTTTTTGTTTAGGATTCGGGGTTTATGTTTATGATTTTAATTTAGGGTTTAGGTTTAAAGGTTTATGGGTTAGGATTTCGAATTTACGGAATAGGGAATATGTTTTTGGGTTTATGTTTCAACTTTTAGGTTTTAGAGTTTAGGGATCAGGGTTTCGCATATACGGTTTTGGGGTTAGGTTTTTGGAATTTTTTTTGTTTAGGATTCAGGGTTTAGGGTTATGATTTTAATGCTAGGTTTAGGTTTTAAGGTTTATGGTTTATGATTTTGAAATTAGGGTATATAGAATATTTTTTTGTGTTTAGGGTTCAACTTTTAGGTTTTAGAGTTTAGGGATCAGGGTTTTTGATAGAGGGTTTTTTGGCTAGGTTTTTGGATTGTTTGTTTAGGATTCAGGGTTTAGGTTTATGATTTTAATATAGTGTTTAGGATTTAAGGTTTAGGATTTAGGATTTTGAAATTAGGGGACATGGAATATGTTTTTGGGTTTATTGTTCAGCTTTTGGGTTTTAGAGTTTAGGGATCAAGGTTTCGGATATACGGTTTTGGGTCTAGGTTTTTGGATTGTTTTGTTTAGGATTCAGGGTTTAGGGTTATGATTTTTATGTGGGGTTTAGGTTTTAATATTTAGGTTTCAGGATTTTGAAATTAGGGTATAGGGAATATGTATTTTGGTTTAGGGTTCAACGTTTAGGTTTTATAGTTTAGGGATTAGGGTTTTGGATATAGGGTTTTGAGGCTAGATTTTTGGATTGTTTGTTTAGGATTCAGGGTTTAGGTTTATGATTTTAATGAACAGTTTAGGTTTTAGGGTTTTTTGGTTTAGGATTTTAAAATTCGGGTGTGGGTATTATGGTTTTGGGTTTAGGTTTCAAATTTTAGGTTTTAGAGTTTAGGGATGAATGTTTCAGATATAGGGTTTTGGGGCTAGGTTTTAGGATTTTTTTGTTTAGGATTCAGGGTTTAGGTTTATAATTTTAATTTAGGGTTTAGGTTTTAGGGTTTAGGGGTTGGGATTTTGAAATTAGGTAATGGGGAGTATGTTTTTGGGTATACGGTTCAGCTTTTAGGTTGTTGAGTTTAGGGATCAGGGTTTCGCATATATGGTTTTGTGGCTAGGTTTGAGGATTTGTTTTGTTTAGGATTCAGGGTTTAGGGTTATGATTTTAATGTTGGGTTTAGGTTTTAATGTTTAGGGTTTAGGATTTTGAAATTAGGTTATAGGGAATATTTTTTTGGGTATAGGGTTCAGCTTTTAGGTTTTAGAGTTTATGGATCAGGGTTTTGGATATAGGGTTTTGGGGCTATGTTTTTGGATTGTTTGTTTAGGATTTGGGGTTTAGGTTTGTGATTTTAATGTAGGGTTTAGGTTTTAAGGTTTGGGGTTTGGGGTTTTTAAATTAGTGTATGGGTAATTTGGTTTTGGGTTTAGGTTTCAACTTTTAGGTTTTAGAGTTTAGGGATCAGTGTTTCAGATATAGAGTTTTGGGGCTAGGTTTTAAGATTTTTTTAGGGTTTTGGGTTTAGGTTTATGATTTTAATGTATGTTTTAGATTTTTAGGTTTATGGTGTAGGATTTTGAAATTAGGGTATATCAAATATTTTTTTGGTTTTATTTTTCAACTTTTAGGTTTTAGAGTTTAGGGATTGGGGTTTCGAATATAGAGTTTTGGGGCTAGGTTTTTGGTTTTTTTAGGATTCAGGGTTTATGTTTATGATTTTAATTTAGGGTTTATGTTTAAAGGTTTAGGTTTTAGGATTTTTAAATTAAGGTATAGGGAATATGTTTTTGGTTTTAGGGTTCAACTTTTAGGTTTTAGAGTTTAAGGACCGGGGTTTCGGATATAGGGTTTTGGGGCTAGGTTTTTAATTTTTTTTTGTTTAGGATATTGGTTTTAGGTTTGTTATTTTAATGTAGGGTTTAAGTTTTAAGGTTTAGACTTTAGGATTTTGAAATTAGGGTATAGGGAATGCTTTTTTTGGTTTTTTTCAGCTTTTAGGTCTTAAAGTTGAGGGATCAGGGTTTCGGCCATAGTATTTTTTGGCTAAGTTTTAGAAATGTTTTGTTTAGGATTCACGGTTTTGGATTATGATTTTAATGCATGCTTTAGGTTTTAAGGTTTAGGGTTCATTATTTTGAAATTATGGTATAGGGAATATGTTTTTGGGTTTGGGATTCAGATTTTAGGTTTTAGATTAAGGGACCAGGGTTTCAGAAATAGGTTTCTGGTGCTAGGTTTTAGATTTTTATTAGGATTTAGGGTTTTTTTTTATGATTTAATGTAGGGTTTTGGTTTTAAGGTTTTGGGCTTAGGATTCCAAAATTAGGGTATAGGGAATATTTTCTTGGGTTTTGGGTTCAACCTTTAGGTTTTAGAGTTTAGGGATCCAGGTTTTGGGTATAGGGTTTTATGGCTAGGTTTTAGGATTTTTTTTGTTTAGGATTCGGGGTTTATGTTTATGATTTTAATTTAGGGTTTAGGTTTAAAGGTTTATGGGTTAGGATTTCGAATTTACGGAATAGGGAATATGTTTTTGGGTTTATGTTTCAACTTTTAGGTTTTAGAGTTTAGGGATCAGGGTTTCGCATATACGGTTTTGGGGTTAGGTTTTTGGAATTTTTTTTGTTTAGGATTCAGGGTTTAGGGTTATGATTTTAATGCTAGGTTTAGGTTTTAAGGTTTATGGTTTATGATTTTGAAATTAGGGTATATAGAATATTTTTTTGTGTTTAGGGTTCAACTTTTAGGTTTTAGAGTTTAGGGATCAGGGTTTTTGATAGAGGGTTTTTTGGCTAGGTTTTTGGATTGTTTGTTTAGGATTCAGGGTTTAGGTTTATGATTTTAATATAGTGTTTAGGATTTAAGGTTTAGGATTTAGGATTTTGAAATTAGGGGACATGGAATATGTTTTTGGGTTTATTGTTCAGCTTTTGGGTTTTAGAGTTTAGGGATCAAGGTTTCGGATATACGGTTTTGGGTCTAGGTTTTTGGATTGTTTTGTTTAGGATTCAGGGTTTAGGGTTATGATTTTTATGTGGGGTTTAGGTTTTAATATTTAGGTTTCAGGATTTTGAAATTAGGGTATAGGGAATATGTATTTTGGTTTAGGGTTCAACGTTTAGGTTTTATAGTTTAGGGATTAGGGTTTTGGATATAGGGTTTTGAGGCTAGATTTTTGGATTGTTTGTTTAGGATTCAGGGTTTAGGTTTATGATTTTAATGAACAGTTTAGGTTTTAGGGTTTTTTGGTTTAGGATTTTAAAATTCGGGTGTGGGTATTATGGTTTTGGGTTTAGGTTTCAAATTTTAGGTTTTAGAGTTTAGGGATGAATGTTTCAGATATAGGGTTTTGGGGCTAGGTTTTAGGATTTTTTTGTTTAGGATTCAGGGTTTAGGTTTATAATTTTAATTTAGGGTTTAGGTTTTAGGGTTTAGGGGTTGGGATTTTGAAATTAGGTAATGGGGAGTATGTTTTTGGGTATACGGTTCAGCTTTTAGGTTGTTGAGTTTAGGGATCAGGGTTTCGCATATATGGTTTTGTGGCTAGGTTTGAGGATTTGTTTTGTTTAGGATTCAGGGTTTAGGGTTATGATTTTAATGTTGGGTTTAGGTTTTAATGTTTAGGGTTTAGGATTTTGAAATTAGGTTATAGGGAATATTTTTTTGGGTATAGGGTTCAGCTTTTAGGTTTTAGAGTTTATGGATCAGGGTTTTGGATATAGGGTTTTGGGGCTATGTTTTTGGATTGTTTGTTTAGGATTTGGGGTTTAGGTTTGTGATTTTAATGTAGGGTTTAGGTTTTAAGGTTTGGGGTTTGGGGTTTTTAAATTAGTGTATGGGTAATTTGGTTTTGGGTTTAGGTTTCAACTTTTAGGTTTTAGAGTTTAGGGATCAGTGTTTCAGATATAGAGTTTTGGGGCTAGGTTTTAAGATTTTTTTAGGGTTTTGGGTTTAGGTTTATGATTTTAATGTATGTTTTAGATTTTTAGGTTTATGGTGTAGGATTTTGAAATTAGGGTATATCAAATATTTTTTTGGTTTTATTTTTCAACTTTTAGGTTTTAGAGTTTAGGGATTGGGGTTTCGAATATAGAGTTTTGGGGCTAGGTTTTTGGTTTTTTTAGGATTCAGGGTTTATGTTTATGATTTTAATTTAGGGTTTATGTTTAAAGGTTTAGGTTTTAGGATTTTTAAATTAAGGTATAGGGAATATGTTTTTGGTTTTAGGGTTCAACTTTTAGGTTTTAGAGTTTAAGGACCGGGGTTTCGGATATAGGGTTTTGGGGCTAGGTTTTTAATTTTTTTTTGTTTAGGATATTGGTTTTAGGTTTGTTATTTTAATGTAGGGTTTAAGTTTTAAGGTTTAGACTTTAGGATTTTGAAATTAGGGTATAGGGAATGCTTTTTTTGGTTTTTTTCAGCTTTTAGGTCTTAAAGTTGAGGGATCAGGGTTTCGGCCATAGTATTTTTTGGCTAAGTTTTAGAAATGTTTTGTTTAGGATTCACGGTTTTGGATTATGATTTTAATGCATGCTTTAGGTTTTAAGGTTTAGGGTTCATTATTTTGAAATTATGGTATAGGGAATATGTTTTTGGGTTTGGGATTCAGATTTTAGGTTTTAGATTAAGGGACCAGGGTTTCAGAAATAGGTTTCTGGTGCTAGGTTTTAGATTTTTATTAGGATTTAGGGTTTTTTTTTATGATTTAATGTAGGGTTTTGGTTTTAAGGTTTTGGGCTTAGGATTCCAAAATTAGGGTATAGGGAATATTTTCTTGGGTTTTGGGTTCAACCTTTAGGTTTTAGAGTTTAGGGATCCAGGTTTTGGGTATAGGGTTTTATGGCTAGGTTTTAGGATTTTTTTTGTTTAGGATTCGGGGTTTATGTTTATGATTTTAATTTAGGGTTTAGGTTTAAAGGTTTATGGGTTAGGATTTCGAATTTACGGAATAGGGAATATGTTTTTGGGTTTATGTTTCAACTTTTAGGTTTTAGAGTTTAGGGATCAGGGTTTCGCATATACGGTTTTGGGGTTAGGTTTTTGGAATTTTTTTTGTTTAGGATTCAGGGTTTAGGGTTATGATTTTAATGCTAGGTTTAGGTTTTAAGGTTTATGGTTTATGATTTTGAAATTAGGGTATATAGAATATTTTTTTGTGTTTAGGGTTCAACTTTTAGGTTTTAGAGTTTAGGGATCAGGGTTTTTGATAGAGGGTTTTTTGGCTAGGTTTTTGGATTGTTTGTTTAGGATTCAGGGTTTAGGTTTATGATTTTAATATAGTGTTTAGGATTTAAGGTTTAGGATTTAGGATTTTGAAATTAGGGGACATGGAATATGTTTTTGGGTTTATTGTTCAGCTTTTGGGTTTTAGAGTTTAGGGATCAAGGTTTCGGATATACGGTTTTGGGTCTAGGTTTTTGGATTGTTTTGTTTAGGATTCAGGGTTTAGGGTTATGATTTTTATGTGGGGTTTAGGTTTTAATATTTAGGTTTCAGGATTTTGAAATTAGGGTATAGGGAATATGTATTTTGGTTTAGGGTTCAACGTTTAGGTTTTATAGTTTAGGGATTAGGGTTTTGGATATAGGGTTTTGAGGCTAGATTTTTGGATTGTTTGTTTAGGATTCAGGGTTTAGGTTTATGATTTTAATGAACAGTTTAGGTTTTAGGGTTTTTTGGTTTAGGATTTTAAAATTCGGGTGTGGGTATTATGGTTTTGGGTTTAGGTTTCAAATTTTAGGTTTTAGAGTTTAGGGATGAATGTTTCAGATATAGGGTTTTGGGGCTAGGTTTTAGGATTTTTTTGTTTAGGATTCAGGGTTTAGGTTTATAATTTTAATTTAGGGTTTAGGTTTTAGGGTTTAGGGGTTGGGATTTTGAAATTAGGTAATGGGGAGTATGTTTTTGGGTATACGGTTCAGCTTTTAGGTTGTTGAGTTTAGGGATCAGGGTTTCGCATATATGGTTTTGTGGCTAGGTTTGAGGATTTGTTTTGTTTAGGATTCAGGGTTTAGGGTTATGATTTTAATGTTGGGTTTAGGTTTTAATGTTTAGGGTTTAGGATTTTGAAATTAGGTTATAGGGAATATTTTTTTGGGTATAGGGTTCAGCTTTTAGGTTTTAGAGTTTATGGATCAGGGTTTTGGATATAGGGTTTTGGGGCTATGTTTTTGGATTGTTTGTTTAGGATTTGGGGTTTAGGTTTGTGATTTTAATGTAGGGTTTAGGTTTTAAGGTTTGGGGTTTGGGGTTTTTAAATTAGTGTATGGGTAATTTGGTTTTGGGTTTAGGTTTCAACTTTTAGGTTTTAGAGTTTAGGGATCAGTGTTTCAGATATAGAGTTTTGGGGCTAGGTTTTAAGATTTTTTTAGGGTTTTGGGTTTAGGTTTATGATTTTAATGTATGTTTTAGATTTTTAGGTTTATGGTGTAGGATTTTGAAATTAGGGTATATCAAATATTTTTTTGGTTTTATTTTTCAACTTTTAGGTTTTAGAGTTTAGGGATTGGGGTTTCGAATATAGAGTTTTGGGGCTAGGTTTTTGGTTTTTTTAGGATTCAGGGTTTATGTTTATGATTTTAATTTAGGGTTTATGTTTAAAGGTTTAGGTTTTAGGATTTTTAAATTAAGGTATAGGGAATATGTTTTTGGTTTTAGGGTTCAACTTTTAGGTTTTAGAGTTTAAGGACCGGGGTTTCGGATATAGGGTTTTGGGGCTAGGTTTTTAATTTTTTTTTGTTTAGGATATTGGTTTTAGGTTTGTTATTTTAATGTAGGGTTTAAGTTTTAAGGTTTAGACTTTAGGATTTTGAAATTAGGGTATAGGGAATGCTTTTTTTGGTTTTTTTCAGCTTTTAGGTCTTAAAGTTGAGGGATCAGGGTTTCGGCCATAGTATTTTTTGGCTAAGTTTTAGAAATGTTTTGTTTAGGATTCACGGTTTTGGATTATGATTTTAATGCATGCTTTAGGTTTTAAGGTTTAGGGTTCATTATTTTGAAATTATGGTATAGGGAATATGTTTTTGGGTTTGGGATTCAGATTTTAGGTTTTAGATTAAGGGACCAGGGTTTCAGAAATAGGTTTCTGGTGCTAGGTTTTAGATTTTTATTAGGATTTAGGGTTTTTTTTTATGATTTAATGTAGGGTTTTGGTTTTAAGGTTTTGGGCTTAGGATTCCAAAATTAGGGTATAGGGAATATTTTCTTGGGTTTTGGGTTCAACCTTTAGGTTTTAGAGTTTAGGGATCCAGGTTTTGGGTATAGGGTTTTATGGCTAGGTTTTAGGATTTTTTTTGTTTAGGATTCGGGGTTTATGTTTATGATTTTAATTTAGGGTTTAGGTTTAAAGGTTTATGGGTTAGGATTTCGAATTTACGGAATAGGGAATATGTTTTTGGGTTTATGTTTCAACTTTTAGGTTTTAGAGTTTAGGGATCAGGGTTTCGCATATACGGTTTTGGGGTTAGGTTTTTGGAATTTTTTTTGTTTAGGATTCAGGGTTTAGGGTTATGATTTTAATGCTAGGTTTAGGTTTTAAGGTTTATGGTTTATGATTTTGAAATTAGGGTATATAGAATATTTTTTTGTGTTTAGGGTTCAACTTTTAGGTTTTAGAGTTTAGGGATCAGGGTTTTTGATAGAGGGTTTTTTGGCTAGGTTTTTGGATTGTTTGTTTAGGATTCAGGGTTTAGGTTTATGATTTTAATATAGTGTTTAGGATTTAAGGTTTAGGATTTAGGATTTTGAAATTAGGGGACATGGAATATGTTTTTGGGTTTATTGTTCAGCTTTTGGGTTTTAGAGTTTAGGGATCAAGGTTTCGGATATACGGTTTTGGGTCTAGGTTTTTGGATTGTTTTGTTTAGGATTCAGGGTTTAGGGTTATGATTTTTATGTGGGGTTTAGGTTTTAATATTTAGGTTTCAGGATTTTGAAATTAGGGTATAGGGAATATGTATTTTGGTTTAGGGTTCAACGTTTAGGTTTTATAGTTTAGGGATTAGGGTTTTGGATATAGGGTTTTGAGGCTAGATTTTTGGATTGTTTGTTTAGGATTCAGGGTTTAGGTTTATGATTTTAATGAACAGTTTAGGTTTTAGGGTTTTTTGGTTTAGGATTTTAAAATTCGGGTGTGGGTATTATGGTTTTGGGTTTAGGTTTCAAATTTTAGGTTTTAGAGTTTAGGGATGAATGTTTCAGATATAGGGTTTTGGGGCTAGGTTTTAGGATTTTTTTGTTTAGGATTCAGGGTTTAGGTTTATAATTTTAATTTAGGGTTTAGGTTTTAGGGTTTAGGGGTTGGGATTTTGAAATTAGGTAATGGGGAGTATGTTTTTGGGTATACGGTTCAGCTTTTAGGTTGTTGAGTTTAGGGATCAGGGTTTCGCATATATGGTTTTGTGGCTAGGTTTGAGGATTTGTTTTGTTTAGGATTCAGGGTTTAGGGTTATGATTTTAATGTTGGGTTTAGGTTTTAATGTTTAGGGTTTAGGATTTTGAAATTAGGTTATAGGGAATATTTTTTTGGGTATAGGGTTCAGCTTTTAGGTTTTAGAGTTTATGGATCAGGGTTTTGGATATAGGGTTTTGGGGCTATGTTTTTGGATTGTTTGTTTAGGATTTGGGGTTTAGGTTTGTGATTTTAATGTAGGGTTTAGGTTTTAAGGTTTGGGGTTTGGGGTTTTTAAATTAGTGTATGGGTAATTTGGTTTTGGGTTTAGGTTTCAACTTTTAGGTTTTAGAGTTTAGGGATCAGTGTTTCAGATATAGAGTTTTGGGGCTAGGTTTTAAGATTTTTTTAGGGTTTTGGGTTTAGGTTTATGATTTTAATGTATGTTTTAGATTTTTAGGTTTATGGTGTAGGATTTTGAAATTAGGGTATATCAAATATTTTTTTGGTTTTATTTTTCAACTTTTAGGTTTTAGAGTTTAGGGATTGGGGTTTCGAATATAGAGTTTTGGGGCTAGGTTTTTGGTTTTTTTAGGATTCAGGGTTTATGTTTATGATTTTAATTTAGGGTTTATGTTTAAAGGTTTAGGTTTTAGGATTTTTAAATTAAGGTATAGGGAATATGTTTTTGGTTTTAGGGTTCAACTTTTAGGTTTTAGAGTTTAAGGACCGGGGTTTCGGATATAGGGTTTTGGGGCTAGGTTTTTAATTTTTTTTTGTTTAGGATATTGGTTTTAGGTTTGTTATTTTAATGTAGGGTTTAAGTTTTAAGGTTTAGACTTTAGGATTTTGAAATTAGGGTATAGGGAATGCTTTTTTTGGTTTTTTTCAGCTTTTAGGTCTTAAAGTTGAGGGATCAGGGTTTCGGCCATAGTATTTTTTGGCTAAGTTTTAGAAATGTTTTGTTTAGGATTCACGGTTTTGGATTATGATTTTAATGCATGCTTTAGGTTTTAAGGTTTAGGGTTCATTATTTTGAAATTATGGTATAGGGAATATGTTTTTGGGTTTGGGATTCAGATTTTAGGTTTTAGATTAAGGGACCAGGGTTTCAGAAATAGGTTTCTGGTGCTAGGTTTTAGATTTTTATTAGGATTTAGGGTTTTTTTTTATGATTTAATGTAGGGTTTTGGTTTTAAGGTTTTGGGCTTAGGATTCCAAAATTAGGGTATAGGGAATATTTTCTTGGGTTTTGGGTTCAACCTTTAGGTTTTAGAGTTTAGGGATCCAGGTTTTGGGTATAGGGTTTTATGGCTAGGTTTTAGGATTTTTTTTGTTTAGGATTCGGGGTTTATGTTTATGATTTTAATTTAGGGTTTAGGTTTAAAGGTTTATGGGTTAGGATTTCGAATTTACGGAATAGGGAATATGTTTTTGGGTTTATGTTTCAACTTTTAGGTTTTAGAGTTTAGGGATCAGGGTTTCGCATATACGGTTTTGGGGTTAGGTTTTTGGAATTTTTTTTGTTTAGGATTCAGGGTTTAGGGTTATGATTTTAATGCTAGGTTTAGGTTTTAAGGTTTATGGTTTATGATTTTGAAATTAGGGTATATAGAATATTTTTTTGTGTTTAGGGTTCAACTTTTAGGTTTTAGAGTTTAGGGATCAGGGTTTTTGATAGAGGGTTTTTTGGCTAGGTTTTTGGATTGTTTGTTTAGGATTCAGGGTTTAGGTTTATGATTTTAATATAGTGTTTAGGATTTAAGGTTTAGGATTTAGGATTTTGAAATTAGGGGACATGGAATATGTTTTTGGGTTTATTGTTCAGCTTTTGGGTTTTAGAGTTTAGGGATCAAGGTTTCGGATATACGGTTTTGGGTCTAGGTTTTTGGATTGTTTTGTTTAGGATTCAGGGTTTAGGGTTATGATTTTTATGTGGGGTTTAGGTTTTAATATTTAGGTTTCAGGATTTTGAAATTAGGGTATAGGGAATATGTATTTTGGTTTAGGGTTCAACGTTTAGGTTTTATAGTTTAGGGATTAGGGTTTTGGATATAGGGTTTTGAGGCTAGATTTTTGGATTGTTTGTTTAGGATTCAGGGTTTAGGTTTATGATTTTAATGAACAGTTTAGGTTTTAGGGTTTTTTGGTTTAGGATTTTAAAATTCGGGTGTGGGTATTATGGTTTTGGGTTTAGGTTTCAAATTTTAGGTTTTAGAGTTTAGGGATGAATGTTTCAGATATAGGGTTTTGGGGCTAGGTTTTAGGATTTTTTTGTTTAGGATTCAGGGTTTAGGTTTATAATTTTAATTTAGGGTTTAGGTTTTAGGGTTTAGGGGTTGGGATTTTGAAATTAGGTAATGGGGAGTATGTTTTTGGGTATACGGTTCAGCTTTTAGGTTGTTGAGTTTAGGGATCAGGGTTTCGCATATATGGTTTTGTGGCTAGGTTTGAGGATTTGTTTTGTTTAGGATTCAGGGTTTAGGGTTATGATTTTAATGTTGGGTTTAGGTTTTAATGTTTAGGGTTTAGGATTTTGAAATTAGGTTATAGGGAATATTTTTTTGGGTATAGGGTTCAGCTTTTAGGTTTTAGAGTTTATGGATCAGGGTTTTGGATATAGGGTTTTGGGGCTATGTTTTTGGATTGTTTGTTTAGGATTTGGGGTTTAGGTTTGTGATTTTAATGTAGGGTTTAGGTTTTAAGGTTTGGGGTTTGGGGTTTTTAAATTAGTGTATGGGTAATTTGGTTTTGGGTTTAGGTTTCAACTTTTAGGTTTTAGAGTTTAGGGATCAGTGTTTCAGATATAGAGTTTTGGGGCTAGGTTTTAAGAGTTTTTTAGGGTTTTGGGTTTAGGTTTATGATTTTAATGTATGTTTTAGATTTTTAGGTTTATGGTGTAGGATTTTGAAATTAGGGTATATCAAATATTTTTTTGGTTTTATTTTTCAACTTTTAGGTTTTAGAGTTTAGGGATTGGGGTTTCGAATATAGAGTTTTGGGGCTAGGTTTTTGGTTTTTTTAGGATTCAGGGTTTATGTTTATGATTTTAATTTAGGGTTTATGTTTAAAGGTTTAGGTTTTAGGATTTTTAAATTAAGGTATAGGGAATATGTTTTTGGTTTTAGGGTTCAACTTTTAGGTTTTAGAGTTTAAGGACCGGGGTTTCGGATATAGGGTTTTGGGGCTAGGTTTTTAATTTTTTTTTGTTTAGGATATTGGTTTTAGGTTTGTTATTTTAATGTAGGGTTTAAGTTTTAAGGTTTAGACTTTAGGATTTTGAAATTAGGGTATAGGGAATGCTTTTTTTGGTTTTTTTCAGCTTTTAGGTCTTAAAGTTGAGGGATCAGGGTTTCGGCCATAGTATTTTTTGGCTAAGTTTTAGAAATGTTTTGTTTAGGATTCACGGTTTTGGATTATGATTTTAATGCATGCTTTAGGTTTTAAGGTTTAGGGTTCATTATTTTGAAATTATGGTATAGGGAATATGTTTTTGGGTTTGGGATTCAGATTTTAGGTTTTAGATTAAGGGACCAGGGTTTCAGAAATAGGTTTCTGGTGCTAGGTTTTAGATTTTTATTAGGATTTAGGGTTTTTTTTTATGATTTAATGTAGGGTTTTGGTTTTAAGGTTTTGGGCTTAGGATTCCAAAATTAGGGTATAGGGAATATTTTCTTGGGTTTTGGGTTCAACCTTTAGGTTTTAGAGTTTAGGGATCCAGGTTTTGGGTATAGGGTTTTATGGCTAGGTTTTAGGATTTTTTTTGTTTAGGATTCGGGGTTTATGTTTATGATTTTAATTTAGGGTTTAGGTTTAAAGGTTTATGGGTTAGGATTTCGAATTTACGGAATAGGGAATATGTTTTTGGGTTTATGTTTCAACTTTTAGGTTTTAGAGTTTAGGGATCAGGGTTTCGCATATACGGTTTTGGGGTTAGGTTTTTGGAATTTTTTTTGTTTAGGATTCAGGGTTTAGGGTTATGATTTTAATGCTAGGTTTAGGTTTTAAGGTTTATGGTTTATGATTTTGAAATTAGGGTATATAGAATATTTTTTTGTGTTTAGGGTTCAACTTTTAGGTTTTAGAGTTTAGGGATCAGGGTTTTTGATAGAGGGTTTTTTGGCTAGGTTTTTGGATTGTTTGTTTAGGATTCAGGGTTTAGGTTTATGATTTTAATATAGTGTTTAGGATTTAAGGTTTAGGATTTAGGATTTTGAAATTAGGGGACATGGAATATGTTTTTGGGTTTATTGTTCAGCTTTTGGGTTTTAGAGTTTAGGGATCAAGGTTTCGGATATACGGTTTTGGGTCTAGGTTTTTGGATTGTTTTGTTTAGGATTCAGGGTTTAGGGTTATGATTTTTATGTGGGGTTTAGGTTTTAATATTTAGGTTTCAGGATTTTGAAATTAGGGTATAGGGAATATGTATTTTGGTTTAGGGTTCAACGTTTAGGTTTTATAGTTTAGGGATTAGGGTTTTGGATATAGGGTTTTGAGGCTAGATTTTTGGATTGTTTGTTTAGGATTCAGGGTTTAGGTTTATGATTTTAATGAACAGTTTAGGTTTTAGGGTTTTTTGGTTTAGGATTTTAAAATTCGGGTGTGGGTATTATGGTTTTGGGTTTAGGTTTCAAATTTTAGGTTTTAGAGTTTAGGGATGAATGTTTCAGATATAGGGTTTTGGGGCTAGGTTTTAGGATTTTTTTGTTTAGGATTCAGGGTTTAGGTTTATAATTTTAATTTAGGGTTTAGGTTTTAGGGTTTAGGGGTTGGGATTTTGAAATTAGGTAATGGGGAGTATGTTTTTGGGTATACGGTTCAGCTTTTAGGTTGTTGAGTTTAGGGATCAGGGTTTCGCATATATGGTTTTGTGGCTAGGTTTGAGGATTTGTTTTGTTTAGGATTCAGGGTTTAGGGTTATGATTTTAATGTTGGGTTTAGGTTTTAATGTTTAGGGTTTAGGATTTTGAAATTAGGTTATAGGGAATATTTTTTTGGGTATAGGGTTCAGCTTTTAGGTTTTAGAGTTTATGGATCAGGGTTTTGGATATAGGGTTTTGGGGCTATGTTTTTGGATTGTTTGTTTAGGATTTGGGGTTTAGGTTTGTGATTTTAATGTAGGGTTTAGGTTTTAAGGTTTGGGGTTTGGGGTTTTTAAATTAGTGTATGGGTAATTTGGTTTTGGGTTTAGGTTTCAACTTTTAGGTTTTAGAGTTTAGGGATCAGTGTTTCAGATATAGAGTTTTGGGGCTAGGTTTTAAGAGTTTTTTAGGGTTTTGGGTTTAGGTTTATGATTTTAATGTATGTTTTAGATTTTTAGGTTTATGGTGTAGGATTTTGAAATTAGGGTATATCAAATATTTTTTTGGTTTTATTTTTCAACTTTTAGGTTTTAGAGTTTAGGGATTGGGGTTTCGAATATAGAGTTTTGGGGCTAGGTTTTTGGTTTTTTTAGGATTCAGGGTTTATGTTTATGATTTTAATTTAGGGTTTATGTTTAAAGGTTTAGGTTTTAGGATTTTTAAATTAAGGTATAGGGAATATGTTTTTGGTTTTAGGGTTCAACTTTTAGGTTTTAGAGTTTAAGGACCGGGGTTTCGGATATAGGGTTTTGGGGCTAGGTTTTTAATTTTTTTTTGTTTAGGATATTGGTTTTAGGTTTGTTATTTTAATGTAGGGTTTAAGTTTTAAGGTTTAGACTTTAGGATTTTGAAATTAGGGTATAGGGAATGCTTTTTTTGGTTTTTTTCAGCTTTTAGGTCTTAAAGTTGAGGGATCAGGGTTTCGGCCATAGTATTTTTTGGCTAAGTTTTAGAAATGTTTTGTTTAGGATTCACGGTTTTGGATTATGATTTTAATGCATGCTTTAGGTTTTAAGGTTTAGGGTTCATTATTTTGAAATTATGGTATAGGGAATATGTTTTTGGGTTTGGGATTCAGATTTTAGGTTTTAGATTAAGGGACCAGGGTTTCAGAAATAGGTTTCTGGTGCTAGGTTTTAGATTTTTATTAGGATTTAGGGTTTTTTTTTATGATTTAATGTAGGGTTTTGGTTTTAAGGTTTTGGGCTTAGGATTCCAAAATTAGGGTATAGGGAATATTTTCTTGGGTTTTGGGTTCAACCTTTAGGTTTTAGAGTTTAGGGATCCAGGTTTTGGGTATAGGGTTTTATGGCTAGGTTTTAGGATTTTTTTTGTTTAGGATTCGGGGTTTATGTTTATGATTTTAATTTAGGGTTTAGGTTTAAAGGTTTATGGGTTAGGATTTCGAATTTACGGAATAGGGAATATGTTTTTGGGTTTATGTTTCAACTTTTAGGTTTTAGAGTTTAGGGATCAGGGTTTCGCATATACGGTTTTGGGGTTAGGTTTTTGGAATTTTTTTTGTTTAGGATTCAGGGTTTAGGGTTATGATTTTAATGCTAGGTTTAGGTTTTAAGGTTTATGGTTTATGATTTTGAAATTAGGGTATATAGAATATTTTTTTGTGTTTAGGGTTCAACTTTTAGGTTTTAGAGTTTAGGGATCAGGGTTTTTGATAGAGGGTTTTTTGGCTAGGTTTTTGGATTGTTTGTTTAGGATTCAGGGTTTAGGTTTATGATTTTAATATAGTGTTTAGGATTTAAGGTTTAGGATTTAGGATTTTGAAATTAGGGGACATGGAATATGTTTTTGGGTTTATTGTTCAGCTTTTGGGTTTTAGAGTTTAGGGATCAAGGTTTCGGATATACGGTTTTGGGTCTAGGTTTTTGGATTGTTTTGTTTAGGATTCAGGGTTTAGGGTTATGATTTTTATGTGGGGTTTAGGTTTTAATATTTAGGTTTCAGGATTTTGAAATTAGGGTATAGGGAATATGTATTTTGGTTTAGGGTTCAACGTTTAGGTTTTATAGTTTAGGGATTAGGGTTTTGGATATAGGGTTTTGAGGCTAGATTTTTGGATTGTTTGTTTAGGATTCAGGGTTTAGGTTTATGATTTTAATGAACAGTTTAGGTTTTAGGGTTTTTTGGTTTAGGATTTTAAAATTCGGGTGTGGGTATTATGGTTTTGGGTTTAGGTTTCAAATTTTAGGTTTTAGAGTTTAGGGATGAATGTTTCAGATATAGGGTTTTGGGGCTAGGTTTTAGGATTTTTTTGTTTAGGATTCAGGGTTTAGGTTTATAATTTTAATTTAGGGTTTAGGTTTTAGGGTTTAGGGGTTGGGATTTTGAAATTAGGTAATGGGGAGTATGTTTTTGGGTATACGGTTCAGCTTTTAGGTTGTTGAGTTTAGGGATCAGGGTTTCGCATATATGGTTTTGTGGCTAGGTTTGAGGATTTGTTTTGTTTAGGATTCAGGGTTTAGGGTTATGATTTTAATGTTGGGTTTAGGTTTTAATGTTTAGGGTTTAGGATTTTGAAATTAGGTTATAGGGAATATTTTTTTGGGTATAGGGTTCAGCTTTTAGGTTTTAGAGTTTATGGATCAGGGTTTTGGATATAGGGTTTTGGGGCTATGTTTTTGGATTGTTTGTTTAGGATTTGGGGTTTAGGTTTGTGATTTTAATGTAGGGTTTAGGTTTTAAGGTTTGGGGTTTGGGGTTTTTAAATTAGTGTATGGGTAATTTGGTTTTGGGTTTAGGTTTCAACTTTTAGGTTTTAGAGTTTAGGGATCAGTGTTTCAGATATAGAGTTTTGGGGCTAGGTTTTAAGAGTTTTTTAGGGTTTTGGGTTTAGGTTTATGATTTTAATGTATGTTTTAGATTTTTAGGTTTATGGTGTAGGATTTTGAAATTAGGGTATATCAAATATTTTTTTGGTTTTATTTTTCAACTTTTAGGTTTTAGAGTTTAGGGATTGGGGTTTCGAATATAGAGTTTTGGGGCTAGGTTTTTGGTTTTTTTAGGATTCAGGGTTTATGTTTATGATTTTAATTTAGGGTTTATGTTTAAAGGTTTAGGTTTTAGGATTTTTAAATTAAGGTATAGGGAATATGTTTTTGGTTTTAGGGTTCAACTTTTAGGTTTTAGAGTTTAAGGACCGGGGTTTCGGATATAGGGTTTTGGGGCTAGGTTTTTAATTTTTTTTTGTTTAGGATATTGGTTTTAGGTTTGTTATTTTAATGTAGGGTTTAAGTTTTAAGGTTTAGACTTTAGGATTTTGAAATTAGGGTATAGGGAATGCTTTTTTTGGTTTTTTTCAGCTTTTAGGTCTTAAAGTTGAGGGATCAGGGTTTCGGCCATAGTATTTTTTGGCTAAGTTTTAGAAATGTTTTGTTTAGGATTCACGGTTTTGGATTATGATTTTAATGCATGCTTTAGGTTTTAAGGTTTAGGGTTCATTATTTTGAAATTATGGTATAGGGAATATGTTTTTGGGTTTGGGATTCAGATTTTAGGTTTTAGATTAAGGGACCAGGGTTTCAGAAATAGGTTTCTGGTGCTAGGTTTTAGATTTTTATTAGGATTTAGGGTTTTTTTTTATGATTTAATGTAGGGTTTTGGTTTTAAGGTTTTGGGCTTAGGATTCCAAAATTAGGGTATAGGGAATATTTTCTTGGGTTTTGGGTTCAACCTTTAGGTTTTAGAGTTTAGGGATCCAGGTTTTGGGTATAGGGTTTTATGGCTAGGTTTTAGGATTTTTTTTGTTTAGGATTCGGGGTTTATGTTTATGATTTTAATTTAGGGTTTAGGTTTAAAGGTTTATGGGTTAGGATTTCGAATTTACGGAATAGGGAATATGTTTTTGGGTTTATGTTTCAACTTTTAGGTTTTAGAGTTTAGGGATCAGGGTTTCGCATATACGGTTTTGGGGTTAGGTTTTTGGAATTTTTTTTGTTTAGGATTCAGGGTTTAGGGTTATGATTTTAATGCTAGGTTTAGGTTTTAAGGTTTATGGTTTATGATTTTGAAATTAGGGTATATAGAATATTTTTTTGTGTTTAGGGTTCAACTTTTAGGTTTTAGAGTTTAGGGATCAGGGTTTTTGATAGAGGGTTTTTTGGCTAGGTTTTTGGATTGTTTGTTTAGGATTCAGGGTTTAGGTTTATGATTTTAATATAGTGTTTAGGATTTAAGGTTTAGGATTTAGGATTTTGAAATTAGGGGACATGGAATATGTTTTTGGGTTTATTGTTCAGCTTTTGGGTTTTAGAGTTTAGGGATCAAGGTTTCGGATATACGGTTTTGGGTCTAGGTTTTTGGATTGTTTTGTTTAGGATTCAGGGTTTAGGGTTATGATTTTTATGTGGGGTTTAGGTTTTAATATTTAGGTTTCAGGATTTTGAAATTAGGGTATAGGGAATATGTATTTTGGTTTAGGGTTCAACGTTTAGGTTTTATAGTTTAGGGATTAGGGTTTTGGATATAGGGTTTTGAGGCTAGATTTTTGGATTGTTTGTTTAGGATTCAGGGTTTAGGTTTATGATTTTAATGAACAGTTTAGGTTTTAGGGTTTTTTGGTTTAGGATTTTAAAATTCGGGTGTGGGTATTATGGTTTTGGGTTTAGGTTTCAAATTTTAGGTTTTAGAGTTTAGGGATGAATGTTTCAGATATAGGGTTTTGGGGCTAGGTTTTAGGATTTTTTTGTTTAGGATTCAGGGTTTAGGTTTATAATTTTAATTTAGGGTTTAGGTTTTAGGGTTTAGGGGTTGGGATTTTGAAATTAGGTAATGGGGAGTATGTTTTTGGGTATACGGTTCAGCTTTTAGGTTGTTGAGTTTAGGGATCAGGGTTTCGCATATATGGTTTTGTGGCTAGGTTTGAGGATTTGTTTTGTTTAGGATTCAGGGTTTAGGGTTATGATTTTAATGTTGGGTTTAGGTTTTAATGTTTAGGGTTTAGGATTTTGAAATTAGGTTATAGGGAATATTTTTTTGGGTATAGGGTTCAGCTTTTAGGTTTTAGAGTTTATGGATCAGGGTTTTGGATATAGGGTTTTGGGGCTATGTTTTTGGATTGTTTGTTTAGGATTTGGGGTTTAGGTTTGTGATTTTAATGTAGGGTTTAGGTTTTAAGGTTTGGGGTTTGGGGTTTTTAAATTAGTGTATGGGTAATTTGGTTTTGGGTTTAGGTTTCAACTTTTAGGTTTTAGAGTTTAGGGATCAGTGTTTCAGATATAGAGTTTTGGGGCTAGGTTTTAAGATTTTTTTAGGGTTTTGGGTTTAGGTTTATGATTTTAATGTATGTTTTAGATTTTTAGGTTTATGGTGTAGGATTTTGAAATTAGGGTATATCAAATATTTTTTTGGTTTTATTTTTCAACTTTTAGGTTTTAGAGTTTAGGGATTGGGGTTTCGAATATAGAGTTTTGGGGCTAGGTTTTTGGTTTTTTTAGGATTCAGGGTTTATGTTTATGATTTTAATTTAGGGTTTATGTTTAAAGGTTTAGGTTTTAGGATTTTTAAATTAAGGTATAGGGAATATGTTTTTGGTTTTAGGGTTCAACTTTTAGGTTTTAGAGTTTAAGGACCGGGGTTTCGGATATAGGGTTTTGGGGCTAGGTTTTTAATTTTTTTTTGTTTAGGATATTGGTTTTAGGTTTGTTATTTTAATGTAGGGTTTAAGTTTTAAGGTTTAGACTTTAGGATTTTGAAATTAGGGTATAGGGAATGCTTTTTTTGGTTTTTTTCAGCTTTTAGGTCTTAAAGTTGAGGGATCAGGGTTTCGGCCATAGTATTTTTTGGCTAAGTTTTAGAAATGTTTTGTTTAGGATTCACGGTTTTGGATTATGATTTTAATGCATGCTTTAGGTTTTAAGGTTTAGGGTTCATTATTTTGAAATTATGGTATAGGGAATATGTTTTTGGGTTTGGGATTCAGATTTTAGGTTTTAGATTAAGGGACCAGGGTTTCAGAAATAGGTTTCTGGTGCTAGGTTTTAGATTTTTATTAGGATTTAGGGTTTTTTTTTATGATTTAATGTAGGGTTTTGGTTTTAAGGTTTTGGGCTTAGGATTCCAAAATTAGGGTATAGGGAATATTTTCTTGGGTTTTGGGTTCAACCTTTAGGTTTTAGAGTTTAGGGATCCAGGTTTTGGGTATAGGGTTTTATGGCTAGGTTTTAGGATTTTTTTTGTTTAGGATTCGGGGTTTATGTTTATGATTTTAATTTAGGGTTTAGGTTTAAAGGTTTATGGGTTAGGATTTCGAATTTACGGAATAGGGAATATGTTTTTGGGTTTATGTTTCAACTTTTAGGTTTTAGAGTTTAGGGATCAGGGTTTCGCATATACGGTTTTGGGGTTAGGTTTTTGGAATTTTTTTTGTTTAGGATTCAGGGTTTAGGGTTATGATTTTAATGCTAGGTTTAGGTTTTAAGGTTTATGGTTTATGATTTTGAAATTAGGGTATATAGAATATTTTTTTGTGTTTAGGGTTCAACTTTTAGGTTTTAGAGTTTAGGGATCAGGGTTTTTGATAGAGGGTTTTTTGGCTAGGTTTTTGGATTGTTTGTTTAGGATTCAGGGTTTAGGTTTATGATTTTAATATAGTGTTTAGGATTTAAGGTTTAGGATTTAGGATTTTGAAATTAGGGGACATGGAATATGTTTTTGGGTTTATTGTTCAGCTTTTGGGTTTTAGAGTTTAGGGATCAAGGTTTCGGATATACGGTTTTGGGTCTAGGTTTTTGGATTGTTTTGTTTAGGATTCAGGGTTTAGGGTTATGATTTTTATGTGGGGTTTAGGTTTTAATATTTAGGTTTCAGGATTTTGAAATTAGGGTATAGGGAATATGTATTTTGGTTTAGGGTTCAACGTTTAGGTTTTATAGTTTAGGGATTAGGGTTTTGGATATAGGGTTTTGAGGCTAGATTTTTGGATTGTTTGTTTAGGATTCAGGGTTTAGGTTTATGATTTTAATGAACAGTTTAGGTTTTAGGGTTTTTTGGTTTAGGATTTTAAAATTCGGGTGTGGGTATTATGGTTTTGGGTTTAGGTTTCAAATTTTAGGTTTTAGAGTTTAGGGATGAATGTTTCAGATATAGGGTTTTGGGGCTAGGTTTTAGGATTTTTTTGTTTAGGATTCAGGGTTTAGGTTTATAATTTTAATTTAGGGTTTAGGTTTTAGGGTTTAGGGGTTGGGATTTTGAAATTAGGTAATGGGGAGTATGTTTTTGGGTATACGGTTCAGCTTTTAGGTTGTTGAGTTTAGGGATCAGGGTTTCGCATATATGGTTTTGTGGCTAGGTTTGAGGATTTGTTTTGTTTAGGATTCAGGGTTTAGGGTTATGATTTTAATGTTGGGTTTAGGTTTTAATGTTTAGGGTTTAGGATTTTGAAATTAGGTTATAGGGAATATTTTTTTGGGTATAGGGTTCAGCTTTTAGGTTTTAGAGTTTATGGATCAGGGTTTTGGATATAGGGTTTTGGGGCTATGTTTTTGGATTGTTTGTTTAGGATTTGGGGTTTAGGTTTGTGATTTTAATGTAGGGTTTAGGTTTTAAGGTTTGGGGTTTGGGGTTTTTAAATTAGTGTATGGGTAATTTGGTTTTGGGTTTAGGTTTCAACTTTTAGGTTTTAGAGTTTAGGGATCAGTGTTTCAGATATAGAGTTTTGGGGCTAGGTTTTAAGATTTTTTTAGGGTTTTGGGTTTAGGTTTATGATTTTAATGTATGTTTTAGATTTTTAGGTTTATGGTGTAGGATTTTGAAATTAGGGTATATCAAATATTTTTTTGGTTTTATTTTTCAACTTTTAGGTTTTAGAGTTTAGGGATTGGGGTTTCGAATATAGAGTTTTGGGGCTAGGTTTTTGGTTTTTTTAGGATTCAGGGTTTATGTTTATGATTTTAATTTAGGGTTTATGTTTAAAGGTTTAGGTTTTAGGATTTTTAAATTAAGGTATAGGGAATATGTTTTTGGTTTTAGGGTTCAACTTTTAGGTTTTAGAGTTTAAGGACCGGGGTTTCGGATATAGGGTTTTGGGGCTAGGTTTTTAATTTTTTTTTGTTTAGGATATTGGTTTTAGGTTTGTTATTTTAATGTAGGGTTTAAGTTTTAAGGTTTAGACTTTAGGATTTTGAAATTAGGGTATAGGGAATGCTTTTTTTGGTTTTTTTCAGCTTTTAGGTCTTAAAGTTGAGGGATCAGGGTTTCGGCCATAGTATTTTTTGGCTAAGTTTTAGAAATGTTTTGTTTAGGATTCACGGTTTTGGATTATGATTTTAATGCATGCTTTAGGTTTTAAGGTTTAGGGTTCATTATTTTGAAATTATGGTATAGGGAATATGTTTTTGGGTTTGGGATTCAGATTTTAGGTTTTAGATTAAGGGACCAGGGTTTCAGAAATAGGTTTCTGGTGCTAGGTTTTAGATTTTTATTAGGATTTAGGGTTTTTTTTTATGATTTAATGTAGGGTTTTGGTTTTAAGGTTTTGGGCTTAGGATTCCAAAATTAGGGTATAGGGAATATTTTCTTGGGTTTTGGGTTCAACCTTTAGGTTTTAGAGTTTAGGGATCCAGGTTTTGGGTATAGGGTTTTATGGCTAGGTTTTAGGATTTTTTTTGTTTAGGATTCGGGGTTTATGTTTATGATTTTAATTTAGGGTTTAGGTTTAAAGGTTTATGGGTTAGGATTTCGAATTTACGGAATAGGGAATATGTTTTTGGGTTTATGTTTCAACTTTTAGGTTTTAGAGTTTAGGGATCAGGGTTTCGCATATACGGTTTTGGGGTTAGGTTTTTGGAATTTTTTTTGTTTAGGATTCAGGGTTTAGGGTTATGATTTTAATGCTAGGTTTAGGTTTTAAGGTTTATGGTTTATGATTTTGAAATTAGGGTATATAGAATATTTTTTTGTGTTTAGGGTTCAACTTTTAGGTTTTAGAGTTTAGGGATCAGGGTTTTTGATAGAGGGTTTTTTGGCTAGGTTTTTGGATTGTTTGTTTAGGATTCAGGGTTTAGGTTTATGATTTTAATATAGTGTTTAGGATTTAAGGTTTAGGATTTAGGATTTTGAAATTAGGGGACATGGAATATGTTTTTGGGTTTATTGTTCAGCTTTTGGGTTTTAGAGTTTAGGGATCAAGGTTTCGGATATACGGTTTTGGGTCTAGGTTTTTGGATTGTTTTGTTTAGGATTCAGGGTTTAGGGTTATGATTTTTATGTGGGGTTTAGGTTTTAATATTTAGGTTTCAGGATTTTGAAATTAGGGTATAGGGAATATGTATTTTGGTTTAGGGTTCAACGTTTAGGTTTTATAGTTTAGGGATTAGGGTTTTGGATATAGGGTTTTGAGGCTAGATTTTTGGATTGTTTGTTTAGGATTCAGGGTTTAGGTTTATGATTTTAATGAACAGTTTAGGTTTTAGGGTTTTTTGGTTTAGGATTTTAAAATTCGGGTGTGGGTATTATGGTTTTGGGTTTAGGTTTCAAATTTTAGGTTTTAGAGTTTAGGGATGAATGTTTCAGATATAGGGTTTTGGGGCTAGGTTTTAGGATTTTTTTGTTTAGGATTCAGGGTTTAGGTTTATAATTTTAATTTAGGGTTTAGGTTTTAGGGTTTAGGGGTTGGGATTTTGAAATTAGGTAATGGGGAGTATGTTTTTGGGTATACGGTTCAGCTTTTAGGTTGTTGAGTTTAGGGATCAGGGTTTCGCATATATGGTTTTGTGGCTAGGTTTGAGGATTTGTTTTGTTTAGGATTCAGGGTTTAGGGTTATGATTTTAATGTTGGGTTTAGGTTTTAATGTTTAGGGTTTAGGATTTTGAAATTAGGTTATAGGGAATATTTTTTTGGGTATAGGGTTCAGCTTTTAGGTTTTAGAGTTTATGGATCAGGGTTTTGGATATAGGGTTTTGGGGCTATGTTTTTGGATTGTTTGTTTAGGATTTGGGGTTTAGGTTTGTGATTTTAATGTAGGGTTTAGGTTTTAAGGTTTGGGGTTTGGGGTTTTTAAATTAGTGTATGGGTAATTTGGTTTTGGGTTTAGGTTTCAACTTTTAGGTTTTAGAGTTTAGGGATCAGTGTTTCAGATATAGAGTTTTGGGGCTAGGTTTTAAGATTTTTTTAGGGTTTTGGGTTTAGGTTTATGATTTTAATGTATGTTTTAGATTTTTAGGTTTATGGTGTAGGATTTTGAAATTAGGGTATATCAAATATTTTTTTGGTTTTATTTTTCAACTTTTAGGTTTTAGAGTTTAGGGATTGGGGTTTCGAATATAGAGTTTTGGGGCTAGGTTTTTGGTTTTTTTAGGATTCAGGGTTTATGTTTATGATTTTAATTTAGGGTTTATGTTTAAAGGTTTAGGTTTTAGGATTTTTAAATTAAGGTATAGGGAATATGTTTTTGGTTTTAGGGTTCAACTTTTAGGTTTTAGAGTTTAAGGACCGGGGTTTCGGATATAGGGTTTTGGGGCTAGGTTTTTAATTTTTTTTTGTTTAGGATATTGGTTTTAGGTTTGTTATTTTAATGTAGGGTTTAAGTTTTAAGGTTTAGACTTTAGGATTTTGAAATTAGGGTATAGGGAATGCTTTTTTTGGTTTTTTTCAGCTTTTAGGTCTTAAAGTTGAGGGATCAGGGTTTCGGCCATAGTATTTTTTGGCTAAGTTTTAGAAATGTTTTGTTTAGGATTCACGGTTTTGGATTATGATTTTAATGCATGCTTTAGGTTTTAAGGTTTAGGGTTCATTATTTTGAAATTATGGTATAGGGAATATGTTTTTGGGTTTGGGATTCAGATTTTAGGTTTTAGATTAAGGGACCAGGGTTTCAGAAATAGGTTTCTGGTGCTAGGTTTTAGATTTTTATTAGGATTTAGGGTTTTTTTTTATGATTTAATGTAGGGTTTTGGTTTTAAGGTTTTGGGCTTAGGATTCCAAAATTAGGGTATAGGGAATATTTTCTTGGGTTTTGGGTTCAACCTTTAGGTTTTAGAGTTTAGGGATCCAGGTTTTGGGTATAGGGTTTTATGGCTAGGTTTTAGGATTTTTTTTGTTTAGGATTCGGGGTTTATGTTTATGATTTTAATTTAGGGTTTAGGTTTAAAGGTTTATGGGTTAGGATTTCGAATTTACGGAATAGGGAATATGTTTTTGGGTTTATGTTTCAACTTTTAGGTTTTAGAGTTTAGGGATCAGGGTTTCGCATATACGGTTTTGGGGTTAGGTTTTTGGAATTTTTTTTGTTTAGGATTCAGGGTTTAGGGTTATGATTTTAATGCTAGGTTTAGGTTTTAAGGTTTATGGTTTATGATTTTGAAATTAGGGTATATAGAATATTTTTTTGTGTTTAGGGTTCAACTTTTAGGTTTTAGAGTTTAGGGATCAGGGTTTTTGATAGAGGGTTTTTTGGCTAGGTTTTTGGATTGTTTGTTTAGGATTCAGGGTTTAGGTTTATGATTTTAATATAGTGTTTAGGATTTAAGGTTTAGGATTTAGGATTTTGAAATTAGGGGACATGGAATATGTTTTTGGGTTTATTGTTCAGCTTTTGGGTTTTAGAGTTTAGGGATCAAGGTTTCGGATATACGGTTTTGGGTCTAGGTTTTTGGATTGTTTTGTTTAGGATTCAGGGTTTAGGGTTATGATTTTTATGTGGGGTTTAGGTTTTAATATTTAGGTTTCAGGATTTTGAAATTAGGGTATAGGGAATATGTATTTTGGTTTAGGGTTCAACGTTTAGGTTTTATAGTTTAGGGATTAGGGTTTTGGATATAGGGTTTTGAGGCTAGATTTTTGGATTGTTTGTTTAGGATTCAGGGTTTAGGTTTATGATTTTAATGAACAGTTTAGGTTTTAGGGTTTTTTGGTTTAGGATTTTAAAATTCGGGTGTGGGTATTATGGTTTTGGGTTTAGGTTTCAAATTTTAGGTTTTAGAGTTTAGGGATGAATGTTTCAGATATAGGGTTTTGGGGCTAGGTTTTAGGATTTTTTTGTTTAGGATTCAGGGTTTAGGTTTATAATTTTAATTTAGGGTTTAGGTTTTAGGGTTTAGGGGTTGGGATTTTGAAATTAGGTAATGGGGAGTATGTTTTTGGGTATACGGTTCAGCTTTTAGGTTGTTGAGTTTAGGGATCAGGGTTTCGCATATATGGTTTTGTGGCTAGGTTTGAGGATTTGTTTTGTTTAGGATTCAGGGTTTAGGGTTATGATTTTAATGTTGGGTTTAGGTTTTAATGTTTAGGGTTTAGGATTTTGAAATTAGGTTATAGGGAATATTTTTTTGGGTATAGGGTTCAGCTTTTAGGTTTTAGAGTTTATGGATCAGGGTTTTGGATATAGGGTTTTGGGGCTATGTTTTTGGATTGTTTGTTTAGGATTTGGGGTTTAGGTTTGTGATTTTAATGTAGGGTTTAGGTTTTAAGGTTTGGGGTTTGGGGTTTTTAAATTAGTGTATGGGTAATTTGGTTTTGGGTTTAGGTTTCAACTTTTAGGTTTTAGAGTTTAGGGATCAGTGTTTCAGATATAGAGTTTTGGGGCTAGGTTTTAAGATTTTTTTAGGGTTTTGGGTTTAGGTTTATGATTTTAATGTATGTTTTAGATTTTTAGGTTTATGGTGTAGGATTTTGAAATTAGGGTATATCAAATATTTTTTTGGTTTTATTTTTCAACTTTTAGGTTTTAGAGTTTAGGGATTGGGGTTTCGAATATAGAGTTTTGGGGCTAGGTTTTTGGTTTTTTTAGGATTCAGGGTTTATGTTTATGATTTTAATTTAGGGTTTATGTTTAAAGGTTTAGGTTTTAGGATTTTTAAATTAAGGTATAGGGAATATGTTTTTGGTTTTAGGGTTCAACTTTTAGGTTTTAGAGTTTAAGGACCGGGGTTTCGGATATAGGGTTTTGGGGCTAGGTTTTTAATTTTTTTTTGTTTAGGATATTGGTTTTAGGTTTGTTATTTTAATGTAGGGTTTAAGTTTTAAGGTTTAGACTTTAGGATTTTGAAATTAGGGTATAGGGAATGCTTTTTTTGGTTTTTTTCAGCTTTTAGGTCTTAAAGTTGAGGGATCAGGGTTTCGGCCATAGTATTTTTTGGCTAAGTTTTAGAAATGTTTTGTTTAGGATTCACGGTTTTGGATTATGATTTTAATGCATGCTTTAGGTTTTAAGGTTTAGGGTTCATTATTTTGAAATTATGGTATAGGGAATATGTTTTTGGGTTTGGGATTCAGATTTTAGGTTTTAGATTAAGGGACCAGGGTTTCAGAAATAGGTTTCTGGTGCTAGGTTTTAGATTTTTATTAGGATTTAGGGTTTTTTTTTATGATTTAATGTAGGGTTTTGGTTTTAAGGTTTTGGGCTTAGGATTCCAAAATTAGGGTATAGGGAATATTTTCTTGGGTTTTGGGTTCAACCTTTAGGTTTTAGAGTTTAGGGATCCAGGTTTTGGGTATAGGGTTTTATGGCTAGGTTTTAGGATTTTTTTTGTTTAGGATTCGGGGTTTATGTTTATGATTTTAATTTAGGGTTTAGGTTTAAAGGTTTATGGGTTAGGATTTCGAATTTACGGAATAGGGAATATGTTTTTGGGTTTATGTTTCAACTTTTAGGTTTTAGAGTTTAGGGATCAGGGTTTCGCATATACGGTTTTGGGGTTAGGTTTTTGGAATTTTTTTTGTTTAGGATTCAGGGTTTAGGGTTATGATTTTAATGCTAGGTTTAGGTTTTAAGGTTTATGGTTTATGATTTTGAAATTAGGGTATATAGAATATTTTTTTGTGTTTAGGGTTCAACTTTTAGGTTTTAGAGTTTAGGGATCAGGGTTTTTGATAGAGGGTTTTTTGGCTAGGTTTTTGGATTGTTTGTTTAGGATTCAGGGTTTAGGTTTATGATTTTAATATAGTGTTTAGGATTTAAGGTTTAGGATTTAGGATTTTGAAATTAGGGGACATGGAATATGTTTTTGGGTTTATTGTTCAGCTTTTGGGTTTTAGAGTTTAGGGATCAAGGTTTCGGATATACGGTTTTGGGTCTAGGTTTTTGGATTGTTTTGTTTAGGATTCAGGGTTTAGGGTTATGATTTTTATGTGGGGTTTAGGTTTTAATATTTAGGTTTCAGGATTTTGAAATTAGGGTATAGGGAATATGTATTTTGGTTTAGGGTTCAACGTTTAGGTTTTATAGTTTAGGGATTAGGGTTTTGGATATAGGGTTTTGAGGCTAGATTTTTGGATTGTTTGTTTAGGATTCAGGGTTTAGGTTTATGATTTTAATGAACAGTTTAGGTTTTAGGGTTTTTTGGTTTAGGATTTTAAAATTCGGGTGTGGGTATTATGGTTTTGGGTTTAGGTTTCAAATTTTAGGTTTTAGAGTTTAGGGATGAATGTTTCAGATATAGGGTTTTGGGGCTAGGTTTTAGGATTTTTTTGTTTAGGATTCAGGGTTTAGGTTTATAATTTTAATTTAGGGTTTAGGTTTTAGGGTTTAGGGGTTGGGATTTTGAAATTAGGTAATGGGGAGTATGTTTTTGGGTATACGGTTCAGCTTTTAGGTTGTTGAGTTTAGGGATCAGGGTTTCGCATATATGGTTTTGTGGCTAGGTTTGAGGATTTGTTTTGTTTAGGATTCAGGGTTTAGGGTTATGATTTTAATGTTGGGTTTAGGTTTTAATGTTTAGGGTTTAGGATTTTGAAATTAGGTTATAGGGAATATTTTTTTGGGTATAGGGTTCAGCTTTTAGGTTTTAGAGTTTATGGATCAGGGTTTTGGATATAGGGTTTTGGGGCTATGTTTTTGGATTGTTTGTTTAGGATTTGGGGTTTAGGTTTGTGATTTTAATGTAGGGTTTAGGTTTTAAGGTTTGGGGTTTGGGGTTTTTAAATTAGTGTATGGGTAATTTGGTTTTGGGTTTAGGTTTCAACTTTTAGGTTTTAGAGTTTAGGGATCAGTGTTTCAGATATAGAGTTTTGGGGCTAGGTTTTAAGATTTTTTTAGGGTTTTGGGTTTAGGTTTATGATTTTAATGTATGTTTTAGATTTTTAGGTTTATGGTGTAGGATTTTGAAATTAGGGTATATCAAATATTTTTTTGGTTTTATTTTTCAACTTTTAGGTTTTAGAGTTTAGGGATTGGGGTTTCGAATATAGAGTTTTGGGGCTAGGTTTTTGGTTTTTTTAGGATTCAGGGTTTATGTTTATGATTTTAATTTAGGGTTTATGTTTAAAGGTTTAGGTTTTAGGATTTTTAAATTAAGGTATAGGGAATATGTTTTTGGTTTTAGGGTTCAACTTTTAGGTTTTAGAGTTTAAGGACCGGGGTTTCGGATATAGGGTTTTGGGGCTAGGTTTTTAATTTTTTTTTGTTTAGGATATTGGTTTTAGGTTTGTTATTTTAATGTAGGGTTTAAGTTTTAAGGTTTAGACTTTAGGATTTTGAAATTAGGGTATAGGGAATGCTTTTTTTGGTTTTTTTCAGCTTTTAGGTCTTAAAGTTGAGGGATCAGGGTTTCGGCCATAGTATTTTTTGGCTAAGTTTTAGAAATGTTTTGTTTAGGATTCACGGTTTTGGATTATGATTTTAATGCATGCTTTAGGTTTTAAGGTTTAGGGTTCATTATTTTGAAATTATGGTATAGGGAATATGTTTTTGGGTTTGGGATTCAGATTTTAGGTTTTAGATTAAGGGACCAGGGTTTCAGAAATAGGTTTCTGGTGCTAGGTTTTAGATTTTTATTAG
>CAUJRU010001134.1:32796-72128 GCA_963277665.1 Viscum album
TCAAAAACCCTGATCCCTAAACTCTAAAACCTAAAAGTTGAACCCTAAACACAAAAAAATATTCTATATACCCTAATTTCAAAATCATAAACCATAAACCTTAAAACCTAAACCTAGCATTAAAATCATAACCCTAAACCCTGAATCCTAAACAAAAAAAAATTCCAAAAACCTAACCCCAAAACCGTATATGCGAAACCCTGATCCCTAAACTCTAAAACCTAAAAGTTGAAACATAAACCCAAAAACATATTCCCTATTCCGTAAATTCGAAATCCTAACCCATAAACCTTTAAACCTAAACCCTAAATTAAAATCATAAACATAAACCCCGAATCCTAAACAAAAAAAATCCTAAAACCTAGCCATAAAACCCTATACCCAAAACCTGGATCCCTAAACTCTAAAACCTAAAGGTTGAACCCAAAACCCAAGAAAATATTCCCTATACCCTAATTTTGGAATCCTAAGCCCAAAACCTTAAAACCAAAAACCCTACATTAAATCATAAAAAAAAACCCTAAATCCTAATAAAAATCTAAAACCTAGCACCAGAAACCTATTTCTGAAACCCTGGTCCCTTAATCTAAAACCTAAAATCTGAATCCCAAACCCAAAAACATATTCCCTATACCATAATTTCAAAATAATGAACCCTAAACCTTAAAACCTAAAGCATGCATTAAAATCATAATCCAAAACCGTGAATCCTAAACAAAAACATTTCTAAAACTTAGCCAAAAAAATACTATGGCCGAAACCCTGATCCCTCAACTTTAAGACCTAAAAGCTGAAAAAAAACCAAAAAAAGCATTCCCTATACCCTAATTTCAAAATCCTAAAGTCTAAACCTTAAAACTTAAACCCTACATTAAAATAACAAACCTAAAACCAATATCCTAAACAAAAAAAAATTAAAAACCTAGCCCCAAAACCCTATATCCGAAACCCCGGTCCTTAAACTCTAAAACCTAAAAGTTGAACCCTAAAACCAAAAACATATTCCCTATACCTTAATTTAAAAATCCTAAAACCTAAACCTTTAAACATAAACCCTAAATTAAAATCATAAACATAAACCCTGAATCCTAAAAAAACCAAAAACCTAGCCCCAAAACTCTATATTCGAAACCCCAATCCCTAAACTCTAAAACCTAAAAGTTGAAAAATAAAACCAAAAAAATATTTGATATACCCTAATTTCAAAATCCTACACCATAAACCTAAAAATCTAAAACATACATTAAAATCATAAACCTAAACCCAAAACCCTCAACCCCTAAAAAAATCTTAAAAACCTAGCCCCAAAACTCTATATCTGAAACACTGATCCCTAAACTCTAAAACCTAAAAGTTGAAACCTAAACCCAAAACCAAATTACCCATACACTAATTTAAAAACCCCAAACCCCAAACCTTAAAACCTAAACCCTACATTAAAATCACAAACCTAAACCCCAAATCCTAAACAAACAATCCAAAAACATAGCCCCAAAACCCTATATCCAAAACCCTGATCCATAAACTCTAAAACCTAAAAGCTGAACCCTATACCCAAAAAAATATTCCCTATAACCTAATTTCAAAATCCTAAACCCTAAACATTAAAACCTAAACCCAACATTAAAATCATAACCCTAAACCCTGAATCCTAAACAAAACAAATCCTCAAACCTAGCCACAAAACCATATATGCGAAACCCTGATCCCTAAACTCAACAACCTAAAAGCTGAACCGTATACCCAAAAACATACTCCCCATTACCTAATTTCAAAATCCCAACCCCTAAACCCTAAAACCTAAACCCTAAATTAAAATTATAAACCTAAACCCTGAATCCTAAACAAAAAAAATCCTAAAACCTAGCCCCAAAACCCTATATCTGAAACATTCATCCCTAAACTCTAAAACCTAAATTTGAAACCTAAACCCAAAACCATAATACCCACACCCGAATTTTAAAATCCTAAACCAAAAAACCCTAAAACCTAAACTGTTCATTAAAATCATAAACCTAAACCCTGAATCCTAAACAAACAATCCAAAAATCTAGCCTCAAAACCCTATATCCAAAACCCTAATCCCTAAACTATAAAACCTAAACGTTGAACCCTAAACCAAAATACATATTCCCTATACCCTAATTTCAAAATCCTGAAACCTAAATATTAAAACCTAAACCCCACATAAAAATCATAACCCTAAACCCTGAATCCTAAACAAAACAATCCAAAAACCTAGACCCAAAACCGTATATCCGAAACCTTGATCCCTAAACTCTAAAACCCAAAAGCTGAACAATAAACCCAAAAACATATTCCATGTCCCCTAATTTCAAAATCCTAAATCCTAAACCTTAAATCCTAAACACTATATTAAAATCATAAACCTAAACCCTGAATCCTAAACAAACAATCCAAAAACCTAGCCAAAAAAACCCTCTATCAAAAACCCTGATCCCCTAAACTCTAAAACCTAAAAGTTGAACCCTAAACACAAAAAAATATTCTATATACCCTAATTTCAAAATCATAAACCATAAACCTTAAAACCTAAACCTAGCATTAAAATCATAACCCTAAACCCTGAATCCTAAACAAAAAAAATTCCAAAAACCTAACCCCAAAAACCGTATATGCGAAACCCTGATCCCTAAACTCTAAAACCTAAAAGTTGAAACATAAACCCAAAAACATATTCCCTATTCCGTAAATTCGAAATCCTAACCCATAAACCTTTAAACCTAAACCCTAAATTAAAATCATAAACATAAACCCCGAATCCTAAACAAAAAAAATCCTAAAACCTAGCCATAAAACCCTATACCCAAAACCTGGATCCCTAAACTCTAAAACCTAAAGGTTGAACCCAAAACCCAAGAAAATATTCCCTATACCCTAATTTTGGAATCCTAAGCCCAAAACCTTAAAACCAAAAACCCTACATTAAATCATAAAAAAAAACCCTAAATCCTAATAAAAATCTAAAACCTAGCACCAGAAACCTATTTCTGAAACCCTGGTCCCTTAATCTAAAACCTAAAATCTGAATCCCAAACCCAAAAACATATTCCCTATACCATAATTTCAAAATAATGAACCCTAAACCTTAAAACCTAAAGCATGCATTAAAATCATAATCCAAAACCGTGAATCCTAAACAAAACATTTCTAAAACTTAGCCAAAAAATACTATGGCCGAAACCCTGATCCCTCAACTTTAAGACCTAAAAGCTGAAAAAAACCAAAAAAAGCATTCCCTATACCCTAATTTCAAAATCCTAAAGTCTAAACCTTAAAACTTAAACCCTACATTAAAATAACAAACCTAAAACCAATATCCTAAACAAAAAAAAATTAAAAACCTAGCCCCAAAACCCTATATCCGAAACCCCGGTCCTTAAACTCTAAAACCTAAAAGTTGAACCCTAAAACCAAAAACATATTCCCTATACCTTAATTTAAAAATCCTAAAACCTAAACCTTTAAACATAAACCCTAAATTAAAATCATAAACATAAACCCTGAATCCTAAAAAAACCAAAAACCTAGCCCCAAAACTCTATATTCGAAACCCCAATCCCTAAACTCTAAAACCTAAAAGTTGAAAAATAAAACCAAAAAAATATTTGATATACCCTAATTTCAAAATCCTACACCATAAACCTAAAAATCTAAAACATACATTAAAATCATAAACCTAAACCCAAAACCCTAAAAAAATCTTAAAACCTAGCCCCCCAAAACTCTATATCTGAAACACTGATCCCTAAACTCTAAAACCTAAAAGTTGAAACCTAACCCAAAACCAAATTACCCATACACTAATTTAAAAACCCCAAACCCCAAACCTTAAAACCTAAACCCTACATTAAAATCACAAACCTAAACCCCAAATCCTAAACAAACAATCCAAAAACATAGCCCAAAACCCTATATCCAAAACCCTGATCCATAAACTCTAAAACCTAAAAGCTGAACCCTATACCCAAAAAAATATTCCCTATAACCTAATTTCAAAATCCTAAACCCTAACATTAAAACCTAAACCCAACATTAAATCATAACCCTAAACCCTGAATCCTAAACAAAACAAATCCTCAAACCTAGCCACAAAACCATATATGCGAAACCCTGATCCCTAAACTCAACAACCTAAAAGCTGAACCGTATACCCAAAAACATACTCCCCATTACCTAATTTCAAAATCCCAACCCCTAAACCCTAAAACCTAAACCCTAAATTAAAATTATAAACCTAAACCCTGAATCCTAAACAAAAAAAAATCCTAAAACCTAGCCCCAAAACCCTATATCTGAAACATTCATCCCTAAACTCTAAAACCTAAAATTTGAAACCTAAACCCAAAACCATAATACCCACACCCGAATTTTAAAATCCTAAACCAAAAAACCCTAAAACCTAAACTGTTCATTAAAATCATAAACCTAAACCCTGAAATCCTAAACAAACAATCCAAAAATCTAGCCTCAAAACCCTATATCCAAAACCCTAATCCCTAAACTATAAAACCTAAACGTTGAACCCTAAACCAAAATACATATTCCCTATACCCTAATTTCAAAATCCTGAAACCTAAATATTAAAACCTAAACCCCACATAAAAATCATAACCCTAAACCCTGAATCCTAAACAAAACAATCCAAAAACCTAGACCCAAAACCGTATATCCGAAACCTTGATCCCTAAACTCTAAAACCCAAAAGCTGAACAATAAACCCAAAAACATATTCCATGTCCCCTAATTTCAAAATCCTAAATCCTAAACCTTAAATCCTAAACACTATATTAAAATCATAAACCTAAACCCTGAATCCTAAACAAACAATCCAAAAACCTAGCCAAAAAACCCTCTATCAAAAACCCTGATCCCTAAACTCTAAAACCTAAAAGTTGAACCCTAAACACAAAAAAATATTCTATATACCCTAATTTCAAAATCATAAACCATAAACCTTAAAACCTAAACCTAGCATTAAAATCATAACCCTAAACCCTGAATCCTAAACAAAAAAAATTCCAAAAACCTAACCCCAAAACCGTATATGCGAAACCCTGATCCCTAAACTCTAAAACCTAAAAGTTGAAACATAAACCCAAAAACATATTCCCTATTCCGTAAATTCGAAATCCTAACCCATAAACCTTTAAACCTAAACCCTAAATTAAAATCATAAACATAAACCCCGAATCCTAAACAAAAAAAATCCTAAAACCTAGCCATAAAACCCTATACCCAAAACCTGGATCCCTAAACTCTAAAACCTAAAGGTTGAACCCAAAACCCAAGAAAATATTCCCTATACCCTAATTTTGGAATCCTAAGCCCAAAACCTTAAAACCAAAACCCTACATTAAATCATAAAAAAAAACCCTAAATCCTAATAAAAATCTAAAACCTAGCACCAGAAACCTATTTCTGAAACCCTGGTCCCTTAATCTAAAACCTAAAATCTGAATCCCAAACCCAAAAACATATTCCCTATACCATAATTTCAAAATAATGAACCCTAAACCTTAAAACCTAAAGCATGCATTAAAATCATAATCCAAAACCGTGAATCCTAAACAAAACATTTCTAAAACTTAGCCAAAAAATACTATGGCCGAAACCCTGATCCCTCAACTTTAAGACCTAAAAGCTGAAAAAAACCAAAAAAAGCATTCCCTATACCCTAATTTCAAAATCCTAAAGTCTAAACCTTAAACTTAAACCCTACATTAAAATAACAAACCTAAAACCAATATCCTAAACAAAAAAAAATTAAAAACCTAGCCCCAAAACCCTATATCCGAAACCCCGGTCCTTAAACTCTAAAACCTAAAAGTTGAACCCTAAAACCAAAAACATATTCCCTATACCTTAATTTAAAAATCCTAAAACCTAAACCTTTAAACATAAACCCTAAATTAAAATCATAAACATAAACCCTGAATCCTAAAAAACCAAAAACCTAGCCCCAAAACTCTATATTCGAAACCCCAATCCCTAAACTCTAAAACCTAAAAGTTGAAAAATAAAACCCAAAAAATATTTGATATACCCTAATTTCAAAATCCTACACCATAAACCTAAAAATCTAAAACATACATTAAAATCATAAACCTAAACCCAAAACCCTAAAAAAATCTTAAAACCTAGCCCCAAAACTCTATATCTGAAACACTGATCCCTAAACTCTAAAACCTAAAAGTTGAAACCTAAACCCAAAACCAAATTACCCATACACTAATTTAAAAACCCCAAACCCCAAACCTTAAAACCTAAACCCTACATTAAAATCACAAACCTAAACCCCAAATCCTAAACAAACAATCCAAAAACATAGCCCCAAAACCCTATATCCAAAACCCTGATCCATAAACTCTAAAACCTAAAAGCTGAACCCTATACCCAAAAAAATATTCCCTATAACCTAATTTCAAAATCCTAAACCCTAAACATTAAAACCTAAACCCAACATTAAAATCATAACCCTAAACCCTGAATCCTAAACAAAACAAATCCTCAAACCTAGCCACAAAACCATATATGCGAAACCCTGATCCCTAAACTCAACAACCTAAAAGCTGAACCGTATACCCAAAAACATACTCCCCATTACCTAATTTCAAAATCCCAACCCCTAAACCCTAAAACCTAAACCCTAAATTAAAATTATAAACCTAAACCCTGAATCCTAAAACAAAAAAATCCTAAAACCCTAGCCCCAAAACCCTATATCTGAAACATTCATCCCTAAACTCTAAAACCTAAAATTTGAAACCTAAACCCAAAACCATAATACCCACACCCGAATTTTAAAATCCTAAACCAAAAAACCCTAAAACCTAAACTGTTCATTAAAATCATAAACCTAAACCCTGAATCCTAAACAAACAATCCAAAATCTAGCCTCAAAACCCTATATCCAAAACCCTAATCCCTAAACTATAAAACCTAAACGTTGAACCCTAAACCAAAATACATATTCCCTATACCCTAATTTCAAAATCCTGAAACCTAAATATTAAAACCTAAACCCCACATAAAAATCATAACCCTAAACCCTGAATCCTAAACAAAACAATCCAAAAACCTAGACCCAAAACCGTATATCCGAAACCTTGATCCCTAAACTCTAAAACCCAAAAGCTGAACAATAAACCCAAAAACATATTCCATGTCCCCTAATTTCAAAATCCTAAATCCTAAACCTTAAATCCTAAACACTATATTAAAATCATAAACCTAAACCCTGAATCCTAAACAAACAATCCAAAAACCTAGCCAAAAAACCCTCTATCAAAAACCCTGATCCCTAAACTCTAAAACCTAAAAGTTGAACCCTAAACACAAAAAAATATTCTATATACCCTAATTTCAAAATCATAAACCATAAACCTTAAAACCTAAACCTAGCATTAAAATCATAACCCTAAACCCTGAATCCTAAACAAAAAAAATTCCAAAAACCTAACCCCAAAACCGTATATGCGAAACCCTGATCCCTAAACTCTAAAACCTAAAAGTTGAAACATAAACCCAAAAACATATTCCCTATTCCGTAAATTCGAAATCCTAACCCATAAACCTTTAAACCTAAACCCTAAATTAAAATCATAAACATAAACCCCGAATCCTAAACAAAAAAAATCCTAAAACCTAGCCATAAAACCCTATACCCAAAACCTGGATCCCTAAACTCTAAAACCTAAAGGTTGAACCCAAAACCCAAGAAAATATTCCCTATACCCTAATTTTGGAATCCTAAGCCCAAAACCTTAAAACCAAAACCCTACATTAAATCATAAAAAAAAACCCTAAATCCTAATAAAAATCTAAAACCTAGCACCAGAAACCTATTTCTGAAACCCTGGTCCCTTAATCTAAAACCTAAAATCTGAATCCCAAACCCAAAAACATATTCCCTATACCATAATTTCAAAATAATGAACCCTAAACCTTAAAACCTAAAGCATGCATTAAAATCATAATCCAAAACCGTGAATCCTAAACAAAACATTTCTAAAACTTAGCCAAAAAATACTATGGCCGAAACCCTGATCCCTCAACTTTAAGACCTAAAAGCTGAAAAAAACCAAAAAAAGCATTCCCTATACCCTAATTTCAAAATCCTAAAGTCTAAACCTTAAAACTTAAACCCTACATTAAAATAACAAACCTAAAACCAATATCCTAAACAAAAAAAAATTAAAAACCTAGCCCCAAAACCCTATATCCGAAACCCCGGTCCTTAAACTCTAAAACCTAAAAGTTGAACCCTAAAACCAAAAACATATTCCCTATACCTTAATTTAAAAATCCTAAAACCTAAACCTTTAAACATAAACCCTAAATTAAAATCATAAACATAAACCCTGAATCCTAAAAAAACCAAAAACCTAGCCCCAAAACTCTATATTCGAAACCCCAATCCCTAAACTCTAAAACCTAAAAGTTGAAAAATAAAACCAAAAAAATATTTGATATACCCTAATTTCAAAATCCTACACCATAAACCTAAAAATCTAAAACATACATTAAAATCATAAACCTAAACCCAAAACCCTAAAAAAATCTTAAAACCTAGCCCCAAAACTCTATATCTGAAACACTGATCCCTAAACTCTAAAACCTAAAAGTTGAAACCTAAACCCAAAACCAAATTACCCATACACTAATTTAAAAACCCCAAACCCCAAACCTTAAAACCTAAACCCTACATTAAAATCACAAACCTAAACCCCAAATCCTAAACAAACAATCCAAAAACATAGCCCCAAAACCCTATATCCAAAACCCTGATCCATAAACTCTAAAACCTAAAAGCTGAACCCTATACCCAAAAAAATATTCCCTATAACCTAATTTCAAAATCCTAAACCCTAAACATTAAAACCTAAACCCAACATTAAAATCATAACCCTAAACCCTGAATCCTAAACAAAACAAATCCTCAAACCTAGCCACAAAACCATATATGCGAAACCCTGATCCCTAAACTCAACAACCTAAAAGCTGAACCGTATACCCAAAAACATACTCCCCATTACCTAATTTCAAAATCCCAACCCCTAAACCCTAAAACCTAAACCCTAAATTAAAATTATAAACCTAAACCCTGAATCCTAAACAAAAAAATCCTAAAACCTAGCCCCAAAACCCTATATCTGAAACATTCATCCCTAAACTCTAAAACCTAAAATTTGAAACCTAAACCCAAAACCATAATACCCACACCCGAATTTTAAAATCCTAAACCAAAAAACCCTAAAACCTAAACTGTTCATTAAAATCATAAACCTAAACCCTGAATCCTAAACAAACAATCCAAAAATCTAGCCTCAAAACCCTATATCCAAAACCCTAATCCCTAAACTATAAAACCTAAACGTTGAACCCTAAACCAAAATACATATTCCCTATACCCTAATTTCAAAATCCTGAAACCTAAATATTAAAACCTAAACCCCACATAAAAATCATAACCCTAAACCCTGAATCCTAAACAAAACAATCCAAAAACCTAGACCCAAAACCGTATATCCGAAACCTTGATCCCTAAACTCTAAAACCCAAAAGCTGAACAATAAACCCAAAAACATATTCCATGTCCCCTAATTTCAAAATCCTAAATCCTAAACCTTAAATCCTAAACACTATATTAAAATCATAAACCTAAACCCTGAATCCTAAACAAACAATCCAAAAACCTAGCCAAAAAACCCTCTATCAAAAACCCTGATCCCTAAACTCTAAAACCTAAAAGTTGAACCCTAAACACAAAAAAATATTCTATATACCCTAATTTCAAAATCATAAACCATAAACCTTAAAACCTAAACCTAGCATTAAAATCATAACCCTAAACCCTGAATCCTAAACAAAAAAAATTCCAAAAACCTAACCCCAAAACCGTATATGCGAAACCCTGATCCCTAAACTCTAAAACCTAAAAGTTGAAACATAAACCCAAAAACATATTCCCTATTCCGTAAATTCGAAATCCTAACCCATAAACCTTTAAACCTAAACCCTAAATTAAAATCATAAACATAAACCCCGAATCCTAAACAAAAAAAATCCTAAAACCTAGCCATAAAACCCTATACCCAAAACCTGGATCCCTAAACTCTAAAACCTAAAGGTTGAACCCAAAACCCAAGAAAATATTCCCTATACCCTAATTTTGGAATCCTAAGCCCAAAACCTTAAAACCAAAACCCTACATTAAATCATAAAAAAAAACCCTAAATCCTAATAAAAATCTAAAACCTAGCACCAGAAACCTATTTCTGAAACCCTGGTCCCTTAATCTAAAACCTAAAATCTGAATCCCAAACCCAAAAACATATTCCCTATACCATAATTTCAAAATAATGAACCCTAAACCTTAAAACCTAAAGCATGCATTAAAATCATAATCCAAAACCGTGAATCCTAAACAAAACATTTCTAAAACTTAGCCAAAAAATACTATGGCCGAAACCCTGATCCCTCAACTTTAAGACCTAAAAGCTGAAAAAAACCAAAAAAAGCATTCCCTATACCCTAATTTCAAAATCCTAAAGTCTAAACCTTAAAACTTAAACCCTACATTAAAATAACAAACCTAAAACCAATATCCTAAACAAAAAAAAATTAAAAACCTAGCCCCAAAACCCTATATCCGAAACCCCGGTCCTTAAACTCTAAAACCTAAAAGTTGAACCCTAAAACCAAAAACATATTCCCTATACCTTAATTTAAAAATCCTAAAACCTAAACCTTTAAACATAAACCCTAAATTAAAATCATAAACATAAACCCTGAATCCTAAAAAAACCAAAAACCTAGCCCCAAAACTCTATATTCGAAACCCCAATCCCTAAACTCTAAAACCTAAAAGTTGAAAAATAAAACCAAAAAAATATTTGATATACCCTAATTTCAAAATCCTACACCATAAACCTAAAAATCTAAAACATACATTAAAATCATAAACCTAAACCCAAAACCCTAAAAAAATCTTAAAACCTAGCCCCAAAACTCTATATCTGAAACACTGATCCCTAAACTCTAAAACCTAAAAGTTGAAACCTAAACCCAAAACCAAATTACCCATACACTAATTTAAAAACCCCAAACCCCAAACCTTAAAACCTAAACCCTACATTAAAATCACAAACCTAAACCCCAAATCCTAAACAAACAATCCAAAAACATAGCCCCAAAACCCTATATCCAAAACCCTGATCCATAAACTCTAAAACCTAAAAGCTGAACCCTATACCCAAAAAAATATTCCCTATAACCTAATTTCAAAATCCTAAACCCTAAACATTAAAACCTAAACCCAACATTAAAATCATAACCCTAAACCCTGAATCCTAAACAAAACAAATCCTCAAACCTAGCCACAAAACCATATATGCGAAACCCTGATCCCTAAACTCAACAACCTAAAAGCTGAACCGTATACCCAAAAACATACTCCCCATTACCTAATTTCAAAATCCCAACCCCTAAACCCTAAAACCTAAACCCTAAATTAAAATTATAAACCTAAACCCTGAATCCTAAACAAAAAAATCCTAAAACCTAGCCCCAAAACCCTATATCTGAAACATTCATCCCTAAACTCTAAAACCTAAAATTTGAAACCTAAACCCAAAACCATAATACCCACACCCGAATTTTAAAATCCTAAACCAAAAAACCCTAAAACCTAAACTGTTCATTAAAATCATAAACCTAAACCCTGAATCCTAAACAAACAATCCAAAAATCTAGCCTCAAAACCCTATATCCAAAACCCTAATCCCTAAACTATAAAACCTAAACGTTGAACCCTAAACCAAAATACATATTCCCTATACCCTAATTTCAAAATCCTGAAACCTAAATATTAAAACCTAAACCCCACATAAAAATCATAACCCTAAACCCTGAATCCTAAACAAAACAATCCAAAAACCTAGACCCAAAACCGTATATCCGAAACCTTGATCCCTAAACTCTAAAACCCAAAAGCTGAACAATAAACCCAAAAACATATTCCATGTCCCCTAATTTCAAAATCCTAAATCCTAAACCTTAAATCCTAAACACTATATTAAAATCATAAACCTAAACCCTGAATCCTAAACAAACAATCCAAAAACCTAGCCAAAAAACCCTCTATCAAAAACCCTGATCCCTAAACTCTAAAACCTAAAAGTTGAACCCTAAACACAAAAAAATATTCTATATACCCTAATTTCAAAATCATAAACCATAAACCTTAAAACCTAAACCTAGCATTAAAATCATAACCCTAAACCCTGAATCCTAAACAAAAAAAATTCCAAAAACCTAACCCCAAAACCGTATATGCGAAACCCTGATCCCTAAACTCTAAAACCTAAAAGTTGAAACATAAACCCAAAAACATATTCCCTATTCCGTAAATTCGAAATCCTAACCCATAAACCTTTAAACCTAAACCCTAAATTAAAATCATAAACATAAACCCCGAATCCTAAACAAAAAAAATCCTAAAACCTAGCCATAAAACCCTATACCCAAAACCTGGATCCCTAAACTCTAAAACCTAAAGGTTGAACCCAAAACCCAAGAAAATATTCCCTATACCCTAATTTTGGAATCCTAAGCCCAAAACCTTAAAACCAAAACCCTACATTAAATCATAAAAAAAAACCCTAAATCCTAATAAAAATCTAAAACCTAGCACCAGAAACCTATTTCTGAAACCCTGGTCCCTTAATCTAAAACCTAAAATCTGAATCCCAAACCCAAAAACATATTCCCTATACCATAATTTCAAAATAATGAACCCTAAACCTTAAAACCTAAAGCATGCATTAAAATCATAATCCAAAACCGTGAATCCTAAACAAAACATTTCTAAAACTTAGCCAAAAAATACTATGGCCGAAACCCTGATCCCTCAACTTTAAGACCTAAAAGCTGAAAAAAACCAAAAAAAGCATTCCCTATACCCTAATTTCAAAATCCTAAAGTCTAAACCTTAAAACTTAAACCCTACATTAAAATAACAAACCTAAAACCAATATCCTAAACAAAAAAAAATTAAAAACCTAGCCCCAAAACCCTATATCCGAAACCCCGGTCCTTAAACTCTAAAACCTAAAAGTTGAACCCTAAAACCAAAAACATATTCCCTATACCTTAATTTAAAAATCCTAAAACCTAAACCTTTAAACATAAACCCTAAATTAAAATCATAAACATAAACCCTGAATCCTAAAAAAACCAAAAACCTAGCCCCAAAACTCTATATTCGAAACCCCAATCCCTAAACTCTAAAACCTAAAAGTTGAAAAATAAAACCAAAAAAATATTTGATATACCCTAATTTCAAAATCCTACACCATAAACCTAAAAATCTAAAACATACATTAAAATCATAAACCTAAACCCAAAACCCTAAAAAAATCTTAAAACCTAGCCCCAAAACTCTATATCTGAAACACTGATCCCTAAACTCTAAAACCTAAAAGTTGAAACCTAAACCCAAAACCAAATTACCCATACACTAATTTAAAAACCCCAAACCCCAAACCTTAAAACCTAAACCCTACATTAAAATCACAAACCTAAACCCCAAATCCTAAACAAACAATCCAAAAACATAGCCCCAAAACCCTATATCCAAAACCCTGATCCATAAACTCTAAAACCTAAAAGCTGAACCCTATACCCAAAAAAATATTCCCTATAACCTAATTTCAAAATCCTAAACCCTAAACATTAAAACCTAAACCCAACATTAAAATCATAACCCTAAACCCTGAATCCTAAACAAAACAAATCCTCAAACCTAGCCACAAAACCATATATGCGAAACCCTGATCCCTAAACTCAACAACCTAAAAGCTGAACCGTATACCCAAAAACATACTCCCCATTACCTAATTTCAAAATCCCAACCCCTAAACCCTAAAACCTAAACCCTAAATTAAAATTATAAACCTAAACCCTGAATCCTAAACAAAAAAATCCTAAAACCTAGCCCCAAAACCCTATATCTGAAACATTCATCCCTAAACTCTAAAACCTAAAATTTGAAACCTAAACCCAAAACCATAATACCCACACCCGAATTTTAAAATCCTAAACCAAAAAACCCTAAAACCTAAACTGTTCATTAAAATCATAAACCTAAACCCTGAATCCTAAACAAACAATCCAAAAATCTAGCCTCAAAACCCTATATCCAAAACCCTAATCCCTAAACTATAAAACCTAAACGTTGAACCCTAAACCAAAATACATATTCCCTATACCCTAATTTCAAAATCCTGAAACCTAAATATTAAAACCTAAACCCCACATAAAAATCATAACCCTAAACCCTGAATCCTAAACAAAACAATCCAAAAACCTAGACCCAAAACCGTATATCCGAAACCTTGATCCCTAAACTCTAAAACCCAAAAGCTGAACAATAAACCCAAAAACATATTCCATGTCCCCTAATTTCAAAATCCTAAATCCTAAACCTTAAATCCTAAACACTATATTAAAATCATAAACCTAAACCCTGAATCCTAAACAAACAATCCAAAAACCTAGCCAAAAAACCCTCTATCAAAAACCCTGATCCCTAAACTCTAAAACCTAAAAGTTGAACCCTAAACACAAAAAAATATTCTATATACCCTAATTTCAAAATCATAAACCATAAACCTTAAAACCTAAACCTAGCATTAAAATCATAACCCTAAACCCTGAATCCTAAACAAAAAAAATTCCAAAAACCTAACCCCAAAACCGTATATGCGAAACCCTGATCCCTAAACTCTAAAACCTAAAAGTTGAAACATAAACCCAAAAACATATTCCCTATTCCGTAAATTCGAAATCCTAACCCATAAACCTTTAAACCTAAACCCTAAATTAAAATCATAAACATAAACCCCGAATCCTAAACAAAAAAAATCCTAAAACCTAGCCATAAAACCCTATACCCAAAACCTGGATCCCTAAACTCTAAAACCTAAAGGTTGAACCCAAAACCCAAGAAAATATTCCCTATACCCTAATTTTGGAATCCTAAGCCCAAAACCTTAAAACCAAAACCCTACATTAAATCATAAAAAAAAACCCTAAATCCTAATAAAAATCTAAAACCTAGCACCAGAAACCTATTTCTGAAACCCTGGTCCCTTAATCTAAAACCTAAAATCTGAATCCCAAACCCAAAAACATATTCCCTATACCATAATTTCAAAATAATGAACCCTAAACCTTAAAACCTAAAGCATGCATTAAAATCATAATCCAAAACCGTGAATCCTAAACAAAACATTTCTAAAACTTAGCCAAAAAATACTATGGCCGAAACCCTGATCCCTCAACTTTAAGACCTAAAAGCTGAAAAAAACCAAAAAAAGCATTCCCTATACCCTAATTTCAAAATCCTAAAGTCTAAACCTTAAAACTTAAACCCTACATTAAAATAACAAACCTAAAACCAATATCCTAAACAAAAAAAAATTAAAAACCTAGCCCCAAAACCCTATATCCGAAACCCCGGTCCTTAAACTCTAAAACCTAAAAGTTGAACCCTAAAACCAAAAACATATTCCCTATACCTTAATTTAAAAATCCTAAAACCTAAACCTTTAAACATAAACCCTAAATTAAAATCATAAACATAAACCCTGAATCCTAAAAAAACCAAAAACCTAGCCCCAAAACTCTATATTCGAAACCCCAATCCCTAAACTCTAAAACCTAAAAGTTGAAAAATAAAACCAAAAAAATATTTGATATACCCTAATTTCAAAATCCTACACCATAAACCTAAAAATCTAAAACATACATTAAAATCATAAACCTAAACCCAAAACCCTAAAAAAATCTTAAAACCTAGCCCCAAAACTCTATATCTGAAACACTGATCCCTAAACTCTAAAACCTAAAAGTTGAAACCTAAACCCAAAACCAAATTACCCATACACTAATTTAAAAACCCCAAACCCCAAACCTTAAAACCTAAACCCTACATTAAAATCACAAACCTAAACCCCAAATCCTAAACAAACAATCCAAAAACATAGCCCCAAAACCCTATATCCAAAACCCTGATCCATAAACTCTAAAACCTAAAAGCTGAACCCTATACCCAAAAAAATATTCCCTATAACCTAATTTCAAAATCCTAAACCCTAAACATTAAAACCTAAACCCAACATTAAAATCATAACCCTAAACCCTGAATCCTAAACAAAACAAATCCTCAAACCTAGCCACAAAACCATATATGCGAAACCCTGATCCCTAAACTCAACAACCTAAAAGCTGAACCGTATACCCAAAAACATACTCCCCATTACCTAATTTCAAAATCCCAACCCCTAAACCCTAAAACCTAAACCCTAAATTAAAATTATAAACCTAAACCCTGAATCCTAAACAAAAAAATCCTAAAACCTAGCCCCAAAACCCTATATCTGAAACATTCATCCCTAAACTCTAAAACCTAAAATTTGAAACCTAAACCCAAAACCATAATACCCACACCCGAATTTTAAAATCCTAAACCAAAAAACCCTAAAACCTAAACTGTTCATTAAAATCATAAACCTAAACCCTGAATCCTAAACAAACAATCCAAAAATCTAGCCTCAAAACCCTATATCCAAAACCCTAATCCCTAAACTATAAAACCTAAACGTTGAACCCTAAACCAAAATACATATTCCCTATACCCTAATTTCAAAATCCTGAAACCTAAATATTAAAACCTAAACCCCACATAAAAATCATAACCCTAAACCCTGAATCCTAAACAAAACAATCCAAAAACCTAGACCCAAAACCGTATATCCGAAACCTTGATCCCTAAACTCTAAAACCCAAAAGCTGAACAATAAACCCAAAAACATATTCCATGTCCCCTAATTTCAAAATCCTAAATCCTAAACCTTAAATCCTAAACACTATATTAAAATCATAAACCTAAACCCTGAATCCTAAACAAACAATCCAAAAACCTAGCCAAAAAACCCTCTATCAAAAACCCTGATCCCTAAACTCTAAAACCTAAAAGTTGAACCCTAAACACAAAAAAATATTCTATATACCCTAATTTCAAAATCATAAACCATAAACCTTAAAACCTAAACCTAGCATTAAAATCATAACCCTAAACCCTGAATCCTAAACAAAAAAAATTCCAAAAACCTAACCCCAAAACCGTATATGCGAAACCCTGATCCCTAAACTCTAAAACCTAAAAGTTGAAACATAAACCCAAAAACATATTCCCTATTCCGTAAATTCGAAATCCTAACCCATAAACCTTTAAACCTAAACCCTAAATTAAAATCATAAACATAAACCCCGAATCCTAAACAAAAAAAATCCTAAAACCTAGCCATAAAACCCTATACCCAAAACCTGGATCCCTAAACTCTAAAACCTAAAGGTTGAACCCAAAACCCAAGAAAATATTCCCTATACCCTAATTTTGGAATCCTAAGCCCAAAACCTTAAAACCAAAACCCTACATTAAATCATAAAAAAAAACCCTAAATCCTAATAAAAATCTAAAACCTAGCACCAGAAACCTATTTCTGAAACCCTGGTCCCTTAATCTAAAACCTAAAATCTGAATCCCAAACCCAAAAACATATTCCCTATACCATAATTTCAAAATAATGAACCCTAAACCTTAAAACCTAAAGCATGCATTAAAATCATAATCCAAAACCGTGAATCCTAAACAAAACATTTCTAAAACTTAGCCAAAAAATACTATGGCCGAAACCCTGATCCCTCAACTTTAAGACCTAAAAGCTGAAAAAAACCAAAAAAAGCATTCCCTATACCCTAATTTCAAAATCCTAAAGTCTAAACCTTAAAACTTAAACCCTACATTAAAATAACAAACCTAAAACCAATATCCTAAACAAAAAAAAATTAAAAACCTAGCCCCAAAACCCTATATCCGAAACCCCGGTCCTTAAACTCTAAAACCTAAAAGTTGAACCCTAAAACCAAAAACATATTCCCTATACCTTAATTTAAAAATCCTAAAACCTAAACCTTTAAACATAAACCCTAAATTAAAATCATAAACATAAACCCTGAATCCTAAAAAAACCAAAAACCTAGCCCCAAAACTCTATATTCGAAACCCCAATCCCTAAACTCTAAAACCTAAAAGTTGAAAAATAAAACCAAAAAAATATTTGATATACCCTAATTTCAAAATCCTACACCATAAACCTAAAAATCTAAAACATACATTAAAATCATAAACCTAAACCCAAAACCCTAAAAAAATCTTAAAACCTAGCCCCAAAACTCTATATCTGAAACACTGATCCCTAAACTCTAAAACCTAAAAGTTGAAACCTAAACCCAAAACCAAATTACCCATACACTAATTTAAAAACCCCAAACCCCAAACCTTAAAACCTAAACCCTACATTAAAATCACAAACCTAAACCCCAAATCCTAAACAAACAATCCAAAAACATAGCCCCAAAACCCTATATCCAAAACCCTGATCCATAAACTCTAAAACCTAAAAGCTGAACCCTATACCCAAAAAAATATTCCCTATAACCTAATTTCAAAATCCTAAACCCTAAACATTAAAACCTAAACCCAACATTAAAATCATAACCCTAAACCCTGAATCCTAAACAAAACAAATCCTCAAACCTAGCCACAAAACCATATATGCGAAACCCTGATCCCTAAACTCAACAACCTAAAAGCTGAACCGTATACCCAAAAACATACTCCCCATTACCTAATTTCAAAATCCCAACCCCTAAACCCTAAAACCTAAACCCTAAATTAAAATTATAAACCTAAACCCTGAATCCTAAACAAAAAAATCCTAAAACCTAGCCCCAAAACCCTATATCTGAAACATTCATCCCTAAACTCTAAAACCTAAAATTTGAAACCTAAACCCAAAACCATAATACCCACACCCGAATTTTAAAATCCTAAACCAAAAAACCCTAAAACCTAAACTGTTCATTAAAATCATAAACCTAAACCCTGAATCCTAAACAAACAATCCAAAAATCTAGCCTCAAAACCCTATATCCAAAACCCTAATCCCTAAACTATAAAACCTAAACGTTGAACCCTAAACCAAAATACATATTCCCTATACCCTAATTTCAAAATCCTGAAACCTAAATATTAAAACCTAAACCCCACATAAAAATCATAACCCTAAACCCTGAATCCTAAACAAAACAATCCAAAAACCTAGACCCAAAACCGTATATCCGAAACCTTGATCCCTAAACTCTAAAACCCAAAAGCTGAACAATAAACCCAAAAACATATTCCATGTCCCCTAATTTCAAAATCCTAAATCCTAAACCTTAAATCCTAAACACTATATTAAAATCATAAACCTAAACCCTGAATCCTAAACAAACAATCCAAAAACCTAGCCAAAAAACCCTCTATCAAAAACCCTGATCCCTAAACTCTAAAACCTAAAAGTTGAACCCTAAACACAAAAAAATATTCTATATACCCTAATTTCAAAATCATAAACCATAAACCTTAAAACCTAAACCTAGCATTAAAATCATAACCCTAAACCCTGAATCCTAAACAAAAAAAATTCCAAAAACCTAACCCCAAAACCGTATATGCGAAACCCTGATCCCTAAACTCTAAAACCTAAAAGTTGAAACATAAACCCAAAAACATATTCCCTATTCCGTAAATTCGAAATCCTAACCCATAAACCTTTAAACCTAAACCCTAAATTAAAATCATAAACATAAACCCCGAATCCTAAACAAAAAAAATCCTAAAACCTAGCCATAAAACCCTATACCCAAAACCTGGATCCCTAAACTCTAAAACCTAAAGGTTGAACCCAAAACCCAAGAAAATATTCCCTATACCCTAATTTTGGAATCCTAAGCCCAAAACCTTAAAACCAAAACCCTACATTAAATCATAAAAAAAAACCCTAAATCCTAATAAAAATCTAAAACCTAGCACCAGAAACCTATTTCTGAAACCCTGGTCCCTTAATCTAAAACCTAAAATCTGAATCCCAAACCCAAAAACATATTCCCTATACCATAATTTCAAAATAATGAACCCTAAACCTTAAAACCTAAAGCATGCATTAAAATCATAATCCAAAACCGTGAATCCTAAACAAAACATTTCTAAAACTTAGCCAAAAAATACTATGGCCGAAACCCTGATCCCTCAACTTTAAGACCTAAAAGCTGAAAAAAAAACCAAAAAAAGTATTCCCTATACCCTAATTTCAAAATCCTAAAATCTAAACCTTAAAACTTAAACCCAACATTAAAATAACAAACCTAAACCCAATATCCTAAAAAAAAAACCTAGCCCCAAAACCCTATATCCGAAACCCTAATCCCTAAACTCTAAAACCTAAAAGTTGAAAAATAAAACCAAAAAAATATTCGATATACCCTAATTTCAAAATCCTACACCATAAACCTAAAAATCTAAAACATACATTAAAATCATAAACCTAAACCCAAAACCCTAAAAAAATCTTAAAACCTAGCCCCAAAACTCTATATCTGAAACACTGATCCCTAAACTCTAAAACCTAAAAGTTGAAACCTAAACCCAAAACCAAATTACCCATACACTAATTTAAAAACCCCAAACCCCAAACCTTAAAACCTAAACCCTACATTAAAATCACAAACCTAAACCCCAAATCCTAAACAAACAATCCAAAAACATAGCCCCAAAACCCTATATCCAAAACCCTGATCCATAAACTCTAAAACCTAAAAGCTGAACCCTATACCCAAAAAAATATTCCCTATAACCTAATTTCAAAATCCTAAACCCTAAACATTAAAACCTAAACCCAACATTAAAATCATAACCCTAAACCCTGAATCCTAAACAAAACAAATCCTCAAACCTAGCCACAAAACCATATATGCGAAACCCTGATCCCTAAACTCAACAACCTAAAAGCTGAACCGTATACCCAAAAACATACTCCCCATTACCTAATTTCAAAATCCCAACCCCTAAACCCTAAAACCTAAACCCTAAATTAAAATTATAAACCTAAACCCTGAATCCTAAACAAAAAAATCCTAAAACCTAGCCCCAAAACCCTATATCTGAAACATTCATCCCTAAACTCTAAAACCTAAAATTTGAAACCTAAACCCAAAACCATAATACCCACACCCGAATTTTAAAATCCTAAACCAAAAAACCCTAAAACCTAAACTGTTCATTAAAATCATAAACCTAAACCCTGAATCCTAAACAAACAATCCAAAAATCTAGCCTCAAAACCCTATATCCAAAACCCTAATCCCTAAACTATAAAACCTAAACGTTGAACCCTAAACCAAAATACATATTCCCTATACCCTAATTTCAAAATCCTGAAACCTAAATATTAAAACCTAAACCCCACATAAAAATCATAACCCTAAACCCTGAATCCTAAACAAAACAATCCAAAAACCTAGACCCAAAACCGTATATCCGAAACCTTGATCCCTAAACTCTAAAACCCAAAAGCTGAACAATAAACCCAAAAACATATTCCATGTCCCCTAATTTCAAAATCCTAAATCCTAAACCTTAAATCCTAAACACTATATTAAAATCATAAACCTAAACCCTGAATCCTAAACAAACAATCCAAAAACCTAGCCAAAAAACCCTCTATCAAAAACCCTGATCCCTAAACTCTAAAACCTAAAAGTTGAACCCTAAACACAAAAAAATATTCTATATACCCTAATTTCAAAATCATAAACCATAAACCTTAAAACCTAAACCTAGCATTAAAATCATAACCCTAAACCCTGAATCCTAAACAAAAAAAATTCCAAAAACCTAACCCCAAAACCGTATATGCGAAACCCTGATCCCTAAACTCTAAAACCTAAAAGTTGAAACATAAACCCAAAAACATATTCCCTATTCCGTAAATTCGAAATCCTAACCCATAAACCTTTAAACCTAAACCCTAAATTAAAATCATAAACATAAACCCCGAATCCTAAACAAAAAAAATCCTAAAACCTAGCCATAAAACCCTATACCCAAAACCTGGATCCCTAAACTCTAAAACCTAAAGGTTGAACCCAAAACCCAAGAAAATATTCCCTATACCCTAATTTTGGAATCCTAAGCCCAAAACCTTAAAACCAAAACCCTACATTAAATCATAAAAAAAAACCCTAAATCCTAATAAAAATCTAAAACCTAGCACCAGAAACCTATTTCTGAAACCCTGGTCCCTTAATCTAAAACCTAAAATCTGAATCCCAAACCCAAAAACATATTCCCTATACCATAATTTCAAAATAATGAACCCTAAACCTTAAAACCTAAAGCATGCATTAAAATCATAATCCAAAACCGTGAATCCTAAACAAAACATTTCTAAAACTTAGCCAAAAAATACTATGGCCGAAACCCTGATCCCTCAACTTTAAGACCTAAAAGCTGAAAAAAACCAAAAAAAGCATTCCCTATACCCTAATTTCAAAATCCTAAAGTCTAAACCTTAAAACTTAAACCCTACATTAAAATAACAAACCTAAAACCAATATCCTAAACAAAAAAAAATTAAAAACCTAGCCCCAAAACCCTATATCCGAAACCCCGGTCCTTAAACTCTAAAACCTAAAAGTTGAACCCTAAAACCAAAAACATATTCCCTATACCTTAATTTAAAAATCCTAAAACCTAAACCTTTAAACATAAACCCTAAATTAAAATCATAAACATAAACCCTGAATCCTAAAAAAACCAAAAACCTAGCCCCAAAACTCTATATTCGAAACCCCAATCCCTAAACTCTAAAACCTAAAAGTTGAAAAATAAAACCAAAAAAATATTTGATATACCCTAATTTCAAAATCCTACACCATAAACCTAAAAATCTAAAACATACATTAAAATCATAAACCTAAACCCAAAACCCTAAAAAAATCTTAAAACCTAGCCCCAAAACTCTATATCTGAAACACTGATCCCTAAACTCTAAAACCTAAAAGTTGAAACCTAAACCCAAAACCAAATTACCCATACACTAATTTAAAAACCCCAAACCCCAAACCTTAAAACCTAAACCCTACATTAAAATCACAAACCTAAACCCCAAATCCTAAACAAACAATCCAAAAACATAGCCCCAAAACCCTATATCCAAAACCCTGATCCATAAACTCTAAAACCTAAAAGCTGAACCCTATACCCAAAAAAATATTCCCTATAACCTAATTTCAAAATCCTAAACCCTAAACATTAAAACCTAAACCCAACATTAAAATCATAACCCTAAACCCTGAATCCTAAACAAAACAAATCCTCAAACCTAGCCACAAAACCATATATGCGAAACCCTGATCCCTAAACTCAACAACCTAAAAGCTGAACCGTATACCCAAAAACATACTCCCCATTACCTAATTTCAAAATCCCAACCCCTAAACCCTAAAACCTAAACCCTAAATTAAAATTATAAACCTAAACCCTGAATCCTAAACAAAAAAATCCTAAAACCTAGCCCCAAAACCCTATATCTGAAACATTCATCCCTAAACTCTAAAACCTAAAATTTGAAACCTAAACCCAAAACCATAATACCCACACCCGAATTTTAAAATCCTAAACCAAAAAACCCTAAAACCTAAACTGTTCATTAAAATCATAAACCTAAACCCTGAATCCTAAACAAACAATCCAAAAATCTAGCCTCAAAACCCTATATCCAAAACCCTAATCCCTAAACTATAAAACCTAAACGTTGAACCCTAAACCAAAATACATATTCCCTATACCCTAATTTCAAAATCCTGAAACCTAAATATTAAAACCTAAACCCCACATAAAAATCATAACCCTAAACCCTGAATCCTAAACAAAACAATCCAAAAACCTAGACCCAAAACCGTATATCCGAAACCTTGATCCCTAAACTCTAAAACCCAAAAGCTGAACAATAAACCCAAAAACATATTCCATGTCCCCTAATTTCAAAATCCTAAATCCTAAACCTTAAATCCTAAACACTATATTAAAATCATAAACCTAAACCCTGAATCCTAAACAAACAATCCAAAAACCTAGCCAAAAAACCCTCTATCAAAAACCCTGATCCCTAAACTCTAAAACCTAAAAGTTGAACCCTAAACACAAAAAAATATTCTATATACCCTAATTTCAAAATCATAAACCATAAACCTTAAAACCTAAACCTAGCATTAAAATCATAACCCTAAACCCTGAATCCTAAACAAAAAAAATTCCAAAAACCTAACCCCAAAACCGTATATGCGAAACCCTGATCCCTAAACTCTAAAACCTAAAAGTTGAAACATAAACCCAAAAACATATTCCCTATTCCGTAAATTCGAAATCCTAACCCATAAACCTTTAAACCTAAACCCTAAATTAAAATCATAAACATAAACCCCGAATCCTAAACAAAAAAAATCCTAAAACCTAGCCATAAAACCCTATACCCAAAACCTGGATCCCTAAACTCTAAAACCTAAAGGTTGAACCCAAAACCCAAGAAAATATTCCCTATACCCTAATTTTGGAATCCTAAGCCCAAAACCTTAAAACCAAAACCCTACATTAAATCATAAAAAAAAACCCTAAATCCTAATAAAAATCTAAAACCTAGCACCAGAAACCTATTTCTGAAACCCTGGTCCCTTAATCTAAAACCTAAAATCTGAATCCCAAACCCAAAAACATATTCCCTATACCATAATTTCAAAATAATGAACCCTAAACCTTAAAACCTAAAGCATGCATTAAAATCATAATCCAAAACCGTGAATCCTAAACAAAACATTTCTAAAACTTAGCCAAAAAATACTATGGCCGAAACCCTGATCCCTCAACTTTAAGACCTAAAAGCTGAAAAAAACCAAAAAAAGCATTCCCTATACCCTAATTTCAAAATCCTAAAGTCTAAACCTTAAAACTTAAACCCTACATTAAAATAACAAACCTAAAACCAATATCCTAAACAAAAAAAAATTAAAAACCTAGCCCCAAAACCCTATATCCGAAACCCCGGTCCTTAAACTCTAAAACCTAAAAGTTGAACCCTAAAACCAAAAACATATTCCCTATACCTTAATTTAAAAATCCTAAAACCTAAACCTTTAAACATAAACCCTAAATTAAAATCATAAACATAAACCCTGAATCCTAAAAAAACCAAAAACCTAGCCCCAAAACTCTATATTCGAAACCCCAATCCCTAAACTCTAAAACCTAAAAGTTGAAAAATAAAACCAAAAAAATATTTGATATACCCTAATTTCAAAATCCTACACCATAAACCTAAAAATCTAAAACATACATTAAAATCATAAACCTAAACCCAAAACCCTAAAAAAATCTTAAAACCTAGCCCCAAAACTCTATATCTGAAACACTGATCCCTAAACTCTAAAACCTAAAAGTTGAAACCTAAACCCAAAACCAAATTACCCATACACTAATTTAAAAACCCCAAACCCCAAACCTTAAAACCTAAACCCTACATTAAAATCACAAACCTAAACCCCAAATCCTAAACAAACAATCCAAAAACATAGCCCCAAAACCCTATATCCAAAACCCTGATCCATAAACTCTAAAACCTAAAAGCTGAACCCTATACCCAAAAAAATATTCCCTATAACCTAATTTCAAAATCCTAAACCCTAAACATTAAAACCTAAACCCAACATTAAAATCATAACCCTAAACCCTGAATCCTAAACAAAACAAATCCTCAAACCTAGCCACAAAACCATATATGCGAAACCCTGATCCCTAAACTCAACAACCTAAAAGCTGAACCGTATACCCAAAAACATACTCCCCATTACCTAATTTCAAAATCCCAACCCCTAAACCCTAAAACCTAAACCCTAAATTAAAATTATAAACCTAAACCCTGAATCCTAAACAAAAAAATCCTAAAACCTAGCCCCAAAACCCTATATCTGAAACATTCATCCCTAAACTCTAAAACCTAAAATTTGAAACCTAAACCCAAAACCATAATACCCACACCCGAATTTTAAAATCCTAAACCAAAAAACCCTAAAACCTAAACTGTTCATTAAAATCATAAACCTAAACCCTGAATCCTAAACAAACAATCCAAAAATCTAGCCTCAAAACCCTATATCCAAAACCCTAATCCCTAAACTATAAAACCTAAACGTTGAACCCTAAACCAAAATACATATTCCCTATACCCTAATTTCAAAATCCTGAAACCTAAATATTAAAACCTAAACCCCACATAAAAATCATAACCCTAAACCCTGAATCCTAAACAAAACAATCCAAAAACCTAGACCCAAAACCGTATATCCGAAACCTTGATCCCTAAACTCTAAAACCCAAAAGCTGAACAATAAACCCAAAAACATATTCCATGTCCCCTAATTTCAAAATCCTAAATCCTAAACCTTAAATCCTAAACACTATATTAAAATCATAAACCTAAACCCTGAATCCTAAACAAACAATCCAAAAACCTAGCCAAAAAACCCTCTATCAAAAACCCTGATCCCTAAACTCTAAAACCTAAAAGTTGAACCCTAAACACAAAAAAATATTCTATATACCCTAATTTCAAAATCATAAACCATAAACCTTAAAACCTAAACCTAGCATTAAAATCATAACCCTAAACCCTGAATCCTAAACAAAAAAAATTCCAAAAACCTAACCCCAAAACCGTATATGCGAAACCCTGATCCCTAAACTCTAAAACCTAAAAGTTGAAACATAAACCCAAAAACATATTCCCTATTCCGTAAATTCGAAATCCTAACCCATAAACCTTTAAACCTAAACCCTAAATTAAAATCATAAACATAAACCCCGAATCCTAAACAAAAAAAATCCTAAAACCTAGCCATAAAACCCTATACCCAAAACCTGGATCCCTAAACTCTAAAACCTAAAGGTTGAACCCAAAACCCAAGAAAATATTCCCTATACCCTAATTTTGGAATCCTAAGCCCAAAACCTTAAAACCAAAACCCTACATTAAATCATAAAAAAAAACCCTAAATCCTAATAAAAATCTAAAACCTAGCACCAGAAACCTATTTCTGAAACCCTGGTCCCTTAATCTAAAACCTAAAATCTGAATCCCAAACCCAAAAACATATTCCCTATACCATAATTTCAAAATAATGAACCCTAAACCTTAAAACCTAAAGCATGCATTAAAATCATAATCCAAAACCGTGAATCCTAAACAAAACATTTCTAAAACTTAGCCAAAAAATACTATGGCCGAAACCCTGATCCCTCAACTTTAAGACCTAAAAGCTGAAAAAAACCAAAAAAAGCATTCCCTATACCCTAATTTCAAAATCCTAAAGTCTAAACCTTAAAACTTAAACCCTACATTAAAATAACAAACCTAAAACCAATATCCTAAACAAAAAAAAATTAAAAACCTAGCCCCAAAACCCTATATCCGAAACCCCGGTCCTTAAACTCTAAAACCTAAAAGTTGAACCCTAAAACCAAAAACATATTCCCTATACCTTAATTTAAAAATCCTAAAACCTAAACCTTTAAACATAAACCCTAAATTAAAATCATAAACATAAACCCTGAATCCTAAAAAAACCAAAAACCTAGCCCCAAAACTCTATATTCGAAACCCCAATCCCTAAACTCTAAAACCTAAAAGTTGAAAAATAAAACCAAAAAAATATTTGATATACCCTAATTTCAAAATCCTACACCATAAACCTAAAAATCTAAAACATACATTAAAATCATAAACCTAAACCCAAAACCCTAAAAAAATCTTAAAACCTAGCCCCAAAACTCTATATCTGAAACACTGATCCCTAAACTCTAAAACCTAAAAGTTGAAACCTAAACCCAAAACCAAATTACCCATACACTAATTTAAAAACCCCAAACCCCAAACCTTAAAACCTAAACCCTACATTAAAATCACAAACCTAAACCCCAAATCCTAAACAAACAATCCAAAAACATAGCCCCAAAACCCTATATCCAAAACCCTGATCCATAAACTCTAAAACCTAAAAGCTGAACCCTATACCCAAAAAAATATTCCCTATAACCTAATTTCAAAATCCTAAACCCTAAACATTAAAACCTAAACCCAACATTAAAATCATAACCCTAAACCCTGAATCCTAAACAAAACAAATCCTCAAACCTAGCCACAAAACCATATATGCGAAACCCTGATCCCTAAACTCAACAACCTAAAAGCTGAACCGTATACCCAAAAACATACTCCCCATTACCTAATTTCAAAATCCCAACCCCTAAACCCTAAAACCTAAACCCTAAATTAAAATTATAAACCTAAACCCTGAATCCTAAACAAAAAAATCCTAAAACCTAGCCCCAAAACCCTATATCTGAAACATTCATCCCTAAACTCTAAAACCTAAAATTTGAAACCTAAACCCAAAACCATAATACCCACACCCGAATTTTAAAATCCTAAACCAAAAAACCCTAAAACCTAAACTGTTCATTAAAATCATAAACCTAAACCCTGAATCCTAAACAAACAATCCAAAAATCTAGCCTCAAAACCCTATATCCAAAACCCTAATCCCTAAACTATAAAACCTAAACGTTGAACCCTAAACCAAAATACATATTCCCTATACCCTAATTTCAAAATCCTGAAACCTAAATATTAAAACCTAAACCCCACATAAAAATCATAACCCTAAACCCTGAATCCTAAACAAAACAATCCAAAAACCTAGACCCAAAACCGTATATCCGAAACCTTGATCCCTAAACTCTAAAACCCAAAAGCTGAACAATAAACCCAAAAACATATTCCATGTCCCCTAATTTCAAAATCCTAAATCCTAAACCTTAAATCCTAAACACTATATTAAAATCATAAACCTAAACCCTGAATCCTAAACAAACAATCCAAAAACCTAGCCAAAAAACCCTCTATCAAAAACCCTGATCCCTAAACTCTAAAACCTAAAAGTTGAACCCTAAACACAAAAAAATATTCTATATACCCTAATTTCAAAATCATAAACCATAAACCTTAAAACCTAAACCTAGCATTAAAATCATAACCCTAAACCCTGAATCCTAAACAAAAAAAATTCCAAAAACCTAACCCCAAAACCGTATATGCGAAACCCTGATCCCTAAACTCTAAAACCTAAAAGTTGAAACATAAACCCAAAAACATATTCCCTATTCCGTAAATTCGAAATCCTAACCCATAAACCTTTAAACCTAAACCCTAAATTAAAATCATAAACATAAACCCCGAATCCTAAACAAAAAAAATCCTAAAACCTAGCCATAAAACCCTATACCCAAAACCTGGATCCCTAAACTCTAAAACCTAAAGGTTGAACCCAAAACCCAAGAAAATATTCCCTATACCCTAATTTTGGAATCCTAAGCCCAAAACCTTAAAACCAAAACCCTACATTAAATCATAAAAAAAAACCCTAAATCCTAATAAAAATCTAAAACCTAGCACCAGAAACCTATTTCTGAAACCCTGGTCCCTTAATCTAAAACCTAAAATCTGAATCCCAAACCCAAAAACATATTCCCTATACCATAATTTCAAAATAATGAACCCTAAACCTTAAAACCTAAAGCATGCATTAAAATCATAATCCAAAACCGTGAATCCTAAACAAAACATTTCTAAAACTTAGCCAAAAAATACTATGGCCGAAACCCTGATCCCTCAACTTTAAGACCTAAAAGCTGAAAAAAACCAAAAAAAGCATTCCCTATACCCTAATTTCAAAATCCTAAAGTCTAAACCTTAAAACTTAAACCCTACATTAAAATAACAAACCTAAAACCAATATCCTAAACAAAAAAAAATTAAAAACCTAGCCCCAAAACCCTATATCCGAAACCCCGGTCCTTAAACTCTAAAACCTAAAAGTTGAACCCTAAAACCAAAAACATATTCCCTATACCTTAATTTAAAAATCCTAAAACCTAAACCTTTAAACATAAACCCTAAATTAAAATCATAAACATAAACCCTGAATCCTAAAAAAACCAAAAACCTAGCCCCAAAACTCTATATTCGAAACCCCAATCCCTAAACTCTAAAACCTAAAAGTTGAAAAATAAAACCAAAAAAATATTTGATATACCCTAATTTCAAAATCCTACACCATAAACCTAAAAATCTAAAACATACATTAAAATCATAAACCTAAACCCAAAACCCTAAAAAAATCTTAAAACCTAGCCCCAAAACTCTATATCTGAAACACTGATCCCTAAACTCTAAAACCTAAAAGTTGAAACCTAAACCCAAAACCAAATTACCCATACACTAATTTAAAAACCCCAAACCCCAAACCTTAAAACCTAAACCCTACATTAAAATCACAAACCTAAACCCCAAATCCTAAACAAACAATCCAAAAACATAGCCCCAAAACCCTATATCCAAAACCCTGATCCATAAACTCTAAAACCTAAAAGCTGAACCCTATACCCAAAAAAATATTCCCTATAACCTAATTTCAAAATCCTAAACCCTAAACATTAAAACCTAAACCCAACATTAAAATCATAACCCTAAACCCTGAATCCTAAACAAAACAAATCCTCAAACCTAGCCACAAAACCATATATGCGAAACCCTGATCCCTAAACTCAACAACCTAAAAGCTGAACCGTATACCCAAAAACATACTCCCCATTACCTAATTTCAAAATCCCAACCCCTAAACCCTAAAACCTAAACCCTAAATTAAAATTATAAACCTAAACCCTGAATCCTAAACAAAAAAATCCTAAAACCTAGCCCCAAAACCCTATATCTGAAACATTCATCCCTAAACTCTAAAACCTAAAATTTGAAACCTAAACCCAAAACCATAATACCCACACCCGAATTTTAAAATCCTAAACCAAAAAACCCTAAAACCTAAACTGTTCATTAAAATCATAAACCTAAACCCTGAATCCTAAACAAACAATCCAAAAATCTAGCCTCAAAACCCTATATCCAAAACCCTAATCCCTAAACTATAAAACCTAAACGTTGAACCCTAAACCAAAATACATATTCCCTATACCCTAATTTCAAAATCCTGAAACCTAAATATTAAAACCTAAACCCCACATAAAAATCATAACCCTAAACCCTGAATCCTAAACAAAACAATCCAAAAACCTAGACCCAAAACCGTATATCCGAAACCTTGATCCCTAAACTCTAAAACCCAAAAGCTGAACAATAAACCCAAAAACATATTCCATGTCCCCTAATTTCAAAATCCTAAATCCTAAACCTTAAATCCTAAACACTATATTAAAATCATAAACCTAAACCCTGAATCCTAAACAAACAATCCAAAAACCTAGCCAAAAAACCCTCTATCAAAAACCCTGATCCCTAAACTCTAAAACCTAAAAGTTGAACCCTAAACACAAAAAAATATTCTATATACCCTAATTTCAAAATCATAAACCATAAACCTTAAAACCTAAACCTAGCATTAAAATCATAACCCTAAACCCTGAATCCTAAACAAAAAAAATTCCAAAAACCTAACCCCAAAACCGTATATGCGAAACCCTGATCCCTAAACTCTAAAACCTAAAAGTTGAAACATAAACCCAAAAACATATTCCCTATTCCGTAAATTCGAAATCCTAACCCATAAACCTTTAAACCTAAACCCTAAATTAAAATCATAAACATAAACCCCGAATCCTAAACAAAAAAAATCCTAAAACCTAGCCATAAAACCCTATACCCAAAACCTGGATCCCTAAACTCTAAAACCTAAAGGTTGAACCCAAAACCCAAGAAAATATTCCCTATACCCTAATTTTGGAATCCTAAGCCCAAAACCTTAAAACCAAAACCCTACATTAAATCATAAAAAAAAACCCTAAATCCTAATAAAAATCTAAAACCTAGCACCAGAAACCTATTTCTGAAACCCTGGTCCCTTAATCTAAAACCTAAAATCTGAATCCCAAACCCAAAAACATATTCCCTATACCATAATTTCAAAATAATGAACCCTAAACCTTAAAACCTAAAGCATGCATTAAAATCATAATCCAAAACCGTGAATCCTAAACAAAACATTTCTAAAACTTAGCCAAAAAATACTATGGCCGAAACCCTGATCCCTCAACTTTAAGACCTAAAAGCTGAAAAAAACCAAAAAAAGCATTCCCTATACCCTAATTTCAAAATCCTAAAGTCTAAACCTTAAAACTTAAACCCTACATTAAAATAACAAACCTAAAACCAATATCCTAAACAAAAAAAAATTAAAAACCTAGCCCCAAAACCCTATATCCGAAACCCCGGTCCTTAAACTCTAAAACCTAAAAGTTGAACCCTAAAACCAAAAACATATTCCCTATACCTTAATTTAAAAATCCTAAAACCTAAACCTTTAAACATAAACCCTAAATTAAAATCATAAACATAAACCCTGAATCCTAAAAAAACCAAAAACCTAGCCCCAAAACTCTATATTCGAAACCCCAATCCCTAAACTCTAAAACCTAAAAGTTGAAAAATAAAACCAAAAAAATATTTGATATACCCTAATTTCAAAATCCTACACCATAAACCTAAAAATCTAAAACATACATTAAAATCATAAACCTAAACCCAAAACCCTAAAAAAATCTTAAAACCTAGCCCCAAAACTCTATATCTGAAACACTGATCCCTAAACTCTAAAACCTAAAAGTTGAAACCTAAACCCAAAACCAAATTACCCATACACTAATTTAAAAACCCCAAACCCCAAACCTTAAAACCTAAACCCTACATTAAAATCACAAACCTAAACCCCAAATCCTAAACAAACAATCCAAAAACATAGCCCCAAAACCCTATATCCAAAACCCTGATCCATAAACTCTAAAACCTAAAAGCTGAACCCTATACCCAAAAAAATATTCCCTATAACCTAATTTCAAAATCCTAAACCCTAAACATTAAAACCTAAACCCAACATTAAAATCATAACCCTAAACCCTGAATCCTAAACAAAACAAATCCTCAAACCTAGCCACAAAACCATATATGCGAAACCCTGATCCCTAAACTCAACAACCTAAAAGCTGAACCGTATACCCAAAAACATACTCCCCATTACCTAATTTCAAAATCCCAACCCCTAAACCCTAAAACCTAAACCCTAAATTAAAATTATAAACCTAAACCCTGAATCCTAAACAAAAAAATCCTAAAACCTAGCCCCAAAACCCTATATCTGAAACATTCATCCCTAAACTCTAAAACCTAAAATTTGAAACCTAAACCCAAAACCATAATACCCACACCCGAATTTTAAAATCCTAAACCAAAAAACCCTAAAACCTAAACTGTTCATTAAAATCATAAACCTAAACCCTGAATCCTAAACAAACAATCCAAAAATCTAGCCTCAAAACCCTATATCCAAAACCCTAATCCCTAAACTATAAAACCTAAACGTTGAACCCTAAACCAAAATACATATTCCCTATACCCTAATTTCAAAATCCTGAAACCTAAATATTAAAACCTAAACCCCACATAAAAATCATAACCCTAAACCCTGAATCCTAAACAAAACAATCCAAAAACCTAGACCCAAAACCGTATATCCGAAACCTTGATCCCTAAACTCTAAAACCCAAAAGCTGAACAATAAACCCAAAAACATATTCCATGTCCCCTAATTTCAAAATCCTAAATCCTAAACCTTAAATCCTAAACACTATATTAAAATCATAAACCTAAACCCTGAATCCTAAACAAACAATCCAAAAACCTAGCCAAAAAACCCTCTATCAAAAACCCTGATCCCTAAACTCTAAAACCTAAAAGTTGAACCCTAAACACAAAAAAATATTCTATATACCCTAATTTCAAAATCATAAACCATAAACCTTAAAACCTAAACCTAGCATTAAAATCATAACCCTAAACCCTGAATCCTAAACAAAAAAAATTCCAAAAACCTAACCCCAAAACCGTATATGCGAAACCCTGATCCCTAAACTCTAAAACCTAAAAGTTGAAACATAAACCCAAAAACATATTCCCTATTCCGTAAATTCGAAATCCTAACCCATAAACCTTTAAACCTAAACCCTAAATTAAAATCATAAACATAAACCCCGAATCCTAAACAAAAAAAATCCTAAAACCTAGCCATAAAACCCTATACCCAAAACCTGGATCCCTAAACTCTAAAACCTAAAGGTTGAACCCAAAACCCAAGAAAATATTCCCTATACCCTAATTTTGGAATCCTAAGCCCAAAACCTTAAAACCAAAACCCTACATTAAATCATAAAAAAAAACCCTAAATCCTAATAAAAATCTAAAACCTAGCACCAGAAACCTATTTCTGAAACCCTGGTCCCTTAATCTAAAACCTAAAATCTGAATCCCAAACCCAAAAACATATTCCCTATACCATAATTTCAAAATAATGAACCCTAAACCTTAAAACCTAAAGCATGCATTAAAATCATAATCCAAAACCGTGAATCCTAAACAAAACATTTCTAAAACTTAGCCAAAAAATACTATGGCCGAAACCCTGATCCCTCAACTTTAAGACCTAAAAGCTGAAAAAAACCAAAAAAAGCATTCCCTATACCCTAATTTCAAAATCCTAAAGTCTAAACCTTAAAACTTAAACCCTACATTAAAATAACAAACCTAAAACCAATATCCTAAACAAAAAAAAATTAAAAACCTAGCCCCAAAACCCTATATCCGAAACCCCGGTCCTTAAACTCTAAAACCTAAAAGTTGAACCCTAAAACCAAAAACATATTCCCTATACCTTAATTTAAAAATCCTAAAACCTAAACCTTTAAACATAAACCCTAAATTAAAATCATAAACATAAACCCTGAATCCTAAAAAAACCAAAAACCTAGCCCCAAAACTCTATATTCGAAACCCCAATCCCTAAACTCTAAAACCTAAAAGTTGAAAAATAAAACCAAAAAAATATTTGATATACCCTAATTTCAAAATCCTACACCATAAACCTAAAAATCTAAAACATACATTAAAATCATAAACCTAAACCCAAAACCCTAAAAAAATCTTAAAACCTAGCCCCAAAACTCTATATCTGAAACACTGATCCCTAAACTCTAAAACCTAAAAGTTGAAACCTAAACCCAAAACCAAATTACCCATAGCACTAATTTAAAAACCCCAAACCCCAAACCTTAAAACCTAAACCCTACATTAAAATCACAAACCTAAACCCCAAATCCTAAACAAACAATCCAAAAACATAGCCCCAAAACCCTATATCCAAAACCCTGATCCATAAACTCTAAAACCTAAAAGCTGAACCCTATACCCAAAAAAATATTCCCTATAACCTAATTTCAAAATCCTAAACCCTAAACATTAAAACCTAAACCCAACATTAAAATCATAACCCTAAACCCTGAATCCTAAACAAAACAAATCCTCAAACCTAGCCACAAAACCATATATGCGAAACCCTGATCCCTAAACTCAACAACCTAAAAGCTGAACCGTATACCCAAAAACATACTCCCCATTACCTAATTTCAAAATCCCAACCCCTAAACCCTAAAACCTAAACCCTAAATTAAAATTATAAACCTAAACCCTGAATCCTAAACAAAAAAATCCTAAAACCTAGCCCCAAAACCCTATATCTGAAACATTCATCCCTAAACTCTAAAACCTAAAATTTGAAACCTAAACCCAAAACCATAATACCCACACCCGAATTTTAAAATCCTAAACCAAAAAACCCTAAAACCTAAACTGTTCATTAAAATCATAAACCTAAACCCTGAATCCTAAACAAACAATCCAAAAATCTAGCCTCAAAACCCTATATCCAAAACCCTAATCCCTAAACTATAAAACCTAAACGTTGAACCCTAAACCAAAATACATATTCCCTATACCCTAATTTCAAAATCCTGAAACCTAAATATTAAAACCTAAACCCCACATAAAAATCATAACCCTAAACCCTGAATCCTAAACAAAACAATCCAAAAACCTAGACCCAAAACCGTATATCCGAAACCTTGATCCCTAAACTCTAAAACCCAAAAGCTGAACAATAAACCCAAAAACATATTCCATGTCCCCTAATTTCAAAATCCTAAATCCTAAACCTTAAATCCTAAACACTATATTAAAATCATAAACCTAAACCCTGAATCCTAAACAAACAATCCAAAAACCTAGCCAAAAAACCCTCTATCAAAAACCCTGATCCCTAAACTCTAAAACCTAAAAGTTGAACCCTAAACACAAAAAAATATTCTATATACCCTAATTTCAAAATCATAAACCATAAACCTTAAAACCTAAACCTAGCATTAAAATCATAACCCTAAACCCTGAATCCTAAACAAAAAAAATTCCAAAAACCTAACCCCAAAACCGTATATGCGAAACCCTGATCCCTAAACTCTAAAACCTAAAAGTTGAAACATAAACCCAAAAACATATTCCCTATTCCGTAAATTCGAAATCCTAACCCATAAACCTTTAAACCTAAACCCTAAATTAAAATCATAAACATAAACCCCGAATCCTAAACAAAAAAAATCCTAAAACCTAGCCATAAAACCCTATACCCAAAACCTGGATCCCTAAACTCTAAAACCTAAAGGTTGAACCCAAAACCCAAGAAAATATTCCCTATACCCTAATTTTGGAATCCTAAGCCCAAAACCTTAAAACCAAAACCCTACATTAAATCATAAAAAAAACCCTAAATCCTAATAAAAATCTAAAACCTAGCACCAGAAACCTATTTCTGAAACCCTGGTCCCTTAATCTAAAACCTAAAATCTGAATCCCAAACCCAAAAACATATTCCCTATACCATAATTTCAAAATAATGAACCCTAAACCTTAAAACCTAAAGCATGCATTAAAATCATAATCCAAAACCGTGAATCCTAAACAAAACATTTCTAAAACTTAGCCAAAAAATACTATGGCCGAAACCCTGATCCCTCAACTTTAAGACCTAAAAGCTGAAAAAAACCAAAAAAAGCATTCCCTATACCCTAATTTCAAAATCCTAAAGTCTAAACCTTAAAACTTAAACCCTACATTAAAATAACAAACCTAAAACCAATATCCTAAACAAAAAAAAATTAAAAACCTAGCCCCAAAACCCTATATCCGAAACCCCGGTCCTTAAACTCTAAAACCTAAAAGTTGAACCCTAAAACCAAAAACATATTCCCTATACCTTAATTTAAAAATCCTAAAACCTAAACCTTTAAACATAAACCCTAAATTAAAATCATAAACATAAACCCTGAATCCTAAAAAAACCAAAAACCTAGCCCCAAAACTCTATATTCGAAACCCCAATCCCTAAACTCTAAAACCTAAAAGTTGAAAAATAAAACCAAAAAAATATTTGATATACCCTAATTTCAAAATCCTACACCATAAACCTAAAAATCTAAAACATACATTAAAATCATAAACCTAAACCCAAAACCCTAAAAAAATCTTAAAACCTAGCCCCAAAACTCTATATCTGAAACACTGATCCCTAAACTCTAAAACCTAAAAGTTGAAACCTAAACCCAAAACCAAATTACCCATACACTAATTTAAAAACCCCAAACCCCAAACCTTAAAACCTAAACCCTACATTAAAATCACAAACCTAAACCCCAAATCCTAAACAAACAATCCAAAAACATAGCCCCAAAACCCTATATCCAAAACCCTGATCCATAAACTCTAAAACCTAAAAGCTGAACCCTATACCCAAAAAAATATTCCCTATAACCTAATTTCAAAATCCTAAACCCTAAACATTAAAACCTAAACCCAACATTAAAATCATAACCCTAAACCCTGAATCCTAAACAAAACAAATCCTCAAACCTAGCCACAAAACCATATATGCGAAACCCTGATCCCTAAACTCAACAACCTAAAAGCTGAACCGTATACCCAAAAACATACTCCCCATTACCTAATTTCAAAATCCCAACCCCTAAACCCTAAAACCTAAACCCTAAATTAAAATTATAAACCTAAACCCTGAATCCTAAACAAAAAAATCCTAAAACCTAGCCCCAAAACCCTATATCTGAAACATTCATCCCTAAACTCTAAAACCTAAAATTTGAAACCTAAACCCAAAACCATAATACCCACACCCGAATTTTAAAATCCTAAACCAAAAAACCCTAAAACCTAAACTGTTCATTAAAATCATAAACCTAAACCCTGAATCCTAAACAAACAATCCAAAAATCTAGCCTCAAAACCCTATATCCAAAACCCTAATCCCTAAACTATAAAACCTAAACGTTGAACCCTAAACCAAAATACATATTCCCTATACCCTAATTTCAAAATCCTGAAACCTAAATATTAAAACCTAAACCCCACATAAAAATCATAACCCTAAACCCTGAATCCTAAACAAAACAATCCAAAAACCTAGACCCAAAACCGTATATCCGAAACCTTGATCCCTAAACTCTAAAACCCAAAAGCTGAACAATAAACCCAAAAACATATTCCATGTCCCCTAATTTCAAAATCCTAAATCCTAAACCTTAAATCCTAAACACTATATTAAAATCATAAACCTAAACCCTGAATCCTAAACAAACAATCCAAAAACCTAGCCAAAAAACCCTCTATCAAAAACCCTGATCCCTAAACTCTAAAACCTAAAAGTTGAACCCTAAACACAAAAAAATATTCTATATACCCTAATTTCAAAATCATAAACCATAAACCTTAAAACCTAAACCTAGCATTAAAATCATAACCCTAAACCCTGAATCCTAAACAAAAAAAAATTCCAAAAACCTAACCCCAAAACCGTATATGCGAAACCCTGATCCCTAAACTCTAAAACCTAAAAGTTGAAACATAAACCCAAAAACATATTCCCTATTCCGTAAATTCGAAATCCTAACCCATAAACCTTTAAACCTAAACCCTAAATTAAAATCATAAACATAAACCCCGAATCCTAAACAAAAAAAATCCTAAAACCTAGCCATAAAACCCTATACCCAAAACCTGGATCCCTAAACTCTAAAACCTAAAGGTTGAACCCAAAACCCAAGAAAATATTCCCTATACCCTAATTTTGGAATCCTAAGCCCAAAACCTTAAAACCAAAACCCTACATTAAATCATAAAAAAAAACCCTAAATCCTAATAAAAATCTAAAACCTAGCACCAGAAACCTATTTCTGAAACCCTGGTCCCTTAATCTAAAACCTAAAATCTGAATCCCAAACCCAAAAACATATT
>CAUJRU010001134.1:72328-115510 GCA_963277665.1 Viscum album
AAGGTTTAGGGTTCATTATTTTGAAATTATGGTATAGGGAATATGTTTTTGGGTTTGGGATTCAGATTTTAGGTTTTAGATTAAGGGACCAGGGTTTCAGAAATAGGTTTCTGGTGCTAGGTTTTAGATTTTTATTAGGATTTAGGGTTTTTTTTTATGATTTAATGTAGGGTTTTGGTTTTAAGGTTTTGGGCTTAGGATTCCAAAATTAGGGTATAGGGAATATTTTCTTGGGTTTTGGGTTCAACCTTTAGGTTTTAGAGTTTAGGGATCCAGGTTTTGGGTATAGGGTTTTATGGCTAGGTTTTAGGATTTTTTTTGTTTAGGATTCGGGGTTTATGTTTATGATTTTAATTTAGGGTTTAGGTTTAAAGGTTTATGGGTTAGGATTTCGAATTTACGGAATAGGGAATATGTTTTTGGGTTTATGTTTCAACTTTTAGGTTTTAGAGTTTAGGGATCAGGGTTTCGCATATACGGTTTTGGGGTTAGGTTTTTGGAATTTTTTTTGTTTAGGATTCAGGGTTTAGGGTTATGATTTTAATGCTAGGTTTAGGTTTTAAGGTTTATGGTTTATGATTTTGAAATTAGGGTATATAGAATATTTTTTTGTGTTTAGGGTTCAACTTTTAGGTTTTAGAGTTTAGGGATCAGGGTTTTTGATAGAGGGTTTTTTGGCTAGGTTTTTGGATTGTTTGTTTAGGATTCAGGGTTTAGGTTTATGATTTTAATATAGTGTTTAGGATTTAAGGTTTAGGATTTAGGATTTTGAAATTAGGGGACATGGAATATGTTTTTGGGTTTATTGTTCAGCTTTTGGGTTTTAGAGTTTAGGGATCAAGGTTTCGGATATACGGTTTTGGGTCTAGGTTTTTGGATTGTTTTGTTTAGGATTCAGGGTTTAGGGTTATGATTTTTATGTGGGGTTTAGGTTTTAATATTTAGGTTTCAGGATTTTGAAATTAGGGTATAGGGAATATGTATTTTGGTTTAGGGTTCAACGTTTAGGTTTTATAGTTTAGGGATTAGGGTTTTGGATATAGGGTTTTGAGGCTAGATTTTTGGATTGTTTGTTTAGGATTCAGGGTTTAGGTTTATGATTTTAATGAACAGTTTAGGTTTTAGGGTTTTTTGGTTTAGGATTTTAAAATTCGGGTGTGGGTATTATGGTTTTGGGTTTAGGTTTCAAATTTTAGGTTTTAGAGTTTAGGGATGAATGTTTCAGATATAGGGTTTTGGGGCTAGGTTTTAGGATTTTTTTGTTTAGGATTCAGGGTTTAGGTTTATAATTTTAATTTAGGGTTTAGGTTTTAGGGTTTAGGGGTTGGGATTTTGAAATTAGGTAATGGGGAGTATGTTTTTGGGTATACGGTTCAGCTTTTAGGTTGTTGAGTTTAGGGATCAGGGTTTCGCATATATGGTTTTGTGGCTAGGTTTGAGGATTTGTTTTGTTTAGGATTCAGGGTTTAGGGTTATGATTTTAATGTTGGGTTTAGGTTTTAATGTTTAGGGTTTAGGATTTTGAAATTAGGTTATAGGGAATATTTTTTTGGGTATAGGGTTCAGCTTTTAGGTTTTAGAGTTTATGGATCAGGGTTTTGGATATAGGGTTTTGGGGCTATGTTTTTGGATTGTTTGTTTAGGATTTGGGGTTTAGGTTTGTGATTTTAATGTAGGGTTTAGGTTTTAAGGTTTGGGGTTTGGGGTTTTTAAATTAGTGTATGGGTAATTTGGTTTTGGGTTTAGGTTTCAACTTTTAGGTTTTAGAGTTTAGGGATCAGTGTTTCAGATATAGAGTTTTGGGGCTAGGTTTTAAGATTTTTTTAGGGTTTTGGGTTTAGGTTTATGATTTTAATGTATGTTTTAGATTTTTAGGTTTATGGTGTAGGATTTTGAAATTAGGGTATATCAAATATTTTTTTGGTTTTATTTTTCAACTTTTAGGTTTTAGAGTTTAGGGATTGGGGTTTCGAATATAGAGTTTTGGGGCTAGGTTTTTGGTTTTTTTAGGATTCAGGGTTTATGTTTATGATTTTAATTTAGGGTTTATGTTTAAAGGTTTAGGTTTTAGGATTTTTAAATTAAGGTATAGGGAATATGTTTTTGGTTTTAGGGTTCAACTTTTAGGTTTTAGAGTTTAAGGACCGGGGTTTCGGATATAGGGTTTTGGGGCTAGGTTTTTAATTTTTTTTTGTTTAGGATATTGGTTTTAGGTTTGTTATTTTAATGTAGGGTTTAAGTTTTAAGGTTTAGACTTTAGGATTTTGAAATTAGGGTATAGGGAATGCTTTTTTTGGTTTTTTTCAGCTTTTAGGTCTTAAAGTTGAGGGATCAGGGTTTCGGCCATAGTATTTTTTGGCTAAGTTTTAGAAATGTTTTGTTTAGGATTCACGGTTTTGGATTATGATTTTAATGCATGCTTTAGGTTTTAAGGTTTAGGGTTCATTATTTTGAAATTATGGTATAGGGAATATGTTTTTGGGTTTGGGATTCAGATTTTAGGTTTTAGATTAAGGGACCAGGGTTTCAGAAATAGGTTTCTGGTGCTAGGTTTTAGATTTTTATTAGGATTTAGGGTTTTTTTTTATGATTTAATGTAGGGTTTTGGTTTTAAGGTTTTGGGCTTAGGATTCCAAAATTAGGGTATAGGGAATATTTTCTTGGGTTTTGGGTTCAACCTTTAGGTTTTAGAGTTTAGGGATCCAGGTTTTGGGTATAGGGTTTTATGGCTAGGTTTTAGGATTTTTTTTGTTTAGGATTCGGGGTTTATGTTTATGATTTTAATTTAGGGTTTAGGTTTAAAGGTTTATGGGTTAGGATTTCGAATTTACGGAATAGGGAATATGTTTTTGGGTTTATGTTTCAACTTTTAGGTTTTAGAGTTTAGGGATCAGGGTTTCGCATATACGGTTTTGGGGTTAGGTTTTTGGAATTTTTTTTGTTTAGGATTCAGGGTTTAGGGTTATGATTTTAATGCTAGGTTTAGGTTTTAAGGTTTATGGTTTATGATTTTGAAATTAGGGTATATAGAATATTTTTTTGTGTTTAGGGTTCAACTTTTAGGTTTTAGAGTTTAGGGATCAGGGTTTTTGATAGAGGGTTTTTTGGCTAGGTTTTTGGATTGTTTGTTTAGGATTCAGGGTTTAGGTTTATGATTTTAATATAGTGTTTAGGATTTAAGGTTTAGGATTTAGGATTTTGAAATTAGGGGACATGGAATATGTTTTTGGGTTTATTGTTCAGCTTTTGGGTTTTAGAGTTTAGGGATCAAGGTTTCGGATATACGGTTTTGGGTCTAGGTTTTTGGATTGTTTTGTTTAGGATTCAGGGTTTAGGGTTATGATTTTTATGTGGGGTTTAGGTTTTAATATTTAGGTTTCAGGATTTTGAAATTAGGGTATAGGGAATATGTATTTTGGTTTAGGGTTCAACGTTTAGGTTTTATAGTTTAGGGATTAGGGTTTTGGATATAGGGTTTTGAGGCTAGATTTTTGGATTGTTTGTTTAGGATTCAGGGTTTAGGTTTATGATTTTAATGAACAGTTTAGGTTTTAGGGTTTTTTGGTTTAGGATTTTAAAATTCGGGTGTGGGTATTATGGTTTTGGGTTTAGGTTTCAAATTTTAGGTTTTAGAGTTTAGGGATGAATGTTTCAGATATAGGGTTTTGGGGCTAGGTTTTAGGATTTTTTTGTTTAGGATTCAGGGTTTAGGTTTATAATTTTAATTTAGGGTTTAGGTTTTAGGGTTTAGGGGTTGGGATTTTGAAATTAGGTAATGGGGAGTATGTTTTTGGGTATACGGTTCAGCTTTTAGGTTGTTGAGTTTAGGGATCAGGGTTTCGCATATATGGTTTTGTGGCTAGGTTTGAGGATTTGTTTTGTTTAGGATTCAGGGTTTAGGGTTATGATTTTAATGTTGGGTTTAGGTTTTAATGTTTAGGGTTTAGGATTTTGAAATTAGGTTATAGGGAATATTTTTTTGGGTATAGGGTTCAGCTTTTAGGTTTTAGAGTTTATGGATCAGGGTTTTGGATATAGGGTTTTGGGGCTATGTTTTTGGATTGTTTGTTTAGGATTTGGGGTTTAGGTTTGTGATTTTAATGTAGGGTTTAGGTTTTAAGGTTTGGGGTTTGGGGTTTTTAAATTAGTGTATGGGTAATTTGGTTTTGGGTTTAGGTTTCAACTTTTAGGTTTTAGAGTTTAGGGATCAGTGTTTCAGATATAGAGTTTTGGGGCTAGGTTTTAAGATTTTTTTAGGGTTTTGGGTTTAGGTTTATGATTTTAATGTATGTTTTAGATTTTTAGGTTTATGGTGTAGGATTTTGAAATTAGGGTATATCAAATATTTTTTTGGTTTTATTTTTCAACTTTTAGGTTTTAGAGTTTAGGGATTGGGGTTTCGAATATAGAGTTTTGGGGCTAGGTTTTTGGTTTTTTTAGGATTCAGGGTTTATGTTTATGATTTTAATTTAGGGTTTATGTTTAAAGGTTTAGGTTTTAGGATTTTTAAATTAAGGTATAGGGAATATGTTTTTGGTTTTAGGGTTCAACTTTTAGGTTTTAGAGTTTAAGGACCGGGGTTTCGGATATAGGGTTTTGGGGCTAGGTTTTTAATTTTTTTTTGTTTAGGATATTGGTTTTAGGTTTGTTATTTTAATGTAGGGTTTAAGTTTTAAGGTTTAGACTTTAGGATTTTGAAATTAGGGTATAGGGAATGCTTTTTTTGGTTTTTTTCAGCTTTTAGGTCTTAAAGTTGAGGGATCAGGGTTTCGGCCATAGTATTTTTTGGCTAAGTTTTAGAAATGTTTTGTTTAGGATTCACGGTTTTGGATTATGATTTTAATGCATGCTTTAGGTTTTAAGGTTTAGGGTTCATTATTTTGAAATTATGGTATAGGGAATATGTTTTTGGGTTTGGGATTCAGATTTTAGGTTTTAGATTAAGGGACCAGGGTTTCAGAAATAGGTTTCTGGTGCTAGGTTTTAGATTTTTATTAGGATTTAGGGTTTTTTTTTATGATTTAATGTAGGGTTTTGGTTTTAAGGTTTTGGGCTTAGGATTCCAAAATTAGGGTATAGGGAATATTTTCTTGGGTTTTGGGTTCAACCTTTAGGTTTTAGAGTTTAGGGATCCAGGTTTTGGGTATAGGGTTTTATGGCTAGGTTTTAGGATTTTTTTTGTTTAGGATTCGGGGTTTATGTTTATGATTTTAATTTAGGGTTTAGGTTTAAAGGTTTATGGGTTAGGATTTCGAATTTACGGAATAGGGAATATGTTTTTGGGTTTATGTTTCAACTTTTAGGTTTTAGAGTTTAGGGATCAGGGTTTCGCATATACGGTTTTGGGGTTAGGTTTTTGGAATTTTTTTTGTTTAGGATTCAGGGTTTAGGGTTATGATTTTAATGCTAGGTTTAGGTTTTAAGGTTTATGGTTTATGATTTTGAAATTAGGGTATATAGAATATTTTTTTGTGTTTAGGGTTCAACTTTTAGGTTTTAGAGTTTAGGGATCAGGGTTTTTGATAGAGGGTTTTTTGGCTAGGTTTTTGGATTGTTTGTTTAGGATTCAGGGTTTAGGTTTATGATTTTAATATAGTGTTTAGGATTTAAGGTTTAGGATTTAGGATTTTGAAATTAGGGGACATGGAATATGTTTTTGGGTTTATTGTTCAGCTTTTGGGTTTTAGAGTTTAGGGATCAAGGTTTCGGATATACGGTTTTGGGTCTAGGTTTTTGGATTGTTTTGTTTAGGATTCAGGGTTTAGGGTTATGATTTTTATGTGGGGTTTAGGTTTTAATATTTAGGTTTCAGGATTTTGAAATTAGGGTATAGGGAATATGTATTTTGGTTTAGGGTTCAACGTTTAGGTTTTATAGTTTAGGGATTAGGGTTTTGGATATAGGGTTTTGAGGCTAGATTTTTGGATTGTTTGTTTAGGATTCAGGGTTTAGGTTTATGATTTTAATGAACAGTTTAGGTTTTAGGGTTTTTTGGTTTAGGATTTTAAAATTCGGGTGTGGGTATTATGGTTTTGGGTTTAGGTTTCAAATTTTAGGTTTTAGAGTTTAGGGATGAATGTTTCAGATATAGGGTTTTGGGGCTAGGTTTTAGGATTTTTTTGTTTAGGATTCAGGGTTTAGGTTTATAATTTTAATTTAGGGTTTAGGTTTTAGGGTTTAGGGGTTGGGATTTTGAAATTAGGTAATGGGGAGTATGTTTTTGGGTATACGGTTCAGCTTTTAGGTTGTTGAGTTTAGGGATCAGGGTTTCGCATATATGGTTTTGTGGCTAGGTTTGAGGATTTGTTTTGTTTAGGATTCAGGGTTTAGGGTTATGATTTTAATGTTGGGTTTAGGTTTTAATGTTTAGGGTTTAGGATTTTGAAATTAGGTTATAGGGAATATTTTTTTGGGTATAGGGTTCAGCTTTTAGGTTTTAGAGTTTATGGATCAGGGTTTTGGATATAGGGTTTTGGGGCTATGTTTTTGGATTGTTTGTTTAGGATTTGGGGTTTAGGTTTGTGATTTTAATGTAGGGTTTAGGTTTTAAGGTTTGGGGTTTGGGGTTTTTAAATTAGTGTATGGGTAATTTGGTTTTGGGTTTAGGTTTCAACTTTTAGGTTTTAGAGTTTAGGGATCAGTGTTTCAGATATAGAGTTTTGGGGCTAGGTTTTAAGATTTTTTTAGGGTTTTGGGTTTAGGTTTATGATTTTAATGTATGTTTTAGATTTTTAGGTTTATGGTGTAGGATTTTGAAATTAGGGTATATCAAATATTTTTTTGGTTTTATTTTTCAACTTTTAGGTTTTAGAGTTTAGGGATTGGGGTTTCGAATATAGAGTTTTGGGGCTAGGTTTTTGGTTTTTTTAGGATTCAGGGTTTATGTTTATGATTTTAATTTAGGGTTTATGTTTAAAGGTTTAGGTTTTAGGATTTTTAAATTAAGGTATAGGGAATATGTTTTTGGTTTTAGGGTTCAACTTTTAGGTTTTAGAGTTTAAGGACCGGGGTTTCGGATATAGGGTTTTGGGGCTAGGTTTTTAATTTTTTTTTGTTTAGGATATTGGTTTTAGGTTTGTTATTTTAATGTAGGGTTTAAGTTTTAAGGTTTAGACTTTAGGATTTTGAAATTAGGGTATAGGGAATGCTTTTTTTGGTTTTTTTCAGCTTTTAGGTCTTAAAGTTGAGGGATCAGGGTTTCGGCCATAGTATTTTTTGGCTAAGTTTTAGAAATGTTTTGTTTAGGATTCACGGTTTTGGATTATGATTTTAATGCATGCTTTAGGTTTTAAGGTTTAGGGTTCATTATTTTGAAATTATGGTATAGGGAATATGTTTTTGGGTTTGGGATTCAGATTTTAGGTTTTAGATTAAGGGACCAGGGTTTCAGAAATAGGTTTCTGGTGCTAGGTTTTAGATTTTTATTAGGATTTAGGGTTTTTTTTTATGATTTAATGTAGGGTTTTGGTTTTAAGGTTTTGGGCTTAGGATTCCAAAATTAGGGTATAGGGAATATTTTCTTGGGTTTTGGGTTCAACCTTTAGGTTTTAGAGTTTAGGGATCCAGGTTTTGGGTATAGGGTTTTATGGCTAGGTTTTAGGATTTTTTTTGTTTAGGATTCGGGGTTTATGTTTATGATTTTAATTTAGGGTTTAGGTTTAAAGGTTTATGGGTTAGGATTTCGAATTTACGGAATAGGGAATATGTTTTTGGGTTTATGTTTCAACTTTTAGGTTTTAGAGTTTAGGGATCAGGGTTTCGCATATACGGTTTTGGGGTTAGGTTTTTGGAATTTTTTTTGTTTAGGATTCAGGGTTTAGGGTTATGATTTTAATGCTAGGTTTAGGTTTTAAGGTTTATGGTTTATGATTTTGAAATTAGGGTATATAGAATATTTTTTTGTGTTTAGGGTTCAACTTTTAGGTTTTAGAGTTTAGGGATCAGGGTTTTTGATAGAGGGTTTTTTGGCTAGGTTTTTGGATTGTTTGTTTAGGATTCAGGGTTTAGGTTTATGATTTTAATATAGTGTTTAGGATTTAAGGTTTAGGATTTAGGATTTTGAAATTAGGGGACATGGAATATGTTTTTGGGTTTATTGTTCAGCTTTTGGGTTTTAGAGTTTAGGGATCAAGGTTTCGGATATACGGTTTTGGGTCTAGGTTTTTGGATTGTTTTGTTTAGGATTCAGGGTTTAGGGTTATGATTTTTATGTGGGGTTTAGGTTTTAATATTTAGGTTTCAGGATTTTGAAATTAGGGTATAGGGAATATGTATTTTGGTTTAGGGTTCAACGTTTAGGTTTTATAGTTTAGGGATTAGGGTTTTGGATATAGGGTTTTGAGGCTAGATTTTTGGATTGTTTGTTTAGGATTCAGGGTTTAGGTTTATGATTTTAATGAACAGTTTAGGTTTTAGGGTTTTTTGGTTTAGGATTTTAAAATTCGGGTGTGGGTATTATGGTTTTGGGTTTAGGTTTCAAATTTTAGGTTTTAGAGTTTAGGGATGAATGTTTCAGATATAGGGTTTTGGGGCTAGGTTTTAGGATTTTTTTGTTTAGGATTCAGGGTTTAGGTTTATAATTTTAATTTAGGGTTTAGGTTTTAGGGTTTAGGGGTTGGGATTTTGAAATTAGGTAATGGGGAGTATGTTTTTGGGTATACGGTTCAGCTTTTAGGTTGTTGAGTTTAGGGATCAGGGTTTCGCATATATGGTTTTGTGGCTAGGTTTGAGGATTTGTTTTGTTTAGGATTCAGGGTTTAGGGTTATGATTTTAATGTTGGGTTTAGGTTTTAATGTTTAGGGTTTAGGATTTTGAAATTAGGTTATAGGGAATATTTTTTTGGGTATAGGGTTCAGCTTTTAGGTTTTAGAGTTTATGGATCAGGGTTTTGGATATAGGGTTTTGGGGCTATGTTTTTGGATTGTTTGTTTAGGATTTGGGGTTTAGGTTTGTGATTTTAATGTAGGGTTTAGGTTTTAAGGTTTGGGGTTTGGGGTTTTTAAATTAGTGTATGGGTAATTTGGTTTTGGGTTTAGGTTTCAACTTTTAGGTTTTAGAGTTTAGGGATCAGTGTTTCAGATATAGAGTTTTGGGGCTAGGTTTTAAGATTTTTTTAGGGTTTTGGGTTTAGGTTTATGATTTTAATGTATGTTTTAGATTTTTAGGTTTATGGTGTAGGATTTTGAAATTAGGGTATATCAAATATTTTTTTGGTTTTATTTTTCAACTTTTAGGTTTTAGAGTTTAGGGATTGGGGTTTCGAATATAGAGTTTTGGGGCTAGGTTTTTGGTTTTTTTAGGATTCAGGGTTTATGTTTATGATTTTAATTTAGGGTTTATGTTTAAAGGTTTAGGTTTTAGGATTTTTAAATTAAGGTATAGGGAATATGTTTTTGGTTTTAGGGTTCAACTTTTAGGTTTTAGAGTTTAAGGACCGGGGTTTCGGATATAGGGTTTTGGGGCTAGGTTTTTAATTTTTTTTTGTTTAGGATATTGGTTTTAGGTTTGTTATTTTAATGTAGGGTTTAAGTTTTAAGGTTTAGACTTTAGGATTTTGAAATTAGGGTATAGGGAATGCTTTTTTTGGTTTTTTTCAGCTTTTAGGTCTTAAAGTTGAGGGATCAGGGTTTCGGCCATAGTATTTTTTGGCTAAGTTTTAGAAATGTTTTGTTTAGGATTCACGGTTTTGGATTATGATTTTAATGCATGCTTTAGGTTTTAAGGTTTAGGGTTCATTATTTTGAAATTATGGTATAGGGAATATGTTTTTGGGTTTGGGATTCAGATTTTAGGTTTTAGATTAAGGGACCAGGGTTTCAGAAATAGGTTTCTGGTGCTAGGTTTTAGATTTTTATTAGGATTTAGGGTTTTTTTTTATGATTTAATGTAGGGTTTTGGTTTTAAGGTTTTGGGCTTAGGATTCCAAAATTAGGGTATAGGGAATATTTTCTTGGGTTTTGGGTTCAACCTTTAGGTTTTAGAGTTTAGGGATCCAGGTTTTGGGTATAGGGTTTTATGGCTAGGTTTTAGGATTTTTTTTGTTTAGGATTCGGGGTTTATGTTTATGATTTTAATTTAGGGTTTAGGTTTAAAGGTTTATGGGTTAGGATTTCGAATTTACGGAATAGGGAATATGTTTTTGGGTTTATGTTTCAACTTTTAGGTTTTAGAGTTTAGGGATCAGGGTTTCGCATATACGGTTTTGGGGTTAGGTTTTTGGAATTTTTTTTGTTTAGGATTCAGGGTTTAGGGTTATGATTTTAATGCTAGGTTTAGGTTTTAAGGTTTATGGTTTATGATTTTGAAATTAGGGTATATAGAATATTTTTTTGTGTTTAGGGTTCAACTTTTAGGTTTTAGAGTTTAGGGATCAGGGTTTTTGATAGAGGGTTTTTTGGCTAGGTTTTTGGATTGTTTGTTTAGGATTCAGGGTTTAGGTTTATGATTTTAATATAGTGTTTAGGATTTAAGGTTTAGGATTTAGGATTTTGAAATTAGGGGACATGGAATATGTTTTTGGGTTTATTGTTCAGCTTTTGGGTTTTAGAGTTTAGGGATCAAGGTTTCGGATATACGGTTTTGGGTCTAGGTTTTTGGATTGTTTTGTTTAGGATTCAGGGTTTAGGGTTATGATTTTTATGTGGGGTTTAGGTTTTAATATTTAGGTTTCAGGATTTTGAAATTAGGGTATAGGGAATATGTATTTTGGTTTAGGGTTCAACGTTTAGGTTTTATAGTTTAGGGATTAGGGTTTTGGATATAGGGTTTTGAGGCTAGATTTTTGGATTGTTTGTTTAGGATTCAGGGTTTAGGTTTATGATTTTAATGAACAGTTTAGGTTTTAGGGTTTTTTGGTTTAGGATTTTAAAATTCGGGTGTGGGTATTATGGTTTTGGGTTTAGGTTTCAAATTTTAGGTTTTAGAGTTTAGGGATGAATGTTTCAGATATAGGGTTTTGGGGCTAGGTTTTAGGATTTTTTTGTTTAGGATTCAGGGTTTAGGTTTATAATTTTAATTTAGGGTTTAGGTTTTAGGGTTTAGGGGTTGGGATTTTGAAATTAGGTAATGGGGAGTATGTTTTTGGGTATACGGTTCAGCTTTTAGGTTGTTGAGTTTAGGGATCAGGGTTTCGCATATATGGTTTTGTGGCTAGGTTTGAGGATTTGTTTTGTTTAGGATTCAGGGTTTAGGGTTATGATTTTAATGTTGGGTTTAGGTTTTAATGTTTAGGGTTTAGGATTTTGAAATTAGGTTATAGGGAATATTTTTTTGGGTATAGGGTTCAGCTTTTAGGTTTTAGAGTTTATGGATCAGGGTTTTGGATATAGGGTTTTGGGGCTATGTTTTTGGATTGTTTGTTTAGGATTTGGGGTTTAGGTTTGTGATTTTAATGTAGGGTTTAGGTTTTAAGGTTTGGGGTTTGGGGTTTTTAAATTAGTGTATGGGTAATTTGGTTTTGGGTTTAGGTTTCAACTTTTAGGTTTTAGAGTTTAGGGATCAGTGTTTCAGATATAGAGTTTTGGGGCTAGGTTTTAAGATTTTTTTAGGGTTTTGGGTTTAGGTTTATGATTTTAATGTATGTTTTAGATTTTTAGGTTTATGGTGTAGGATTTTGAAATTAGGGTATATCAAATATTTTTTTGGTTTTATTTTTCAACTTTTAGGTTTTAGAGTTTAGGGATTGGGGTTTCGAATATAGAGTTTTGGGGCTAGGTTTTTGGTTTTTTTAGGATTCAGGGTTTATGTTTATGATTTTAATTTAGGGTTTATGTTTAAAGGTTTAGGTTTTAGGATTTTTAAATTAAGGTATAGGGAATATGTTTTTGGTTTTAGGGTTCAACTTTTAGGTTTTAGAGTTTAAGGACCGGGGTTTCGGATATAGGGTTTTGGGGCTAGGTTTTTAATTTTTTTTTGTTTAGGATATTGGTTTTAGGTTTGTTATTTTAATGTAGGGTTTAAGTTTTAAGGTTTAGACTTTAGGATTTTGAAATTAGGGTATAGGGAATGCTTTTTTTGGTTTTTTTCAGCTTTTAGGTCTTAAAGTTGAGGGATCAGGGTTTCGGCCATAGTATTTTTTGGCTAAGTTTTAGAAATGTTTTGTTTAGGATTCACGGTTTTGGATTATGATTTTAATGCATGCTTTAGGTTTTAAGGTTTAGGGTTCATTATTTTGAAATTATGGTATAGGGAATATGTTTTTGGGTTTGGGATTCAGATTTTAGGTTTTAGATTAAGGGACCAGGGTTTCAGAAATAGGTTTCTGGTGCTAGGTTTTAGATTTTTATTAGGATTTAGGGTTTTTTTTTATGATTTAATGTAGGGTTTTGGTTTTAAGGTTTTGGGCTTAGGATTCCAAAATTAGGGTATAGGGAATATTTTCTTGGGTTTTGGGTTCAACCTTTAGGTTTTAGAGTTTAGGGATCCAGGTTTTGGGTATAGGGTTTTATGGCTAGGTTTTAGGATTTTTTTTGTTTAGGATTCGGGGTTTATGTTTATGATTTTAATTTAGGGTTTAGGTTTAAAGGTTTATGGGTTAGGATTTCGAATTTACGGAATAGGGAATATGTTTTTGGGTTTATGTTTCAACTTTTAGGTTTTAGAGTTTAGGGATCAGGGTTTCGCATATACGGTTTTGGGGTTAGGTTTTTGGAATTTTTTTTGTTTAGGATTCAGGGTTTAGGGTTATGATTTTAATGCTAGGTTTAGGTTTTAAGGTTTATGGTTTATGATTTTGAAATTAGGGTATATAGAATATTTTTTTGTGTTTAGGGTTCAACTTTTAGGTTTTAGAGTTTAGGGATCAGGGTTTTTGATAGAGGGTTTTTTGGCTAGGTTTTTGGATTGTTTGTTTAGGATTCAGGGTTTAGGTTTATGATTTTAATATAGTGTTTAGGATTTAAGGTTTAGGATTTAGGATTTTGAAATTAGGGGACATGGAATATGTTTTTGGGTTTATTGTTCAGCTTTTGGGTTTTAGAGTTTAGGGATCAAGGTTTCGGATATACGGTTTTGGGTCTAGGTTTTTGGATTGTTTTGTTTAGGATTCAGGGTTTAGGGTTATGATTTTTATGTGGGGTTTAGGTTTTAATATTTAGGTTTCAGGATTTTGAAATTAGGGTATAGGGAATATGTATTTTGGTTTAGGGTTCAACGTTTAGGTTTTATAGTTTAGGGATTAGGGTTTTGGATATAGGGTTTTGAGGCTAGATTTTTGGATTGTTTGTTTAGGATTCAGGGTTTAGGTTTATGATTTTAATGAACAGTTTAGGTTTTAGGGTTTTTTGGTTTAGGATTTTAAAATTCGGGTGTGGGTATTATGGTTTTGGGTTTAGGTTTCAAATTTTAGGTTTTAGAGTTTAGGGATGAATGTTTCAGATATAGGGTTTTGGGGCTAGGTTTTAGGATTTTTTTGTTTAGGATTCAGGGTTTAGGTTTATAATTTTAATTTAGGGTTTAGGTTTTAGGGTTTAGGGGTTGGGATTTTGAAATTAGGTAATGGGGAGTATGTTTTTGGGTATACGGTTCAGCTTTTAGGTTGTTGAGTTTAGGGATCAGGGTTTCGCATATATGGTTTTGTGGCTAGGTTTGAGGATTTGTTTTGTTTAGGATTCAGGGTTTAGGGTTATGATTTTAATGTTGGGTTTAGGTTTTAATGTTTAGGGTTTAGGATTTTGAAATTAGGTTATAGGGAATATTTTTTTGGGTATAGGGTTCAGCTTTTAGGTTTTAGAGTTTATGGATCAGGGTTTTGGATATAGGGTTTTGGGGCTATGTTTTTGGATTGTTTGTTTAGGATTTGGGGTTTAGGTTTGTGATTTTAATGTAGGGTTTAGGTTTTAAGGTTTGGGGTTTGGGGTTTTTAAATTAGTGTATGGGTAATTTGGTTTTGGGTTTAGGTTTCAACTTTTAGGTTTTAGAGTTTAGGGATCAGTGTTTCAGATATAGAGTTTTGGGGCTAGGTTTTAAGATTTTTTTAGGGTTTTGGGTTTAGGTTTATGATTTTAATGTATGTTTTAGATTTTTAGGTTTATGGTGTAGGATTTTGAAATTAGGGTATATCAAATATTTTTTTGGTTTTATTTTTCAACTTTTAGGTTTTAGAGTTTAGGGATTGGGGTTTCGAATATAGAGTTTTGGGGCTAGGTTTTTGGTTTTTTTAGGATTCAGGGTTTATGTTTATGATTTTAATTTAGGGTTTATGTTTAAAGGTTTAGGTTTTAGGATTTTTAAATTAAGGTATAGGGAATATGTTTTTGGTTTTAGGGTTCAACTTTTAGGTTTTAGAGTTTAAGGACCGGGGTTTCGGATATAGGGTTTTGGGGCTAGGTTTTTAATTTTTTTTTGTTTAGGATATTGGTTTTAGGTTTGTTATTTTAATGTAGGGTTTAAGTTTTAAGGTTTAGACTTTAGGATTTTGAAATTAGGGTATAGGGAATGCTTTTTTTGGTTTTTTTCAGCTTTTAGGTCTTAAAGTTGAGGGATCAGGGTTTCGGCCATAGTATTTTTTGGCTAAGTTTTAGAAATGTTTTGTTTAGGATTCACGGTTTTGGATTATGATTTTAATGCATGCTTTAGGTTTTAAGGTTTAGGGTTCATTATTTTGAAATTATGGTATAGGGAATATGTTTTTGGGTTTGGGATTCAGATTTTAGGTTTTAGATTAAGGGACCAGGGTTTCAGAAATAGGTTTCTGGTGCTAGGTTTTAGATTTTTATTAGGATTTAGGGTTTTTTTTTATGATTTAATGTAGGGTTTTGGTTTTAAGGTTTTGGGCTTAGGATTCCAAAATTAGGGTATAGGGAATATTTTCTTGGGTTTTGGGTTCAACCTTTAGGTTTTAGAGTTTAGGGATCCAGGTTTTGGGTATAGGGTTTTATGGCTAGGTTTTAGGATTTTTTTTGTTTAGGATTCGGGGTTTATGTTTATGATTTTAATTTAGGGTTTAGGTTTAAAGGTTTATGGGTTAGGATTTCGAATTTACGGAATAGGGAATATGTTTTTGGGTTTATGTTTCAACTTTTAGGTTTTAGAGTTTAGGGATCAGGGTTTCGCATATACGGTTTTGGGGTTAGGTTTTTGGAATTTTTTTTGTTTAGGATTCAGGGTTTAGGGTTATGATTTTAATGCTAGGTTTAGGTTTTAAGGTTTATGGTTTATGATTTTGAAATTAGGGTATATAGAATATTTTTTTGTGTTTAGGGTTCAACTTTTAGGTTTTAGAGTTTAGGGATCAGGGTTTTTGATAGAGGGTTTTTTGGCTAGGTTTTTGGATTGTTTGTTTAGGATTCAGGGTTTAGGTTTATGATTTTAATATAGTGTTTAGGATTTAAGGTTTAGGATTTAGGATTTTGAAATTAGGGGACATGGAATATGTTTTTGGGTTTATTGTTCAGCTTTTGGGTTTTAGAGTTTAGGGATCAAGGTTTCGGATATACGGTTTTGGGTCTAGGTTTTTGGATTGTTTTGTTTAGGATTCAGGGTTTAGGGTTATGATTTTTATGTGGGGTTTAGGTTTTAATATTTAGGTTTCAGGATTTTGAAATTAGGGTATAGGGAATATGTATTTTGGTTTAGGGTTCAACGTTTAGGTTTTATAGTTTAGGGATTAGGGTTTTGGATATAGGGTTTTGAGGCTAGATTTTTGGATTGTTTGTTTAGGATTCAGGGTTTAGGTTTATGATTTTAATGAACAGTTTAGGTTTTAGGGTTTTTTGGTTTAGGATTTTAAAATTCGGGTGTGGGTATTATGGTTTTGGGTTTAGGTTTCAAATTTTAGGTTTTAGAGTTTAGGGATGAATGTTTCAGATATAGGGTTTTGGGGCTAGGTTTTAGGATTTTTTTGTTTAGGATTCAGGGTTTAGGTTTATAATTTTAATTTAGGGTTTAGGTTTTAGGGTTTAGGGGTTGGGATTTTGAAATTAGGTAATGGGGAGTATGTTTTTGGGTATACGGTTCAGCTTTTAGGTTGTTGAGTTTAGGGATCAGGGTTTCGCATATATGGTTTTGTGGCTAGGTTTGAGGATTTGTTTTGTTTAGGATTCAGGGTTTAGGGTTATGATTTTAATGTTGGGTTTAGGTTTTAATGTTTAGGGTTTAGGATTTTGAAATTAGGTTATAGGGAATATTTTTTTGGGTATAGGGTTCAGCTTTTAGGTTTTAGAGTTTATGGATCAGGGTTTTGGATATAGGGTTTTGGGGCTATGTTTTTGGATTGTTTGTTTAGGATTTGGGGTTTAGGTTTGTGATTTTAATGTAGGGTTTAGGTTTTAAGGTTTGGGGTTTGGGGTTTTTAAATTAGTGTATGGGTAATTTGGTTTTGGGTTTAGGTTTCAACTTTTAGGTTTTAGAGTTTAGGGATCAGTGTTTCAGATATAGAGTTTTGGGGCTAGGTTTTAAGATTTTTTTAGGGTTTTGGGTTTAGGTTTATGATTTTAATGTATGTTTTATATTTTTAGGTTTATGGTGTAGGATTTTGAAATTAGGGTATATCGAATATTTTTTTGGTTTTATTTTTCAACTTTTAGGTTTTAGAGTTTAGGGATTGGGGTTTCGAATATAGAGTTTTGGGGCTAGGTTTTTGGTTTAGGATATTGGGTTTAGGTTTGTTATTTTAATGTAGGGTTTAAGTTTTAAGGTTTAGATTTTAGGATTTTGAAATTAGGGTATAGGGAATACTTTTTTTGGTTTTTTTTTTAGCTTTTAGGTCTTAAAGTTGAGGGATCAGGGTTTCGGCCATAGTATTTATTGGCTAAGTTTTAGAAATGTTTTGTTTAGGATTCACGGTTTTAGATTATGATTTTAATGCATGCTTTAGGTTTTAAGGTTTAGGGTTCATTATTTTGAAATTATGGTATAGGGAATATGTTTTTGGGTTTGGGATTCAGATTTTAGGTTTTAGATTAAGGGACCAGGGTTTCAGAAATAGGGTTCTGGGGCTAGGTTTTTGGATTTTTTTTGTTTAGGATTCGGGGTTAAGGTTTATGATTTTAATTTAGGGTTTGGGTTTAAAGGTTTAGGGGTTTTTTATTTTGAAATTAGGTAATGGGGAATATGTTTTTGGGTATACGGTTCAGCTTTTAGGTTTTTGAGTTTGGGGATCAGGGTTTCGCATATACGGTTTTGTGTCTTGGTTTGAGGATTTTTTTGATTATGATTCAGGGTTTAGGGTTATGATTTTAATGTTGGGTTTAGGTTTTAATTTTTAGGGTTTAGGATTTTGGAATTAGGGTATATGGAATAGTTTTTTGGGTATAGGGTTCAGCTTTTAGGTTTTAGAGTTTATGGATCCGGGTTTTGGATATAGGGTTTTGGGTAAAGGTTTTTGGATTGTTTGTTTAGGGGTTTTTAAATTAGGTTATGGGTAATTTGGTTTTGGTTTTAGGTTTCAACTTTTAGGTTTTTGAGTTTTGGGATGAGGGTTTCAGATAAAGAGTTTTGCGGATAGGTTTTTGGATTTTTTTAGGATTCTGGGTTTAGGTTTATGAATTTTGTGTATGTTTTAGCTTTTAAGGTTTATGGTGTAGTATTTTGAAATTAGGGTATATCAAATATTTTTGTTGGTGTTATTTTTCAACTTTTAGCTTTTAGAGTTTAGGGATTAGGGTTTCGAATATAGAGTTTTGGTGCTAGGTTTTTGGTTTTTTTAGGATTCAGGGTTTATGTTTCTGATTTTAATTTAGTGTCTATGTCTAAAGGTTTAGGGTTTAGGATTTTAACCTAGGGTATATGGAATATGTTTTTGTGTTTAGGGTTCAGCTTTTAGGTTTTAGAGTTTGAGGACCAGGTTTTCAGATATAGGGTTTAGCAGATAGGTTTCAGGATTTTTTTGTTTAGGATTGAGTGTTTAGGATTATGATTTTAATGTTGGGTTTTTGTTTTATGGTTTAGGGTCTAAAATTTTGAAATTAGTTTATAGGGAATTTCTTTTGGGGTTTATGGTTTAGATTTTAGGTTTTAGAGTTCAGGGATTAGGGTTTCGGATATAGGGTTTTAGAGCTTGGTTTTAGGATTTGTTTTGTGTAGGAATTTGGGTTTAGGTTTAGGATTTTAATGTAGGGTTTTCGTTTTAAGGTTTAGGTTTAAGTATTTTGAAATTAGGGTAAAGGGAATATGTTTTTGGGTTTAGGGTTCATATTTTATGTTTTAGAGTATAGAGATCCGGGTTTCAGATATAGGGTTTTGGGGCAAGGTCTCCAGATTGTTTTGTTTAGGAGTTAGGATTTAGGTTTATGATTTTAATATTGGGTTTAGGTTTTAAGTTGTAGGGTTTATTATTTTGAAAGTAGGGTATAGGGAATATTTTGTTGGTTTTATGGTTCAGATTTTAGGTTTTAGAGTTTAGGGACCAGGATTTTGGATATAGGGTTTTGGGGCTAGGTTTTTAATTTTTTTTTTGTTTAGGATATTGGGTTTAGGTTTGTTATTTTAATGTAGGGTTTAAGTTTTAAGGTTTAGATTTTATGATTTTGAAATTAGGGTATAGGGAATACTTTTTTTGGTTTTTTTTCAGCTTTTAGGTCTTAAAGTTGAGGGATCAGGGTTTTGGCCATAGTATTTTTTGGCTAAGTTTTAGAAATGTTTTGTTTAGGATTCACGGTTTTGGATTATGATTTTAATGCATGCTTTAGTTTTTAAGGTTTGGGGTTCATTATTTTCAAATTATGGTATAGGGAATATGTTTTTGGGTTTGGGATTCAGATTTTAGGTTTTAGATTAAGGGACCAGGGTTTCAGAAATAGGTTTCTGGTGCTAGGTTTTAGATTTTTATTAGGATTTAGGGTTTTTTTTATGATTTAATGTAGGGTTTTGGTTTTAAGGTTTTGGGCTTGGGATTCCAAAATTAGGGTATAGGGAATATTTTCTTGGGTTTTGGGTTCAACCTTTAGGTTTTAGAGTTTAGGGATCCAGGTTTTGGATATAGGGTTTTGTGGCTAGGTTTTAGGATTTTTTTGTTTAGGATTCGGGGTTTATGTTTATGATTTTAATTTAGGGTTTAGGTTTAAAGGTTTATGGGTTAGGATTTCGAATTTACGGAATAGGGAATATGTTTTTGGGTTTATGGTTCAACTTTTAGGTTTTAGAGTTTAGGGATCAGGGTTTCGCATATACGGTTTTGGGGTTAGGTTTTTGGAATTTTTTTTGTTTAGGATTCAGGGTTTAGGGTTATGATTTTAATGCTAGGTTTAGGTTTTAAGGTTTATGGTTTATGATTTTGAAATTAGGGTATATAGAATATTTTTTTGTGTTTAGGGTTCAACTTTTAGGTTTTAGAGGTTATGGATCAGGGTTTTTGATAGAGGGTTTTTTGGCTAGGTTTTTGGATTGTTTGTTTAGGATTCAGGGTTTAGGTTTATGATTTTAATATAGTGTTTAGGATTTAAGGTTTAGGATTTAGGATTTTGAAATTAGGGGACATGGAATATGTTTTTGGGTTTATTGTTCAGCTTTTGGGTTTTAGAATTTAGGGATCAATGTTTCGGATATACGGTTTTGGGTCTAGGTTTTTGGATTGTTTTGTTTAGGATTCAGGGTTTAGGGTTATGATTTTTATGTGGGGTTTAGGTTTTAATATTTAGGTTTCAGGATTTTGAAATTAGGGTATAGGGAATATGTATTTTGGTTTAGGGTTCAACGTTTAGGTTTTATAGTTTAGGGATTAGGGTTTTGGATATAGGGTTTTGAGGCTAGATTTTTGGATTGTTTGTTTAGGATTCAGGGTTTAGGTTTATGATTTTAATGAACAGTTTAGGTTTTAGGGTTTTTTGGTTTAGGATTTTAAAATTCGGGTGTGGGTATTATGGTTTTGGGTTTAGGTTTCAACTTTTAGGTTTTAGAGTTTAGGGATGAATGTTTCAGATATAGGGTTTTGGGGCTAGGTTTTAGGATTTTTTTGTTTAGGATTCAGTGTTTAGGTTTATAATTTTAATTTAGGGTTTAGGTTTTAGGGTTTAGGGGTTGGGATTTTGAAATTAGGTAATGGGGAGTATGTTTTTGGGTATACGGTTCAGCTTTTAGGTTGTTGAGTTTAGGGATCAGGGTTTCGCATAAATGGTTTTGTGGCTAGGTTTGAGGATTTGTTTTGTTTAGGATTCAGGGTTTAGGGTTATGATTTTAATGTTGGGTTTAGGTTTTAATGTTTAGGGTTTAGGATTTTGAAATTAGGTTATAGGGGATATTTTTTTGGGTATAGGGTTCAGCTTTTAGGTTTTAGAGTTTATGGATCAGGGTTTTGGATATAGGGTTTTTCGGGCTATGTTTTTGGATTGTTTGTTTAGGATTTGGGGTTTAGGTTTGTGATTTTAATGTAGGGTTTAGGTTTTAAGGTTTAGGGTTTGGGGTTTTTAAATTAGTGTATGGGTAATTTGGTTTTGGGTTTAGGTTTCAACTTTTAGGTTTTAGAGTTTAGGGATCAGTGTTTCAGATATAGAGTTTTGGGGCTAGGTTTTAAGATTTTTTTAGGGTTTTGGGTTTAGGTTTATGATTTTAATGTATGTTTTATATTTTTAGGTTTATGGTGTAGGATTTTGAAATTAGGGTATATCAAATATTTTTTTGGTTTTATTTTTCAACTTTTAGGTTTTAGAGTTTAGGGATTGGGGTTTCGAATATAGAGTTTTGGGGCTAGGTTTTTGGTTTTTTTAGGATTCAGGGTTTATGTTTATGATTTTAATTTAGGGTTTATGTTTAAAGGTTTAGGTTTTAGGATTTTTAAATTAAGGTATAGGGAATATGTTTTTGGTTTTAGGGTTCAACTTTTAGGTTTTAGAGTTTAAGGACCGGGGTTTCGGATATAGGGTTTTGGGGCTAGGTTTTTAATTTTTTTTTGTTTAGGATATTGGTTTTAGGTTTGTTATTTTAATGTAGGGTTTAAGTTTTAAGGTTTAGACTTTAGGATTTTGAAATTAGGGTATAGGGAATGCTTTTTTTGGTTTTTTTCAGCTTTTAGGTCTTAAAGTTGAGGGATCAGGGTTTCGGCCATAGTATTTTTTGGCTAAGTTTTAGAAATGTTTTGTTTAGGATTCACGGTTTTGGATTATGATTTTAATGCATGCTTTAGGTTTTAAGGTTTAGGGTTCATTATTTTGAAATTATGGTATAGGGAATATGTTTTTGGGTTTGGGATTCAGATTTTAGGTTTTAGATTAAGGGACCAGGGTTTCAGAAATAGGTTTCTGGTGCTAGGTTTTAGATTTTTATTAGGATTTAGGGTTTTTTTTTATGATTTAATGTAGGGTTTTGGTTTTAAGGTTTTGGGCTTAGGATTCCAAAATTAGGGTATAGGGAATATTTTCTTGGGTTTTGGGTTCAACCTTTAGGTTTTAGAGTTTAGGGATCCAGGTTTTGGGTATAGGGTTTTATGGCTAGGTTTTAGGATTTTTTTTGTTTAGGATTCGGGGTTTATGTTTATGATTTTAATTTAGGGTTTAGGTTTAAAGGTTTATGGGTTAGGATTTCGAATTTACGGAATAGGGAATATGTTTTTGGGTTTATGTTTCAACTTTTAGGTTTTAGAGTTTAGGGATCAGGGTTTCGCATATACGGTTTTGGGGTTAGGTTTTTGGAATTTTTTTTGTTTAGGATTCAGGGTTTAGGGTTATGATTTTAATGCTAGGTTTAGGTTTTAAGGTTTATGGTTTATGATTTTGAAATTAGGGTATATAGAATATTTTTTTGTGTTTAGGGTTCAACTTTTAGGTTTTAGAGTTTAGGGATCAGGGTTTTTGATAGAGGGTTTTTTGGCTAGGTTTTTGGATTGTTTGTTTAGGATTCAGGGTTTAGGTTTATGATTTTAATATAGTGTTTAGGATTTAAGGTTTAGGATTTAGGATTTTGAAATTAGGGGACATGGAATATGTTTTTGGGTTTATTGTTCAGCTTTTGGGTTTTAGAGTTTAGGGATCAAGGTTTCGGATATACGGTTTTGGGTCTAGGTTTTTGGATTGTTTTGTTTAGGATTCAGGGTTTAGGGTTATGATTTTTATGTGGGGTTTAGGTTTTAATATTTAGGTTTCAGGATTTTGAAATTAGGGTATAGGGAATATGTATTTTGGTTTAGGGTTCAACGTTTAGGTTTTATAGTTTAGGGATTAGGGTTTTGGATATAGGGTTTTGAGGCTAGATTTTTGGATTGTTTGTTTAGGATTCAGGGTTTAGGTTTATGATTTTAATGAACAGTTTAGGTTTTAGGGTTTTTTGGTTTAGGATTTTAAAATTCGGGTGTGGGTATTATGGTTTTGGGTTTAGGTTTCAAATTTTAGGTTTTAGAGTTTAGGGATGAATGTTTCAGATATAGGGTTTTGGGGCTAGGTTTTAGGATTTTTTTGTTTAGGATTCAGGGTTTAGGTTTATAATTTTAATTTAGGGTTTAGGTTTTAGGGTTTAGGGGTTGGGATTTTGAAATTAGGTAATGGGGAGTATGTTTTTGGGTATACGGTTCAGCTTTTAGGTTGTTGAGTTTAGGGATCAGGGTTTCGCATATATGGTTTTGTGGCTAGGTTTGAGGATTTGTTTTGTTTAGGATTCAGGGTTTAGGGTTATGATTTTAATGTTGGGTTTAGGTTTTAATGTTTAGGGTTTAGGATTTTGAAATTAGGTTATAGGGAATATTTTTTTGGGTATAGGGTTCAGCTTTTAGGTTTTAGAGTTTATGGATCAGGGTTTTGGATATAGGGTTTTGGGGCTATGTTTTTGGATTGTTTGTTTAGGATTTGGGGTTTAGGTTTGTGATTTTAATGTAGGGTTTAGGTTTTAAGGTTTGGGGTTTGGGGTTTTTAAATTAGTGTATGGGTAATTTGGTTTTGGGTTTAGGTTTCAACTTTTAGGTTTTAGAGTTTAGGGATCAGTGTTTCAGATATAGAGTTTTGGGGCTAGGTTTTAAGATTTTTTTAGGGTTTTGGGTTTAGGTTTATGATTTTAATGTATGTTTTAGATTTTTAGGTTTATGGTGTAGGATTTTGAAATTAGGGTATATCAAATATTTTTTTGGTTTTATTTTTCAACTTTTAGGTTTTAGAGTTTAGGGATTGGGGTTTCGAATATAGAGTTTTGGGGCTAGGTTTTTGGTTTTTTTAGGATTCAGGGTTTATGTTTATGATTTTAATTTAGGGTTTATGTTTAAAGGTTTAGGTTTTAGGATTTTTAAATTAAGGTATAGGGAATATGTTTTTGGTTTTAGGGTTCAACTTTTAGGTTTTAGAGTTTAAGGACCGGGGTTTCGGATATAGGGTTTTGGGGCTAGGTTTTTAATTTTTTTTTGTTTAGGATATTGGTTTTAGGTTTGTTATTTTAATGTAGGGTTTAAGTTTTAAGGTTTAGACTTTAGGATTTTGAAATTAGGGTATAGGGAATGCTTTTTTTGGTTTTTTTCAGCTTTTAGGTCTTAAAGTTGAGGGATCAGGGTTTCGGCCATAGTATTTTTTGGCTAAGTTTTAGAAATGTTTTGTTTAGGATTCACGGTTTTGGATTATGATTTTAATGCATGCTTTAGGTTTTAAGGTTTAGGGTTCATTATTTTGAAATTATGGTATAGGGAATATGTTTTTGGGTTTGGGATTCAGATTTTAGGTTTTAGATTAAGGGACCAGGGTTTCAGAAATAGGTTTCTGGTGCTAGGTTTTAGATTTTTATTAGGATTTAGGGTTTTTTTTTATGATTTAATGTAGGGTTTTGGTTTTAAGGTTTTGGGCTTAGGATTCCAAAATTAGGGTATAGGGAATATTTTCTTGGGTTTTGGGTTCAACCTTTAGGTTTTAGAGTTTAGGGATCCAGGTTTTGGGTATAGGGTTTTATGGCTAGGTTTTAGGATTTTTTTTGTTTAGGATTCGGGGTTTATGTTTATGATTTTAATTTAGGGTTTAGGTTTAAAGGTTTATGGGTTAGGATTTCGAATTTACGGAATAGGGAATATGTTTTTGGGTTTATGTTTCAACTTTTAGGTTTTAGAGTTTAGGGATCAGGGTTTCGCATATACGGTTTTGGGGTTAGGTTTTTGGAATTTTTTTTGTTTAGGATTCAGGGTTTAGGGTTATGATTTTAATGCTAGGTTTAGGTTTTAAGGTTTATGGTTTATGATTTTGAAATTAGGGTATATAGAATATTTTTTTGTGTTTAGGGTTCAACTTTTAGGTTTTAGAGTTTAGGGATCAGGGTTTTTGATAGAGGGTTTTTTGGCTAGGTTTTTGGATTGTTTGTTTAGGATTCAGGGTTTAGGTTTATGATTTTAATATAGTGTTTAGGATTTAAGGTTTAGGATTTAGGATTTTGAAATTAGGGGACATGGAATATGTTTTTGGGTTTATTGTTCAGCTTTTGGGTTTTAGAGTTTAGGGATCAAGGTTTCGGATATACGGTTTTGGGTCTAGGTTTTTGGATTGTTTTGTTTAGGATTCAGGGTTTAGGGTTATGATTTTTATGTGGGGTTTAGGTTTTAATATTTAGGTTTCAGGATTTTGAAATTAGGGTATAGGGAATATGTATTTTGGTTTAGGGTTCAACGTTTAGGTTTTATAGTTTAGGGATTAGGGTTTTGGATATAGGGTTTTGAGGCTAGATTTTTGGATTGTTTGTTTAGGATTCAGGGTTTAGGTTTATGATTTTAATGAACAGTTTAGGTTTTAGGGTTTTTTGGTTTAGGATTTTAAAATTCGGGTGTGGGTATTATGGTTTTGGGTTTAGGTTTCAAATTTTAGGTTTTAGAGTTTAGGGATGAATGTTTCAGATATAGGGTTTTGGGGCTAGGTTTTAGGATTTTTTTGTTTAGGATTCAGGGTTTAGGTTTATAATTTTAATTTAGGGTTTAGGTTTTAGGGTTTAGGGGTTGGGATTTTGAAATTAGGTAATGGGGAGTATGTTTTTGGGTATACGGTTCAGCTTTTAGGTTGTTGAGTTTAGGGATCAGGGTTTCGCATATATGGTTTTGTGGCTAGGTTTGAGGATTTGTTTTGTTTAGGATTCAGGGTTTAGGGTTATGATTTTAATGTTGGGTTTAGGTTTTAATGTTTAGGGTTTAGGATTTTGAAATTAGGTTATAGGGAATATTTTTTTGGGTATAGGGTTCAGCTTTTAGGTTTTAGAGTTTATGGATCAGGGTTTTGGATATAGGGTTTTGGGGCTATGTTTTTGGATTGTTTGTTTAGGATTTGGGGTTTAGGTTTGTGATTTTAATGTAGGGTTTAGGTTTTAAGGTTTGGGGTTTGGGGTTTTTAAATTAGTGTATGGGTAATTTGGTTTTGGGTTTAGGTTTCAACTTTTAGGTTTTAGAGTTTAGGGATCAGTGTTTCAGATATAGAGTTTTGGGGCTAGGTTTTAAGATTTTTTTAGGGTTTTGGGTTTAGGTTTATGATTTTAATGTATGTTTTAGATTTTTAGGTTTATGGTGTAGGATTTTGAAATTAGGGTATATCAAATATTTTTTTGGTTTTATTTTTCAACTTTTAGGTTTTAGAGTTTAGGGATTGGGGTTTCGAATATAGAGTTTTGGGGCTAGGTTTTTGGTTTTTTTAGGATTCAGGGTTTATGTTTATGATTTTAATTTAGGGTTTATGTTTAAAGGTTTAGGTTTTAGGATTTTTAAATTAAGGTATAGGGAATATGTTTTTGGTTTTAGGGTTCAACTTTTAGGTTTTAGAGTTTAAGGACCGGGGTTTCGGATATAGGGTTTTGGGGCTAGGTTTTTAATTTTTTTTTGTTTAGGATATTGGTTTTAGGTTTGTTATTTTAATGTAGGGTTTAAGTTTTAAGGTTTAGACTTTAGGATTTTGAAATTAGGGTATAGGGAATGCTTTTTTTGGTTTTTTTCAGCTTTTAGGTCTTAAAGTTGAGGGATCAGGGTTTCGGCCATAGTATTTTTTGGCTAAGTTTTAGAAATGTTTTGTTTAGGATTCACGGTTTTGGATTATGATTTTAATGCATGCTTTAGGTTTTAAGGTTTAGGGTTCATTATTTTGAAATTATGGTATAGGGAATATGTTTTTGGGTTTGGGATTCAGATTTTAGGTTTTAGATTAAGGGACCAGGGTTTCAGAAATAGGTTTCTGGTGCTAGGTTTTAGATTTTTATTAGGATTTAGGGTTTTTTTTTATGATTTAATGTAGGGTTTTGGTTTTAAGGTTTTGGGCTTAGGATTCCAAAATTAGGGTATAGGGAATATTTTCTTGGGTTTTGGGTTCAACCTTTAGGTTTTAGAGTTTAGGGATCCAGGTTTTGGGTATAGGGTTTTATGGCTAGGTTTTAGGATTTTTTTTGTTTAGGATTCGGGGTTTATGTTTATGATTTTAATTTAGGGTTTAGGTTTAAAGGTTTATGGGTTAGGATTTCGAATTTACGGAATAGGGAATATGTTTTTGGGTTTATGTTTCAACTTTTAGGTTTTAGAGTTTAGGGATCAGGGTTTCGCATATACGGTTTTGGGGTTAGGTTTTTGGAATTTTTTTTGTTTAGGATTCAGGGTTTAGGGTTATGATTTTAATGCTAGGTTTAGGTTTTAAGGTTTATGGTTTATGATTTTGAAATTAGGGTATATAGAATATTTTTTTGTGTTTAGGGTTCAACTTTTAGGTTTTAGAGTTTAGGGATCAGGGTTTTTGATAGAGGGTTTTTTGGCTAGGTTTTTGGATTGTTTGTTTAGGATTCAGGGTTTAGGTTTATGATTTTAATATAGTGTTTAGGATTTAAGGTTTAGGATTTAGGATTTTGAAATTAGGGGACATGGAATATGTTTTTGGGTTTATTGTTCAGCTTTTGGGTTTTAGAGTTTAGGGATCAAGGTTTCGGATATACGGTTTTGGGTCTAGGTTTTTGGATTGTTTTGTTTAGGATTCAGGGTTTAGGGTTATGATTTTTATGTGGGGTTTAGGTTTTAATATTTAGGTTTCAGGATTTTGAAATTAGGGTATAGGGAATATGTATTTTGGTTTAGGGTTCAACGTTTAGGTTTTATAGTTTAGGGATTAGGGTTTTGGATATAGGGTTTTGAGGCTAGATTTTTGGATTGTTTGTTTAGGATTCAGGGTTTAGGTTTATGATTTTAATGAACAGTTTAGGTTTTAGGGTTTTTTGGTTTAGGATTTTAAAATTCGGGTGTGGGTATTATGGTTTTGGGTTTAGGTTTCAAATTTTAGGTTTTAGAGTTTAGGGATGAATGTTTCAGATATAGGGTTTTGGGGCTAGGTTTTAGGATTTTTTTGTTTAGGATTCAGGGTTTAGGTTTATAATTTTAATTTAGGGTTTAGGTTTTAGGGTTTAGGGGTTGGGATTTTGAAATTAGGTAATGGGGAGTATGTTTTTGGGTATACGGTTCAGCTTTTAGGTTGTTGAGTTTAGGGATCAGGGTTTCGCATATATGGTTTTGTGGCTAGGTTTGAGGATTTGTTTTGTTTAGGATTCAGGGTTTAGGGTTATGATTTTAATGTTGGGTTTAGGTTTTAATGTTTAGGGTTTAGGATTTTGAAATTAGGTTATAGGGAATATTTTTTTGGGTATAGGGTTCAGCTTTTAGGTTTTAGAGTTTATGGATCAGGGTTTTGGATATAGGGTTTTGGGGCTATGTTTTTGGATTGTTTGTTTAGGATTTGGGGTTTAGGTTTGTGATTTTAATGTAGGGTTTAGGTTTTAAGGTTTGGGGTTTGGGGTTTTTAAATTAGTGTATGGGTAATTTGGTTTTGGGTTTAGGTTTCAACTTTTAGGTTTTAGAGTTTAGGGATCAGTGTTTCAGATATAGAGTTTTGGGGCTAGGTTTTAAGATTTTTTTAGGGTTTTGGGTTTAGGTTTATGATTTTAATGTATGTTTTAGATTTTTAGGTTTATGGTGTAGGATTTTGAAATTAGGGTATATCAAATATTTTTTTGGTTTTATTTTTCAACTTTTAGGTTTTAGAGTTTAGGGATTGGGGTTTCGAATATAGAGTTTTGGGGCTAGGTTTTTGGTTTTTTTAGGATTCAGGGTTTATGTTTATGATTTTAATTTAGGGTTTATGTTTAAAGGTTTAGGTTTTAGGATTTTTAAATTAAGGTATAGGGAATATGTTTTTGGTTTTAGGGTTCAACTTTTAGGTTTTAGAGTTTAAGGACCGGGGTTTCGGATATAGGGTTTTGGGGCTAGGTTTTTAATTTTTTTTTGTTTAGGATATTGGTTTTAGGTTTGTTATTTTAATGTAGGGTTTAAGTTTTAAGGTTTAGACTTTAGGATTTTGAAATTAGGGTATAGGGAATGCTTTTTTTGGTTTTTTTCAGCTTTTAGGTCTTAAAGTTGAGGGATCAGGGTTTCGGCCATAGTATTTTTTGGCTAAGTTTTAGAAATGTTTTGTTTAGGATTCACGGTTTTGGATTATGATTTTAATGCATGCTTTAGGTTTTAAGGTTTAGGGTTCATTATTTTGAAATTATGGTATAGGGAATATGTTTTTGGGTTTGGGATTCAGATTTTAGGTTTTAGATTAAGGGACCAGGGTTTCAGAAATAGGTTTCTGGTGCTAGGTTTTAGATTTTTATTAGGATTTAGGGTTTTTTTTTATGATTTAATGTAGGGTTTTGGTTTTAAGGTTTTGGGCTTAGGATTCCAAAATTAGGGTATAGGGAATATTTTCTTGGGTTTTGGGTTCAACCTTTAGGTTTTAGAGTTTAGGGATCCAGGTTTTGGGTATAGGGTTTTATGGCTAGGTTTTAGGATTTTTTTTGTTTAGGATTCGGGGTTTATGTTTATGATTTTAATTTAGGGTTTAGGTTTAAAGGTTTATGGGTTAGGATTTCGAATTTACGGAATAGGGAATATGTTTTTGGGTTTATGTTTCAACTTTTAGGTTTTAGAGTTTAGGGATCAGGGTTTCGCATATACGGTTTTGGGGTTAGGTTTTTGGAATTTTTTTTGTTTAGGATTCAGGGTTTAGGGTTATGATTTTAATGCTAGGTTTAGGTTTTAAGGTTTATGGTTTATGATTTTGAAATTAGGGTATATAGAATATTTTTTTGTGTTTAGGGTTCAACTTTTAGGTTTTAGAGTTTAGGGATCAGGGTTTTTGATAGAGGGTTTTTTGGCTAGGTTTTTGGATTGTTTGTTTAGGATTCAGGGTTTAGGTTTATGATTTTAATATAGTGTTTAGGATTTAAGGTTTAGGATTTAGGATTTTGAAATTAGGGGACATGGAATATGTTTTTGGGTTTATTGTTCAGCTTTTGGGTTTTAGAGTTTAGGGATCAAGGTTTCGGATATACGGTTTTGGGTCTAGGTTTTTGGATTGTTTTGTTTAGGATTCAGGGTTTAGGGTTATGATTTTTATGTGGGGTTTAGGTTTTAATATTTAGGTTTCAGGATTTTGAAATTAGGGTATAGGGAATATGTATTTTGGTTTAGGGTTCAACGTTTAGGTTTTATAGTTTAGGGATTAGGGTTTTGGATATAGGGTTTTGAGGCTAGATTTTTGGATTGTTTGTTTAGGATTCAGGGTTTAGGTTTATGATTTTAATGAACAGTTTAGGTTTTAGGGTTTTTTGGTTTAGGATTTTAAAATTCGGGTGTGGGTATTATGGTTTTGGGTTTAGGTTTCAAATTTTAGGTTTTAGAGTTTAGGGATGAATGTTTCAGATATAGGGTTTTGGGGCTAGGTTTTAGGATTTTTTTGTTTAGGATTCAGGGTTTAGGTTTATAATTTTAATTTAGGGTTTAGGTTTTAGGGTTTAGGGGTTGGGATTTTGAAATTAGGTAATGGGGAGTATGTTTTTGGGTATACGGTTCAGCTTTTAGGTTGTTGAGTTTAGGGATCAGGGTTTCGCATATATGGTTTTGTGGCTAGGTTTGAGGATTTGTTTTGTTTAGGATTCAGGGTTTAGGGTTATGATTTTAATGTTGGGTTTAGGTTTTAATGTTTAGGGTTTAGGATTTTGAAATTAGGTTATAGGGAATATTTTTTTGGGTATAGGGTTCAGCTTTTAGGTTTTAGAGTTTATGGATCAGGGTTTTGGATATAGGGTTTTGGGGCTATGTTTTTGGATTGTTTGTTTAGGATTTGGGGTTTAGGTTTGTGATTTTAATGTAGGGTTTAGGTTTTAAGGTTTGGGGTTTGGGGTTTTTAAATTAGTGTATGGGTAATTTGGTTTTGGGTTTAGGTTTCAACTTTTAGGTTTTAGAGTTTAGGGATCAGTGTTTCAGATATAGAGTTTTGGGGCTAGGTTTTAAGATTTTTTTAGGGTTTTGGGTTTAGGTTTATGATTTTAATGTATGTTTTAGATTTTTAGGTTTATGGTGTAGGATTTTGAAATTAGGGTATATCAAATATTTTTTTGGTTTTATTTTTCAACTTTTAGGTTTTAGAGTTTAGGGATTGGGGTTTCGAATATAGAGTTTTGGGGCTAGGTTTTTGGTTTTTTTAGGATTCAGGGTTTATGTTTATGATTTTAATTTAGGGTTTATGTTTAAAGGTTTAGGTTTTAGGATTTTTAAATTAAGGTATAGGGAATATGTTTTTGGTTTTAGGGTTCAACTTTTAGGTTTTAGAGTTTAAGGACCGGGGTTTCGGATATAGGGTTTTGGGGCTAGGTTTTTAATTTTTTTTTGTTTAGGATATTGGTTTTAGGTTTGTTATTTTAATGTAGGGTTTAAGTTTTAAGGTTTAGACTTTAGGATTTTGAAATTAGGGTATAGGGAATGCTTTTTTTGGTTTTTTTCAGCTTTTAGGTCTTAAAGTTGAGGGATCAGGGTTTCGGCCATAGTATTTTTTGGCTAAGTTTTAGAAATGTTTTGTTTAGGATTCACGGTTTTGGATTATGATTTTAATGCATGCTTTAGGTTTTAAGGTTTAGGGTTCATTATTTTGAAATTATGGTATAGGGAATATGTTTTTGGGTTTGGGATTCAGATTTTAGGTTTTAGATTAAGGGACCAGGGTTTCAGAAATAGGTTTCTGGTGCTAGGTTTTAGATTTTTATTAGGATTTAGGGTTTTTTTTTATGATTTAATGTAGGGTTTTGGTTTTAAGGTTTTGGGCTTAGGATTCCAAAATTAGGGTATAGGGAATATTTTCTTGGGTTTTGGGTTCAACCTTTAGGTTTTAGAGTTTAGGGATCCAGGTTTTGGGTATAGGGTTTTATGGCTAGGTTTTAGGATTTTTTTTGTTTAGGATTCGGGGTTTATGTTTATGATTTTAATTTAGGGTTTAGGTTTAAAGGTTTATGGGTTAGGATTTCGAATTTACGGAATAGGGAATATGTTTTTGGGTTTATGTTTCAACTTTTAGGTTTTAGAGTTTAGGGATCAGGGTTTCGCATATACGGTTTTGGGGTTAGGTTTTTGGAATTTTTTTTGTTTAGGATTCAGGGTTTAGGGTTATGATTTTAATGCTAGGTTTAGGTTTTAAGGTTTATGGTTTATGATTTTGAAATTAGGGTATATAGAATATTTTTTTGTGTTTAGGGTTCAACTTTTAGGTTTTAGAGTTTAGGGATCAGGGTTTTTGATAGAGGGTTTTTTGGCTAGGTTTTTGGATTGTTTGTTTAGGATTCAGGGTTTAGGTTTATGATTTTAATATAGTGTTTAGGATTTAAGGTTTAGGATTTAGGATTTTGAAATTAGGGGACATGGAATATGTTTTTGGGTTTATTGTTCAGCTTTTGGGTTTTAGAGTTTAGGGATCAAGGTTTCGGATATACGGTTTTGGGTCTAGGTTTTTGGATTGTTTTGTTTAGGATTCAGGGTTTAGGGTTATGATTTTTATGTGGGGTTTAGGTTTTAATATTTAGGTTTCAGGATTTTGAAATTAGGGTATAGGGAATATGTATTTTGGTTTAGGGTTCAACGTTTAGGTTTTATAGTTTAGGGATTAGGGTTTTGGATATAGGGTTTTGAGGCTAGATTTTTGGATTGTTTGTTTAGGATTCAGGGTTTAGGTTTATGATTTTAATGAACAGTTTAGGTTTTAGGGTTTTTTGGTTTAGGATTTTAAAATTCGGGTGTGGGTATTATGGTTTTGGGTTTAGGTTTCAAATTTTAGGTTTTAGAGTTTAGGGATGAATGTTTCAGATATAGGGTTTTGGGGCTAGGTTTTAGGATTTTTTTGTTTAGGATTCAGGGTTTAGGTTTATAATTTTAATTTAGGGTTTAGGTTTTAGGGTTTAGGGGTTGGGATTTTGAAATTAGGTAATGGGGAGTATGTTTTTGGGTATACGGTTCAGCTTTTAGGTTGTTGAGTTTAGGGATCAGGGTTTCGCATATATGGTTTTGTGGCTAGGTTTGAGGATTTGTTTTGTTTAGGATTCAGGGTTTAGGGTTATGATTTTAATGTTGGGTTTAGGTTTTAATGTTTAGGGTTTAGGATTTTGAAATTAGGTTATAGGGAATATTTTTTTGGGTATAGGGTTCAGCTTTTAGGTTTTAGAGTTTATGGATCAGGGTTTTGGATATAGGGTTTTGGGGCTATGTTTTTGGATTGTTTGTTTAGGATTTGGGGTTTAGGTTTGTGATTTTAATGTAGGGTTTAGGTTTTAAGGTTTGGGGTTTGGGGTTTTTAAATTAGTGTATGGGTAATTTGGTTTTGGGTTTAGGTTTCAACTTTTAGGTTTTAGAGTTTAGGGATCAGTGTTTCAGATATAGAGTTTTGGGGCTAGGTTTTAAGATTTTTTTAGGGTTTTGGGTTTAGGTTTATGATTTTAATGTATGTTTTAGATTTTTAGGTTTATGGTGTAGGATTTTGAAATTAGGGTATATCAAATATTTTTTTGGTTTTATTTTTCAACTTTTAGGTTTTAGAGTTTAGGGATTGGGGTTTCGAATATAGAGTTTTGGGGCTAGGTTTTTGGTTTTTTTAGGATTCAGGGTTTATGTTTATGATTTTAATTTAGGGTTTATGTTTAAAGGTTTAGGTTTTAGGATTTTTAAATTAAGGTATAGGGAATATGTTTTTGGTTTTAGGGTTCAACTTTTAGGTTTTAGAGTTTAAGGACCGGGGTTTCGGATATAGGGTTTTGGGGCTAGGTTTTTAATTTTTTTTTGTTTAGGATATTGGTTTTAGGTTTGTTATTTTAATGTAGGGTTTAAGTTTTAAGGTTTAGACTTTAGGATTTTGAAATTAGGGTATAGGGAATGCTTTTTTTGGTTTTTTTCAGCTTTTAGGTCTTAAAGTTGAGGGATCAGGGTTTCGGCCATAGTATTTTTTGGCTAAGTTTTAGAAATGTTTTGTTTAGGATTCACGGTTTTGGATTATGATTTTAATGCATGCTTTAGGTTTTAAGGTTTAGGGTTCATTATTTTGAAATTATGGTATAGGGAATATGTTTTTGGGTTTGGGATTCAGATTTTAGGTTTTAGATTAAGGGACCAGGGTTTCAGAAATAGGTTTCTGGTGCTAGGTTTTAGATTTTTATTAGGATTTAGGGTTTTTTTTTATGATTTAATGTAGGGTTTTGGTTTTAAGGTTTTGGGCTTAGGATTCCAAAATTAGGGTATAGGGAATATTTTCTTGGGTTTTGGGTTCAACCTTTAGGTTTTAGAGTTTAGGGATCCAGGTTTTGGGTATAGGGTTTTATGGCTAGGTTTTAGGATTTTTTTTGTTTAGGATTCGGGGTTTATGTTTATGATTTTAATTTAGGGTTTAGGTTTAAAGGTTTATGGGTTAGGATTTCGAATTTACGGAATAGGGAATATGTTTTTGGGTTTATGTTTCAACTTTTAGGTTTTAGAGTTTAGGGATCAGGGTTTCGCATATACGGTTTTGGGGTTAGGTTTTTGGAATTTTTTTTGTTTAGGATTCAGGGTTTAGGGTTATGATTTTAATGCTAGGTTTAGGTTTTAAGGTTTATGGTTTATGATTTTGAAATTAGGGTATATAGAATATTTTTTTGTGTTTAGGGTTCAACTTTTAGGTTTTAGAGTTTAGGGATCAGGGTTTTTGATAGAGGGTTTTTTGGCTAGGTTTTTGGATTGTTTGTTTAGGATTCAGGGTTTAGGTTTATGATTTTAATATAGTGTTTAGGATTTAAGGTTTAGGATTTAGGATTTTGAAATTAGGGGACATGGAATATGTTTTTGGGTTTATTGTTCAGCTTTTGGGTTTTAGAGTTTAGGGATCAAGGTTTCGGATATACGGTTTTGGGTCTAGGTTTTTGGATTGTTTTGTTTAGGATTCAGGGTTTAGGGTTATGATTTTTATGTGGGGTTTAGGTTTTAATATTTAGGTTTCAGGATTTTGAAATTAGGGTATAGGGAATATGTATTTTGGTTTAGGGTTCAACGTTTAGGTTTTATAGTTTAGGGATTAGGGTTTTGGATATAGGGTTTTGAGGCTAGATTTTTGGATTGTTTGTTTAGGATTCAGGGTTTAGGTTTATGATTTTAATGAACAGTTTAGGTTTTAGGGTTTTTTGGTTTAGGATTTTAAAATTCGGGTGTGGGTATTATGGTTTTGGGTTTAGGTTTCAAATTTTAGGTTTTAGAGTTTAGGGATGAATGTTTCAGATATAGGGTTTTGGGGCTAGGTTTTAGGATTTTTTTGTTTAGGATTCAGGGTTTAGGTTTATAATTTTAATTTAGGGTTTAGGTTTTAGGGTTTAGGGGTTGGGATTTTGAAATTAGGTAATGGGGAGTATGTTTTTGGGTATACGGTTCAGCTTTTAGGTTGTTGAGTTTAGGGATCAGGGTTTCGCATATATGGTTTTGTGGCTAGGTTTGAGGATTTGTTTTGTTTAGGATTCAGGGTTTAGGGTTATGATTTTAATGTTGGGTTTAGGTTTTAATGTTTAGGGTTTAGGATTTTGAAATTAGGTTATAGGGAATATTTTTTTGGGTATAGGGTTCAGCTTTTAGGTTTTAGAGTTTATGGATCAGGGTTTTGGATATAGGGTTTTGGGGCTATGTTTTTGGATTGTTTGTTTAGGATTTGGGGTTTAGGTTTGTGATTTTAATGTAGGGTTTAGGTTTTAAGGTTTGGGGTTTGGGGTTTTTAAATTAGTGTATGGGTAATTTGGTTTTGGGTTTAGGTTTCAACTTTTAGGTTTTAGAGTTTAGGGATCAGTGTTTCAGATATAGAGTTTTGGGGCTAGGTTTTAAGATTTTTTTAGGGTTTTGGGTTTAGGTTTATGATTTTAATGTATGTTTTAGATTTTTAGGTTTATGGTGTAGGATTTTGAAATTAGGGTATATCAAATATTTTTTTGGTTTTATTTTTCAACTTTTAGGTTTTAGAGTTTAGGGATTGGGGTTTCGAATATAGAGTTTTGGGGCTAGGTTTTTGGTTTTTTTAGGATTCAGGGTTTATGTTTATGATTTTAATTTAGGGTTTATGTTTAAAGGTTTAGGTTTTAGGATTTTTAAATTAAGGTATAGGGAATATGTTTTTGGTTTTAGGGTTCAACTTTTAGGTTTTAGAGTTTAAGGACCGGGGTTTCGGATATAGGGTTTTGGGGCTAGGTTTTTAATTTTTTTTTGTTTAGGATATTGGTTTTAGGTTTGTTATTTTAATGTAGGGTTTAAGTTTTAAGGTTTAGACTTTAGGATTTTGAAATTAGGGTATAGGGAATGCTTTTTTTGGTTTTTTTCAGCTTTTAGGTCTTAAAGTTGAGGGATCAGGGTTTCGGCCATAGTATTTTTTGGCTAAGTTTTAGAAATGTTTTGTTTAGGATTCACGGTTTTGGATTATGATTTTAATGCATGCTTTAGGTTTTAAGGTTTAGGGTTCATTATTTTGAAATTATGGTATAGGGAATATGTTTTTGGGTTTGGGATTCAGATTTTAGGTTTTAGATTAAGGGACCAGGGTTTCAGAAATAGGTTTCTGGTGCTAGGTTTTAGATTTTTATTAGGATTTAGGGTTTTTTTTTATGATTTAATGTAGGGTTTTGGTTTTAAGGTTTTGGGCTTAGGATTCCAAAATTAGGGTATAGGGAATATTTTCTTGGGTTTTGGGTTCAACCTTTAGGTTTTAGAGTTTAGGGATCCAGGTTTTGGGTATAGGGTTTTATGGCTAGGTTTTAGGATTTTTTTTGTTTAGGATTCGGGGTTTATGTTTATGATTTTAATTTAGGGTTTAGGTTTAAAGGTTTATGGGTTAGGATTTCGAATTTACGGAATAGGGAATATGTTTTTGGGTTTATGTTTCAACTTTTAGGTTTTAGAGTTTAGGGATCAGGGTTTCGCATATACGGTTTTGGGGTTAGGTTTTTGGAATTTTTTTTGTTTAGGATTCAGGGTTTAGGGTTATGATTTTAATGCTAGGTTTAGGTTTTAAGGTTTATGGTTTATGATTTTGAAATTAGGGTATATAGAATATTTTTTTGTGTTTAGGGTTCAACTTTTAGGTTTTAGAGTTTAGGGATCAGGGTTTTTGATAGAGGGTTTTTTGGCTAGGTTTTTGGATTGTTTGTTTAGGATTCAGGGTTTAGGTTTATGATTTTAATATAGTGTTTAGGATTTAAGGTTTAGGATTTAGGATTTTGAAATTAGGGGACATGGAATATGTTTTTGGGTTTATTGTTCAGCTTTTGGGTTTTAGAGTTTAGGGATCAAGGTTTCGGATATACGGTTTTGGGTCTAGGTTTTTGGATTGTTTTGTTTAGGATTCAGGGTTTAGGGTTATGATTTTTATGTGGGGTTTAGGTTTTAATATTTAGGTTTCAGGATTTTGAAATTAGGGTATAGGGAATATGTATTTTGGTTTAGGGTTCAACGTTTAGGTTTTATAGTTTAGGGATTAGGGTTTTGGATATAGGGTTTTGAGGCTAGATTTTTGGATTGTTTGTTTAGGATTCAGGGTTTAGGTTTATGATTTTAATGAACAGTTTAGGTTTTAGGGTTTTTTGGTTTAGGATTTTAAAATTCGGGTGTGGGTATTATGGTTTTGGGTTTAGGTTTCAAATTTTAGGTTTTAGAGTTTAGGGATGAATGTTTCAGATATAGGGTTTTGGGGCTAGGTTTTAGGATTTTTTTGTTTAGGATTCAGGGTTTAGGTTTATAATTTTAATTTAGGGTTTAGGTTTTAGGGTTTAGGGGTTGGGATTTTGAAATTAGGTAATGGGGAGTATGTTTTTGGGTATACGGTTCAGCTTTTAGGTTGTTGAGTTTAGGGATCAGGGTTTCGCATATATGGTTTTGTGGCTAGGTTTGAGGATTTGTTTTGTTTAGGATTCAGGGTTTAGGGTTATGATTTTTAATGTTGGGTTTAGGTTTTAATGTTTAGGGTTTAGGATTTTGAAATTAGGTTATAGGGAATATTTTTTTGGGTATAGGGTTCAGCTTTTAGGTTTTAGAGTTTATGGATCAGGGTTTTGGATATAGGGTTTTGGGGCTATGTTTTTGGATTGTTTGTTTAGGATTTGGGGTTTAGGTTTGTGATTTTAATGTAGGGTTTAGGTTTTAAGGTTTGGGGTTTGGGGTTTTTAAATTAGTGTATGGGTAATTTGGTTTTGGGTTTAGGTTTCAACTTTTAGGTTTTAGAGTTTAGGGATCAGTGTTTCAGATATAGAGTTTTGGGGCTAGGTTTTAAGATTTTTTTAGGGTTTTGGGTTTAGGTTTATGATTTTAATGTATGTTTTAGATTTTTAGGTTTATGGTGTAGGATTTTGAAATTAGGGTATATCAAATATTTTTTTGGTTTTATTTTTCAACTTTTAGGTTTTAGAGTTTAGGGATTGGGGTTTCGAATATAGAGTTTTGGGGCTAGGTTTTTGGTTTTTTTAGGATTCAGGGTTTATGTTTATGATTTTAATTTAGGGTTTATGTTTAAAGGTTTAGGTTTTAGGATTTTTAAATTAAGGTATAGGGAATATGTTTTTGGTTTTAGGGTTCAACTTTTAGGTTTTAGAGTTTAAGGACCGGGGTTTCGGATATAGGGTTTTGGGGCTAGGTTTTTAATTTTTTTTTGTTTAGGATATTGGTTTTAGGTTTGTTATTTTAATGTAGGGTTTAAGTTTAAGGTTTAGACTTTAGGATTTTGAAATTAGGGTATAGGGAATGCTTTTTTTGGTTTTTTTCAGCTTTTAGGTCTTAAAGTTGAGGGATCAGGGTTTCGGCCATAGTATTTTTTGGCTAAGTTTTAGAAATGTTTTGTTTAGGATTCACGGTTTTGGATTATGATTTTAATGCATGCTTTAGGTTTTAAGGTTTAGGGTTCATTATTTTGAAATTATGGTATAGGGAATATGTTTTTGGGTTTGGGATTCAGATTTTAGGTTTTAGATTAAGGGACCAGGGTTTCAGAAATAGGTTTCTGGTGCTAGGTTTTAGATTTTTATTAGGATTTAGGGTTTTTTTTTATGATTTAATGTAGGGTTTTGGTTTTAAGGTTTTGGGCTTAGGATTCCAAAATTAGGGTATAGGGAATATTTTCTTGGGTTTTGGGTTCAACCTTTAGGTTTTAGAGTTTAGGGATCCAGGTTTTGGGTATAGGGTTTTATGGCTAGGTTTTAGGATTTTTTTTGTTTAGGATTCGGGGTTTATGTTTATGATTTTAATTTAGGGTTTAGGTTTAAAGGTTTATGGGTTAGGATTTCGAATTTACGGAATAGGGAATATGTTTTTGGGTTTATGTTTCAACTTTTAGGTTTTAGAGTTTAGGGATCAGGGTTTCGCATATACGGTTTTGGGGTTAGGTTTTTGGAATTTTTTTTGTTTAGGATTCAGGGTTTAGGGTTATGATTTTAATGCTAGGTTTAGGTTTTAAGGTTTATGGTTTATGATTTTGAAATTAGGGTATATAGAATATTTTTTTGTGTTTAGGGTTCAACTTTTAGGTTTTAGAGTTTAGGGATCAGGGTTTTTGATAGAGGGTTTTTTGGCTAGGTTTTGGATTGTTTGTTTAGGATTCAGGGTTTAGGTTTATGATTTTAATATAGTGTTTAGGATTTAAGGTTTAGGATTTAGGATTTTGAAATTAGGGGACATGGAATATGTTTTTGGGTTTATTGTTCAGCTTTTGGGTTTTAGAGTTTAGGGATCAAGGTTTCGGATATACGGTTTTGGGTCTAGGTTTTTGGATTGTTTTGTTTAGGATTCAGGGTTTAGGGTTATGATTTTTATGTGGGGTTTAGGTTTTAATATTTAGGTTTCAGGATTTTGAAATTAGGGTATAGGGAATATGTATTTTGGTTTAGGGTTCAACGTTTAGGTTTTATAGTTTAGGGATTAGGGTTTTGGATATAGGGTTTTGAGGCTAGATTTTTGGATTGTTTGTTTAGGATTCAGGGTTTAGGTTTATGATTTTAATGAACAGTTTAGGTTTTAGGGTTTTTTGGTTTAGGATTTTAAAATTCGGGTGTGGGTATTATGGTTTTGGGTTTAGGTTTCAAATTTTAGGTTTTAGAGTTTAGGGATGAATGTTTCAGATATAGGGTTTTGGGGCTAGGTTTTAGGATTTTTTTGTTTAGGATTCAGGGTTTAGGTTTATAATTTTAATTTAGGGTTTAGGTTTTAGGGTTTAGGGGTTGGGATTTTGAAATTAGGTAATGGGGAGTATGTTTTTGGGTATACGGTTCAGCTTTTAGGTTGTTGAGTTTAGGGATCAGGGTTTCGCATATATGGTTTTGTGGCTAGGTTTGAGGATTTGTTTTGTTTAGGATTCAGGGTTTAGGGTTATGATTTTAATGTTGGGTTTAGGTTTTAATGTTTAGGGTTTAGGATTTTGAAATTAGGTTATAGGGAATATTTTTTTGGGTATAGGGTTCAGCTTTTAGGTTTTAGAGTTTATGGATCAGGGTTTTGGATATAGGGTTTTGGGGCTATGTTTTTGGATTGTTTGTTTAGGATTTGGGGTTTAGGTTTGTGATTTTAATGTAGGGTTTAGGTTTTAAGGTTTGGGGTTTGGGGTTTTTAAATTAGTGTATGGGTAATTTGGTTTTGGGTTTAGGTTTCAACTTTTAGGTTTTAGAGTTTAGGGATCAGTGTTTCAGATATAGAGTTTTGGGGCTAGGTTTTAAGATTTTTTTAGGGTTTTGGGTTTAGGTTTATGATTTTAATGTATGTTTTAGATTTTTAGGTTTATGGTGTAGGATTTTGAAATTAGGGTATATCAAATATTTTTTTGGTTTTATTTTTCAACTTTTAGGTTTTAGAGTTTAGGGATTGGGGTTTCGAATATAGAGTTTTGGGGCTAGGTTTTTGGTTTTTTTAGGATTCAGGGTTTATGTTTATGATTTTAATTTAGGGTTTATGTTTAAAGGTTTAGGTTTTAGGATTTTTAAATTAAAGTATAGGGAATATGTTTTTGGTTTTAGGGTTCAACTTTTAGGTTTTAGAGTTTAAGGACCGGGGTTTCGGATATAGGGTTTTGGGGCTAGGTTTTTAATTTTTTTTTGTTTAGGATATTGGTTTTAGGTTTGTTATTTTAATGTAGGGTTTAAGTTTTAAGGTTTAGACTTTAGGATTTTGAAATTAGGGTATAGGGAATGCTTTTTTTGGTTTTTTTCAGCTTTTAGGTCTTAAAGTTGAGGGATCAGGGTTTCGGCCATAGTATTTTTTGGCTAAGTTTTAGAAATGTTTTGTTTAGGATTCACGGTTTTGGATTATGATTTTAATGCATGCTTTAGGTTTTAAGGTTTAGGGTTCATTATTTTGAAATTATGGTATAGGGAATATGTTTTTGGGTTTGGGATTCAGATTTTAGGTTTTAGATTAAGGGACCAGGGTTTCAGAAATAGGTTTCTGGTGCTAGGTTTTAGATTTTTATTAGGATTTAGGGTTTTTTTTTATGATTTAATGTAGGGTTTTGGTTTTAAGGTTTTGGGCTTAGGATTCCAAAATTAGGGTATAGGGAATATTTTCTTGGGTTTTGGGTTCAACCTTTAGGTTTTAGAGTTTAGGGATCCAGGTTTTGGGTATAGGGTTTTATGGCTAGGTTTTAGGATTTTTTTTGTTTAGGATTCGGGGTTTATGTTTATGATTTTAATTTAGGGTTTAGGTTTAAAGGTTTATGGGTTAGGATTTCGAATTTACGGAATAGGGAATATGTTTTTGGGTTTATGTTTCAACTTTTAGGTTTTAGAGTTTAGGGATCAGGGTTTCGCATATACGGTTTTGGGGTTAGGTTTTTGGAATTTTTTTTGTTTAGGATTCAGGGTTTAGGGTTATGATTTTAATGCTAGGTTTAGGTTTTAAGGTTTATGGTTTATGATTTTGAAATTAGGGTATATAGAATATTTTTTTGTGTTTAGGGTTCAACTTTTAGGTTTTAGAGTTTAGGGATCAGGGTTTTTGATAGAGGGTTTTTTGGCTAGGTTTTTGGATTGTTTGTTTAGGATTCAGGTTTAGGTTTATGATTTTAATATAGTGTTTAGGATTTAAGGTTTAGGATTTAGGATTTTGAAATTAGGGGACATGGAATATGTTTTTGGGTTTATTGTTCAGCTTTTGGGTTTTAGAGTTTAGGGATCAAGGTTTCGGATATACGGTTTTGGGTCTAGGTTTTTGGATTGTTTTGTTTAGGATTCAGGGTTTAGGGTTATGATTTTTATGTGGGTTTAGGTTTTAATATTTAGGTTTCAGGATTTTGAAATTAGGGTATAGGGAATATGTATTTTGGTTTAGGGTTCAACGTTTAGGTTTTATAGTTTAGGGATTAGGGTTTTGGATATAGGGTTTTGAGGCTAGATTTTTGGATTGTTTGTTTAGGATTCAGGGTTTAGGTTTATGATTTTAATGAACAGTTTAGGTTTTAGGGTTTTTTGGTTTAGGATTTTAAAATTCGGGTGTGGGTATTATGGTTTTGGGTTTAGGTTTCAATTTTAGGTTTTAGAGTTTAGGGATGAATGTTTCAGATATAGGGTTTTGGGGCTAGGTTTTAGGATTTTTTTGTTTAGGATTCAGGGTTTAGGTTTATAATTTTAATTTAGGGTTTAGGTTTTAGGGTTTAGGGGTTGGGATTTTGAAATTAGGTAATGGGGAGTATGTTTTTGGGTATACGGTTCAGCTTTTAGGTTGTTGAGTTTAGGGATCAGGGTTTCGCATATATGGTTTTGTGGCTAGGTTTGAGGATTTGTTTTGTTTAGGATTCAGGGTTTAGGGTTATGATTTTAATGTTGGGTTTAGGTTTTAATGTTTAGGGTTTAGGATTTTGAAATTAGGTTATAGGGAATATTTTTTGGGTATAGGGTTCAGCTTTTAGGTTTTAGAGTTTATGGATCAGGGTTTTGGATATAGGGTTTTGGGGCTATGTTTTTGGATTGTTTGTTTAGGATTTGGGGTTTAGGTTTGTGATTTTAATGTAGGGTTTAGGTTTTAAGGTTTGGGGTTTGGGGTTTTTAAATTAGTGTATGGGTAATTTGGTTTTGGGTTTAGGTTTCAACTTTTAGGTTTTAGAGTTTAGGGATCAGTGTTTCAGATATAGAGTTTTGGGGCTAGGTTTTAAGATTTTTTTAGGGTTTTGGGTTTAGGTTTATGATTTTAATGTATGTTTTAGATTTTTAGGTTTATGGTGTAGGATTTTGAAATTAGGGTATATCAAATATTTTTTTGGTTTTATTTTTCAACTTTTAGGTTTTAGAGTTTAGGGATTGGGGTTTCGAATATAGAGTTTTGGGGCTAGGTTTTTGGTTTTTTTAGGATTCAGGGTTTATGTTTATGATTTTAATTTAGGGTTTATGTTTAAAGGTTTAGGTTTTAGGATTTTTAAATTAAGGTATAGGGAATATGTTTTTGGTTTTAGGGTTCAACTTTTAGGTTTTAGAGTTTAAGGACCGGGGTTTCGGATATAGGGTTTTGGGGCTAGGTTTTTAATTTTTTTTTGTTTAGGATATTGGTTTTAGGTTTGTTATTTTAATGTAGGGTTTAAGTTTTAAGGTTTAGACTTTAGGATTTTGAAATTAGGGTATAGGGAATGCTTTTTTTGGTTTTTTTCAGCTTTTAGGTCTTAAAGTTGAGGGATCAGGGTTTCGGCCATAGTATTTTTTGGCTAAGTTTTAGAAATGTTTTGTTTAGGATTCACGGTTTTGGATTATGATTTTAATGCATGCTTTAGGTTTTAAGGTTTAGGGTTCATTATTTTGAAATTATGGTATAGGGAATATGTTTTTGGGTTTGGGATTCAGATTTTAGGTTTTAGATTAAGGGACCAGGGTTTCAGAAATAGGTTTCTGGTGCTAGGTTTTAGATTTTTATTAGGATTTAGGGTTTTTTTTTTATGATTTAATGTAGGGTTTTGGTTTTAAGGTTTTGGGCTTAGGATTCCAAAATTAGGGTATAGGGAATATTTTCTTGGGTTTTGGGTTCAACCTTTAGG